>AZLU01000014.1:340575-375214 GCA_002224055.1 Pezizomycotina sp. ARF18 | reverse complement strand
AGTCGGATACTCCTGTCCCCAGCGCCTTCGTCATATCGCCAATATCGGGCTGATCACCGAGGTTTCCTTCGGATGCCGGCTTGATCGTTATAAATGGTCTTGATCTCCATTGCCCGCCGGCTGCAACATATTGCAACCTCCTCCTTCGTCTCCAACCATGACTCTGTCGCCGTGTATCCGGCGACGCGGCATCTTTCCATCGTGTTCGTAGCTCTCCCTCCTGTGTGCCTTACGGCGGACGGCGGTGAGTTCCGCATCCTCAAGCATCTTCGCCTTATCAGCAGCTTGGCCTTCTTTTTCTCCTTATTGTCCTTCTTCTTCGAGATGTCGGACTTGGACTTGGGAGCCTTGGGAGTCTTCGGCGGCTCTTTGTTGATTCCTCACCCTTGCGCGGGCGCCCGCGGCCACGCTTGATCGGGCGGAGTAGCGGCCTGCTGGGACTGGGCGGTGAGTCGCGATCTTCGCCGGTGACGGCCGTGGCTTTGGCTTCGATATTTTCGGGTTTATTGGGGAGGTTGCTGGACTCGTGTGGACGGGTTGTCTTCCTTGTTAGCCGTGGCGTTTGTGACAATCGAATCCTTGCGTGGACGTCCACGGCCGCGCTTGATGGAGTAGTGAGATCCTGCTTGTTCTTTCGGCTCCGGAACAGTAAGATTCAAGTCGGATCCAACTGGTCATTGTCGTGTTTGCCCTGTCAACGTCGTTCGGGCTTCGCAATGGCCTCCTGACTGTTAACGACATCGGCATCTTTATCTTTAACGACAGCAAAGTCGCTATCGTTAACGATTTGCTTGACAGTGACGGCCGTCTTGGCGATTTTAACCTTCTTAGTAGTATCCTTCTTCGCAGTTATCCTTCTGATATCCTTCTTCTGAGTATCCTTCTTTGGGGTATCCCCCTTCGTAGCGCCCTTCTTTGCAGTGCCCTTGGGAGCTTCTTCGGTTCGATTTCCTGCTCTTTTGCTTCATTCAACGCCTCAGAACTCCCAGTCGCAATATCCAACTGAGAAGTCTCTGGAGTAACAACATTATCCCCATTCAAAGCAGTAATCCCGCCAATGGCGTCAGTTCCGGGTTCCGCTGCTCCAGCGACGCCTTGCTCAGCTAATATCCTCGCGATATCTGCAACAAGAGGGCCTTGAAGTCCTCCTCCGTTTTGACGCCGCTCTTCGGCAGGAAGTAATTGCGCGATCTTCGAGAGTATCCACGGGCATCGTATATGGCTATCCGTGTCCCTCAAGATACTGAATGATAAAACTGACGTTGAAAAATCGCCCGATATAAGGAGGACTTGAAAATTACAGATGGTGATAGTATTGTTTGGTTAATGTGAGTTTGTTATTTGTTTGTTGCTGGCAAACATTTTGCATCGTTTTATTTTATTTATTTATTCATTTATTTAATTTTTTCCAATTAGCCAAAAAAAAAAAAAAAAAAACTAAGGACAAGAAAATACTACGAAAGCGCGTCTAAAGCGTCTACAGGGGTTAACAATACTATCGCCATTTAAATCAGTACTTCAAGATTACGCGTTCACGTACCGTTATATTAGTAAATAGAATATTCCGCAAGATATTACAATTACTCGCGATATCCATATTAATCTTTACGTAAATTTACTGACACCATAACATACTCACTGTTTCTTCTAATCGCTAGAGAGTTATTATAGCAATAATCAGCCACTTAAAACGGTTATTAACCCTTATCAGGTCAAGAGATTTCCTAATCCTACCTCTACGATCGCATAGATACTCGCTTCTTAATTCGTAGATACCTTATCACAATGAAGTAAGGTAGAAACTGGAATAGCATATATGCCCTAGGCATTTGGGTTTTTGAAAAATACTACGCATGATGCTTGATGACCAGTACATATTTATTCGTTAATACGTGCATATAATTTTATATATTATATTGACAATGTTTATAATTTTTGACGGTAATTCAAAATTTTGAAAATATTTTATATGTAAAAAGTACTAGTAATAATAAGTGTTCATAACATTTTGATGAGTTAAGGAATTGGTTTGTATGCATGCTTATTTAAGCGTACGTGCTCGTGCTCCAGTTCTACGGTATATAACGATTCACATAGTAGTGAGAAGCCACTCTTGCAGATATCTGCTTGCTAGGGTACTAGGAATATACTCCAACAGCTATATCAAAATGAGATATCTATCTGGCACACCATTTTTACTGAACTTTGAGACATTCCATCGCACACGGACACGTCTGTTCCAGATTTCACGTTACCGAGAAACCAAATGATTAAGGTCTTCGCCGTTGGTAGATCCATGGATCCTGATGCATGTCTTGATTCCGACGTGAAATTACTTCATATATGCGTTTTATATGTTGAACCCAGTGGCTCCTTCCCTAAAGTGCCCTCAATGCTCAACAGCTTTAAGCCATTGCGCAGTGTCTCTATTGCAATGTGCTCATCGATTTGTTCTCCTGAGAGGAGACCACATACAGACAGTACATCTCATTTGTTTTTATCGTAACAATTCTACGCGCTGTTAAGGCGCCGACCAATAGTTACATTCCTGTTTAAGTTATGTTTTCCAGACATTTTTATATCTTTTCCTCCAATTTTTACATTTGTGCGGATAATGTCCTAGATTAGTCGAGAAATACAGTGAAGAGGAGTAAAAATCGGAGATATCCTGCATGCGCATTGGTATCCTTTTGGCGATCTCCACACTCCTTTATCAATCCAGGACTTCGTTGCCTGATAACGAAGAAGCTCCATGGAATAGCTTCTGTGTAAGCCTTATCTAACCATTATCTTGAAACCTCATATTAAGCCTTTTCTGAAATCGAAAAACCCCTATAATGAATCGCTCATGGGTTTCCGGGGAATAAACTTTCCGCCAAGCAACGCCCCTGAAATACCAAACGGTTTGCAAGCGAGATTACTTTTTATGCATCTCCATCGGATTTGTTTTCGCGGACACCAGGACATTGAATCTAGGCAATCGTGGCGTAAATTTGACATACTTGGAACCTATTTTGTGAAGTGTTTTATAAGGGAGTGATATTTAATATTTGTGATCGGCTTATACCTTTTCATCAGCAAATCTCCAACGCGAAGATTCGCGCCAGGATGATTACACTTCCAGGCCCCGGGCTTCTAGGAATCCGGGTCAAAACTACCAAGTGCATGCCTACGAGACTGTTCATGTCATGAGCTTTATCTCGATGAAATAAATCTTATGGAAACTAGGTTGTGGATACATTATTTCGGCGTTGAGTATCCACCAGTTTCGTTTCTTTTATTTTTTTTTTTTTTTTTGAGAGATAAGATCATGATTTTGGATTCAGAATGGAGTAATATCACGGATCGCTTTTTGAGCTGATATCACAATCGCTTTTTTGAGAAAGAAGTATCAACTGATTCAGAAGCAATGGTTTAAGGTGCGCAGAAGAACACGTCCGCCGTCATTCAAACATTTAGCCCAATAAACTTGGTGTCAAGCTAACGAGACAACGACTCTGAGCCCATCTCTGGCTACAATGACGATGGACCCTGAATGCCAATTCTATCATCTTGAAACAAAATCTACGATGTAATTATATCCGCATTAATTTGCCATTAATACGGGGAAGAAACAGAAGCTACTTCCCCAAACGAATTCCAAAATCATGCAATGGCTGTGGCGGCTATCAGCGCATAATAGCATTCTCTGTGTGGAGAATTTCTGTGGGATTCATGCATATGCGGATCTAAGACAGAACATAATGATTCGACTAAGGGTCCAAAACATGTAGATGTCAACGGTACGCTCAATAGTAAGCGATACACTAGTCAACGACTAGTCTATGTGGCACAAACTAAATCTTAGATAGGAGAAAACGACTGATAGCACGATAGACTGCCTGTACCTCTATGTTTGTTTTCCTCACGAGTGTAGCTTTCAACAAAGCACTGCCTGTGCTCTTCACGGATATAAAGAGTCTTAACGGAGCCCTCAGAGTACGAAAAAGCATCCTCATCCACAATCATCCGCAAGCATTAGCTTCAATTCACTCCTTTCAGCTAAAGCTAAACAAACCTAGCTTTATTTTTTAAGCTCATTCACTCATTTACACATCTTTTCAAAGATTTATCTTTTCATTCCCATCAAAATGCAGTTCAGCTCCGCTCTCAGGCTCCTCCTCGTCGCCACCGCAGCCAGCTCTGTTATCGCTGTTCCGGCCGGAACTGCCTCGACCGAAATCGATGCCGGCGACCCGAACTTCCTCCCTGGGAAGCTTTTCGTACCGGGAACCGAGATTGCTGATGACGACTCCTCAGAGGACACCTCGTCCGATGACATCTTCTCGGATGAATTCTCTGACAACAACGAAGCCGGAATCCCCGTCGTCGGGGCTACCTTGAACGCGCGCGCCGTCCTGACTAGGAGGACCAACCACTGCAGCAACACCGCCCCGATCAAGCGCGTCAAAGCCGCGTACCAGGGCCGCTGCAACCCGGCAAACTCCCGCGGCTGGAGGAGTGCGCATAACTGCCGCCAGCGCGGTGGCCGCAGCTACCTCTGCGTCCGCGGCCAGGTCGCTTACTGCTATACCATTAACGATGCTCGTGAGGAGAACTTGGAGAGTGGCGAGTGCTTCATTGCCCAGTAATCTGAACTCGGACAGGTTTGAAATAAACGGATGCTATGAAGGCTTTTTTTTGGATAAGCTCCTGGAACAAGGGGTTATCAATGATTTAGAGTGGTTGATGGCGTTGCGAATATGACCCTCAGGGGAAGAGAGTTGCAAGATAGCGAGTCTTATAGGAATGAAACTAGTGAAGCTTGGGGGTCAGTAGTGGTTGGCGCTAGGAACTCCTCCTATGGCTTCGAGCGTTCACTCGTCTATCTTGTTTCTTATTGGTTTTCCTTTGTTTTACCCTCTATACTTGTTTTTGTTTTATTGCATTTTTGAAGTTTGGAAATCATTGGAGGGAATTTTTAGAACCTCGTGTAGTTACTAGTAATATTAATAGAATAAGCTCTATCGCACTCTGAAAATCATTCTCGAGACTGGTCTCATCATCGTACATCTTATTTCTCTTATATTATGAAGTTTTAGGATTTTCAAGTATTGAAATAGTAGTACATCGTTAGTAAACTGGATCTGTATCTGGCAGTGCAATTAGAGTATAGGGCCTCCCTGACCTCCTGGATTGCCTGTCAAAGTTGAACCAATAACTCAATCTCAGCAAATTCCTTCTTTAGTTTTGCTTGATCATCTAAAGCAGATCGGGCCTCAACATCCTCCTCGCCGACGCCTCAATGAAATCTTCGCCGTCGTTGCTCTAGGTCCTCCATGGTTAACCCATTCCATAACGACCCCCGACCCACCTAGTAGGTAGTCGCGCACTAAACCTTCGAGTGCTCTCTCATACTCAAGTTGTCGCACCCTGAAGTTCGGATCCTGCGGATTTTCGCGTTCCCTCTGTAGAATACTCTCTTGCACCCGTTGCAGCTCCGAGACCTGAACGCGTGAGATGTGACCCGGCAGACCTGTACGGAGGTAGGTACGATACGAGCGGACGACCTCGGGCCCGGTGCCAGAGGTCGTAGTACGAGTGGTCCAGACTGTCGGGAGCAGTAAGGTGTTCGCGGAGTGTGACAGTTGGTTCGGCGGAGGATGGCTCGCTTGAAGATTCCGATATCTTCCCTAGAAAAAGTAGGTAAAAAGCCAATAGAGGGGTACTGCATGCTTGAACTCCCGAATCCGGGGGCGATTATATACAAAAGTTTCCCCCTTTATAAGAAGAGACTCGCGACCAGGGGTTATCAGGGTCACAACAGTGAATCTTCCCATTCATGAAATACATTAGTATCAACCCGTTCATGTTAGCGTCCGGAATTGTTGGAGACGGACAGAACTTTCTTCAGAAATACGGAAGGTTGCGCTTCTCACATGCTTGATACACCTGAACACCAAAGAGAAAAGGCCTCTGGCGACTGATACTCTCTACCCACACCTGGAACTGTGAGCTTCGGTATACCACTGACTAGGCATTTTTATCAAGATCTGTTGCCAGTGAAATATTGAAACAAGCCACTAACTCACCTAGGCGCCTGCACAGCTCTTTCTCTCAAACTCAAAAGTGATTCTGAAACATTGAATATGTAGTCCGGGCATTACATTAAATCAAAGACCCGCAGCTATTCTAAAATAGGTTCTCTTCATGCTTGAAAGAGTAGCACGACTCGAGTCATAGAATGAGACCCTGGCGGCGAATCAAATACTGTTCTTTCCCGTTACATTCGATACATTTATATACGCATCGAATCAGCCCTTCCTCCTCCGGTTCGACTAATTATATCGCTACCCATCTTCTTGCCTTGTCCACTCAAGGTCCTGAAGGACGTCCTCATGACCGCTACACTCGCCATATTATGCAGTATATCGATCAACCCTAGCCGTTCAAGTTTCCAGTCTTCGTAACGCTTTCGCAGGCGTCTCAAGCGCGGTTCTTCCCTCTCTAGGAACTGCAAGTCGTGACAATTTCCCTCGAAACAGGAGACGACTTGCCGGTGCACGAGCTGGAGATATTCAACATCTTGCAAGTCCAGAACGGTTTCCAGGCCCCAGATATATGATTTCGGCATATTATATAGAAGGTGGCGCCAAAGTACGCGGTGGCTCTCCGTTAAGCGTTTACTTGAGTCGTTGGCGTGAGTGTCGGAGTTTGTCTGGGAAGGCATTCCTTCCGTTGTATTTCGACTATATGTATTTAAGAAATGGGTTATCTTTGACTTCAACATGGAGTGATTATAAAGCTCGTAACGTTGGTACTATGTATTGACTGGCCTTATCTGAAAGTTAAAGGGTTGGAAAGAGTGAAGCATCAATGATATATTTACCTCGATGGGTGTGAGCACGAGCCATGAAGGCGAAAGAAGCTTGAAATATTTGCAGCCATATATCTCAAACTCGAAGAGCACACTATTTCCTCAAGCTGAAGATATGATTGCTTATATTATTGTGTCTCAAGCTTCTTCGACACGACGCTACGTAGAATATCATACATGTTTGGCTTTCCGAGAGTTTTTCACTCCAGCAAATACCCTCATCCAGGTGAATGAAACATCCGAAGTATTTTGTGGTACCCAGGCCCTGTAGCTTTTAGCAGAATTTGGGTACGGAAGAAGGCTATGAGCCTATTCGCTCCCTAAAGTTTTTATTCCCTGCCTCCGTCTCGCCAGACCTCTGAGACCTCTGTATGAAGAAATAGAGACCTATGCTAACTTTGATAGCAAACGTAACAACGCCAAAGCCAATAACGGTAATCTTGAAAAACCGCTTATCAATATCACTCTGGGTACTAGAATCTGGGCGGCGTGGACGGCAGGGAACCTTGTTATATATGGATTCAATTTTGCCGATGCTCTTCTCAACTTCGCTGTTATCATAAACGCTGCTGCGATCATCGTTCTGTTTTTATTGTATATACAACGCCGTATCTTGGTCTGCGGGAGCTAGGATAGGTTCTAATTTGCCCATGTAACAGGCCTCGGATCATAAGGCTTAGATTTAACGAAACTGTCTAGAAAATACTTTTCCACAGCTGGCAGCAAAATTTGAGCGTCAGCTATTCGGTCGCCGATTCTAATCTCCTCTTCTTCCATAGTTTCGCTCCCCGCATCTTTCCATACTTTCGTATTTGCTTCTCACCGCCGCTGGCAAGGTGTCGTAAAACCTTCCTTCAAAAGCGTCTCCGGGTTCATATACGGCGACGACCTCGTTTTCATCTACGAAGTCCCGTCCCGAAGAATATTCAAGGAAACCTACGACCCCTTCCATCTCAGAGAAGGAGCGCAGCTGTTGCCAGAATTCTGGAGAGGGAGAAGGGTAATAGTGGAGGCGGACGTAGCGAGCGTGGATGGTGACTTCATGGATGTCGTTGCAGAAGCGCCGGGGTGAAAAACTCGCACACCACCGTTCTTGAGAATAAGTCGCGACTAGCTTGTGAGGGAATGGATCTTTTCTTTTCTTTGCATTTTTCCAAACCGAGCAAGTTGAACCCCCTTTCTTCCCACTCTTCGGGGGGAGAAAATCGGGCATATCTGTATTCTATTGCCGCTGTTAAGGGCGTCTATCATTGAATACACGAACAACTATTCTAAGAATGAAAGTCCGACCTGTCCCCCTGGCAGGTTATGTGCCCTGAAAAACGCATTTAGACTGTCAAGGTCAATATGACCTAAAGTGTCAATCGTAGTCTCTCTGATCCTCCTCTCAAGCGTAACTCTCCCTGCTCTAGGGAGGGATCGCCCTCGCCGGCCTCATATCGGTGCATCACCGCGCGCCGGAGCTGTCGGAAGTCGTCGACGAGGCCCTGAGGCAAAGTCACCAACTCCCCTGTCGCTAACCATAGTGCGTAACCCGCATCGATCTCGAAGACAAGTCTGCAGTAAACCATATAGAGGTCTTCGTCTAAGCTTGTTTCAAAGTCGGGCTCTTGAACATGGGACATGTTTCCGCCGGTTGAGTGTTTTCGTTTGGGCTTAGTGAATATTGTTTTTCTAAAAACGAGCTTTCCAGTTCTATGCCAAATCAAGCCTAATTCAGTGTAAGAGATATTCACTGTACGATTTGATATCCAAATCTGCTGGTGGAGTGTGCGGATGGAATAGCCGTCTACTTATGTAATGTCTTAACAGTGCTATATTATATTTTAGCTTCATATCCTTACGCTTTTTAACTTCATAGTCGTTTGTGTACGACGATATATATGACTATAGCTACCGTGATAGAAATCAACCAACGTGTACAATAGAATAGTAAATTGGTGCCACGCCGTTCTCTCGTAACAATTAAATAAGCGAAACTGATATGCTTCATTTTCAATAAAAGCTCGTGTATTTCAAAATAAATAAAATGCAACCTTCCCAAATTTAGCTTAATAGATCTTGGTTTTTGACTTGGTTGAGCAATTTTTTGCGCTGGATTGTCGAGATTCAAGCCTGAAGATAATCGTAATAATTAGTAGATAGTAAAGAAGAATTTGGTTCCGAGGACAAGTGAGACGATTCATCAATGGCCCGCAAAGCATCTAGTGATCATTCTAAGAACTTGCTTCGGGTGCATCGTCTTGACCCCTGACCGGTGCTTCGCATTCATCGCATCTCGCATGTTGCAAAGGCGTAGCAGATTCGCCGACTGTAAACTGATTCGAGTCCTATTAGTACTTGTCCGATACGCATATGACAAGGGCAACAGGCAGCGAAAAGTATGGGTCTAAGGGTTACTGCTTACTGGATGGTTGTTCTGACAATAAAACCATTGAACCGTCTGGGAAACCTTGCGGCCGCGGCGCGATAGATGTTGACCCTTTCTCCTTCGGTAACGTCGTACCAAATGTGCCTTCACTCAAAAATGATTTCGCTTTGACCAGAAGATGTTGCAAGTGCGTGAACTTATCAGAATTAACCGTAAGTATTTTTTCGCATTCTTCAAGGCTGCTGTTCGTCAGATTCGGGCTTCACGGTCTCTCCCCGTTGTTTAGCATTGTCGATGTCGATGATGCAAAACAATGCGTGATATATTCGTGCTTCGACTTCGTACTGCGGTAGATTGGCAAATTTAGAAGAATTCCCGGCCTTGAGAGCCTCCTTGATCAGCTTCGGCATACGGCCACGGACCGCATTTTGGAATCGCTCCCTCATCCTTTCGTCGACGGATTCATCGGCGGCAATTTCTCTTAAGTCCCAGAGCAGCGACCACGTCGTACGAAAGCGAAAACACTCGGCTCGGAGGTTGAAGCCCGTTTGGATCATGGAATTGTCAAGGTCAACCAAGTCCGCTGCGGCCTTGTTGCGCCCTTTTGCTCTAGCCCTGGCAGCAGCTATCATACCGTTGACTCGTCCAAGCGGCTGCTCCGTCATTGAGACAAATCTCGCGTAATCCTTGATTGCCTTCAGAACGCGGTAAGAATCCTGCTGGTATTGTATCGCGGCGTTCAGTACCGCGGTCCTGTCCTATATTCAGTATATTTCCCAGATTACTAAGAGATGAAGAACTTTCTCTTCTCGGATACCTTCTCTTTCCTTTCTTGGATTAAATCGAGTAAGTCCGCGGACTTCGAGCTAGCGGCAGCGACGAATTTCCTAGTTGCCTTATCTAGTAGCACCGCTTTAAGGACGCGATTATACCTAAGGATAACCTAGACTGGCGTTTGGCACTCCAAGCAGCCTTTAATTGTATCCTCCGTAGATACTACCCTCCTTCTTGGCCTATAACTCTCTTAGAGAACTATAATCCAATCTAGACTACCGCTGGTATAGCGGTGACTATAATTAAGGAATATAAGCGGGTTTACATCAAGTTCTGTTTGTCGGTATGTTCCAAACGTGACGAAATTAACGACTCTTTCTAAGACCTGAGGTTTAGCGCATTCCTTATAAAAGTCCTCAGTTAGGCACTTCTCGCCATATAGGGCACTTCTCGCTATATAGGCTAGGGTAAGTATGTCCGCATCGCAACTCCTTATCGCAGCGTTTATCGTAGGGAAGGATATTACAAGGGGCAGCGCAGGGCATACTGCACTTTTCGGTGCGGTGTTTGCAGCTCTAGCTATATAACTTAGCGTAAGGGGCGCACGGATCGCTGTAGTTATTAGGACATTGACTATGCTCGCAGCGAACCTCGCAGGGACGGCTGCACGCGTGGCCACAAGCTTTGACCTTCGCACAGGGCTCCACGCATTTCACCGTTCTGTGTAGGATCTCTGAGTGACATTTCACCGAACAATTGTGACCGCATGCCAGTCGAAGTTTGCACTTCGCGTCGCAGTCGCCCTCCGGTGAGACTCTTTCAAAGTCTTCACGATTCTTTACGAAGACAGCGTTATCAGGGTGTCGCGGGCAACTAAGCTGCAGCTTGTCGCTAATATTCCCATTCTTTTCGAAAATTCCAATTAGGGTCTCCTACATCGGAGCTATTATGGCGGTGTTCGCGTTCCCGACGATATACATTCCATGCTTAGCACGGCTACGTGAACGTCATTAGCAGGTGTAATTATAATAGTAGAAATTAATAATAGAATTTCTTGAACTGCTCTTACGTACCTCAGTAGCACGTTGATCCTATTTGGCGACTTTAGGAATCCGCAGAAGCTTCTCTCATTACTTCGAACAAGTGAAACGACGATGACTTTTGCTTCCTCGCCCTTAAAATAGTAAATAAGTTTGGAATTAGCGATGGCGTAATTGTAACGTAATTTTATGATGTTAGAACTTACCTGGAAGTTGTCAACTGTCGCCAGTCTGACCCTGTCCAGCAGTCTGCCTCTTTCAAGCCTCTCTTTCTTCAGGGCTAGGTGGACGTCTATTTCGTTCTCTACGTTATGGACGTCCTCCAAGTCTTTCTCGTTGACTACCAGCTCGACCACTTCTTCCAGCTTTTCCTTCAGGAGTCTTAGCTGTGCGATATATAGCGTCAAGACGGCGATATCGCCTGGCTTGTACGTCGCCTGCCGGCAGAGATGCCTTACAAGTGCGGTCACCATTTCCGTCTCCCAAGTAGTGAACTTACTCTGCGTCGGCTCGTTGGGATCTGTCGCGTGTTCGAAGCGCCTATGGTCTAGCCAGAAAAGCCTCCGTTTAATATCAGCGACTTCGGGATAAAGAGCAGTATTCGGGTGATCTCTCAGGTGAGGATATAAGGTATCCTTATAAGCGTTGCAATCGAAGAATACATGCGCCGTTGGTAGTCTAACTGCGCGAAGGGGAATATGTTATTGTTTTCGAGATCTCCAGCATCGTGATAGTCCATGATCCCGGCAGCGAATTCGCCAAGCGTTCGAACAGCGACTCGTCCAGGTTGCATCTTTCTCCGGGCCGACCGCGTTCTTTAGATACGTGTTCTTTTAAATTTTTGGCCTCAGCTGGAGATGATCGCCAATGAGGATGAGGTGCTCCACTGACGGCAACAAGGCAGTAAGGACATGCGACTTGAGAACCTCCGCGGCTTCCTCGCATATGAGCACTTTTGCGTTGATTCCGCGGAGGAGGTCGTTGTTGTTCGCGAACTGGGTTGTACGCACGTCTCGGTTTTCGCGCACGTCTCCCAGATCGTAACAGCCCGAAATCTTTTGAACAATCTCCCGGAATTCCTTTTTGATGATTGCGCCCTGGTTGACCGTAAACATGTATTGCAAAGCCTTTGTGGCGGCTCTCAGGTGTTCCGCAAATTCGTCATCAATCCGCGTCGGCTTTCCCTGTTCCAGGCACATCGCAACAGTGTCAAAGAACTTAATACCCTTTTCCCGTCGAAGCCGTAGATGACATTGTATAGCGTCCCGACCGCTTGTTCCAGGATGAGTGAAGTCGTGATGCTATCCTGCGCAATCAGACGAAGGAAGAGAGCGCAGTGTACGCGGAAGTTAGGGCGAGTGACGCTGTAGGAAGATTGCGGCCACCTCCGCCGTGATTCCTTTCTCGATGGAAAGGCATGTCTCAACTTCGAAGGCGCCTGGACCGCGCCTCCCTTCCCCCTCCCTCTCCACCCTCGTGGCGGTCGAGCGACATGATCGTGGTCCTTTTCTTGGGTTCTTGTGACGTTGACTTGAGTGCTTTAGATTCTGTTCGATGAAGAATAATAGTATGGTGATGTTGTAGGTTGTTGATAGTGTAGGGTGAAGTTGTACGATGTTGATGGTTGAGACGAGGGTGATTAGTTTGTGGTATTGGTATTAAAATAATATTGACATTTTATTTGCTGCTCGAAATTTATTTTTTATTTTTTATTTTTTATTTTTATTTTTATTTTTTATTTTTTTTCCGCGTGTAATCGCTCTTCTTCTAATGCACAAGATAATGCGCAAGAATTCATTGGGTTAAGAGCATTCCTACGGGGGATTGAAGGATCTCTACATCTGTTAAGCTGTCTCTACCTGTTATATTGTTGTGCTTCAATAGTTTACAGAAACCAAAACCCAGACCCTCAATATGTTACTGCTCGCCATGGAGGTATCACCTAGACTACGAGGGAAGTCAGTAGTTGATTCTCACCACCTCCTGCAGTACGAGCGTGCCGAAAGGAGTCTAGCCATGACACTCTTGGGGTTGGTCTCAGCCAACTAGGACAGCTAGGTGTTTAAGAATACAAGCCGTCTTTATTACAGATATATTCGGAACGGCTACAATAACCACAATTGCACAAACGCGAAACACTGAGGGCATCTCTATTGTGTTAGCCTCTTAACAGCGAATCAAATACACGGACTACAAATATATTTTCCATGCAATTTTCTGACCGACATAACCTTCTCCAAATACCGTAGAAAGTTTGAACGATCACGCTGTTGTATGTTTTAGCGCTGATTGAATGCGTCCGGAGTACGAAACTTTCCAATTCCAAAGATACATCATAGTTCTTTACCACTGAATGAGCAGACTGTGCCGGCTTATGGTGTTCATCCCTCTCAAAAATTGGCTCTTCTGGAGCTTTGCTCCTGGTAAGCTACGTCAAGTTACATGGAATCAACATTCTTCTTACTGATAGCTCCATGGGCTCATTCTTTCAATATCCTGAAGAGTAGTCAGCCGCTGAACAATAATAACAAAGAGGATGACTGCCAAATGCTACGTAGGCTATCAAGTGGCAAATCCTTTGTAAAGGGAATGTGGCTCTCGCTTATGCATTGTTGTTGGATCATATGCTCAGCGCCGAATACCTCAAAGAGCAAAGTCGTGCAAACTACTTCCATAAAACAAGCAATTTTAGCTGAAGCGCCACTCCGTCCCGTATCACGAAGGTGCATTTCGATTGTGAATCAACTCTGGTCGTTGAGCTCCGAGTCGATGTTCCAGTCGCGACACTCCGAAATCCATGTTTATGAAACGAAACATTTTGTAAGCAGTTCTTTTTGCTATTCTCGGTTGACCAAGACCTTCTTTTAATATGATTTGTTTCAAGCATTCTAACATAGGCTCTTTGTAGGTGACGCATGTTTTCATTAAAACAGTAACGGGAGCTGTGGCTGATATCAGGAGTGCTCAAACAAAGGACAATAGAAGCGCCACACTCGCCAAAATACTAGCCCTTCACCTTAACTATTTCCTTGGTACTCGCACTCACAGGAGTTATCCAACCCGTCGCCGCTTTGTTCACCGTCTTACTCCTCCCTTTTCGCTTTGTTTGAATTTGCCACCGGAGTAAACGTAACCTAATAGCACTTTCGCTTGCCGCTTGTTGTTGTATTGCTCTATGAACAGGTTGATATAACCAAGTCCTGTTCCTGCTCCTAGCTGTTATAATTTCTGCTGAAACGACTTCCTTGTTAGATCGTTGTAGCGAAATATTCACCGTTTCATTTCTCCCAACACCGTATCGTCCATCGCATGACTGTTTATTGTAATCAGTTTCTATACATTCAAACATTCAAAGCCGAAAATGTCTAGACCTTGATTCGATTTCATATTGTCCCGTGTGGGGGGCGGTTCTGCTTGTTCAGGCTTCCAACAAGTCGGAGAATACACTGTTTCCTTGTCCCTGAGGGAACCTTTGTTTATTGTAGGCCAATTGATGAGCTGCGGTTCCCACTTTCGATATCAGGTTATTCATAAGCCAGTGGTAACTTCCGCAGGTGTTATAAACCAGACATTAGAACTTCAGAATGGTGCCTGAGATTAGTTCAACATTGTAACCCTCTATCCATCATCGTCCTTCACTATCGCCTCGTTGCTCACGATCTTATAACTTCAAACCGGATTCATCGTTTTCACTTCTTCCTAATCTCATCCATACTTCAGTGGGTATCATACACTTTCACCATGACCGTCTCCGCTTTGACCTCTCAAAATTGCAACCGAAGGCCTATTGCGCGGTCTACAACTTCACGCGAAAGAACATCGAAGCCTCCGTCGAAGAAGTCGTCGCAGCATCCTCCGATCCCGCCGCGCGGCGAAATGTATCACAAAAGAATTCCTCCATGAAACAACAATCAGGATGATGCAGGACCAAGTCGCGGAAGTCATTCAAAACATTTTGGATCGTAATCCTGAACTCACGTTGGAGAGGTTATTGAAACGAGCGCCAAGGAAGGCCGACCGGGAGGAACAGCTTGTGATGATTTATCGGAACTGTTTGAGGAAACTCTGTAATAGTGGATTGGAATACTGGACCTTTTGATGAAATGTACAGGAGCGATTCCGGATACTGAGTGTGGCCTAAACGTCGGAGATTTTTTGGGATTTTTGAGAAGGCGGGTGCACGTGTACTATTGTCTGAACGCGGGAACGGATTTCTTGCGACTTGGTACTGTAACGAATAGAAATTTCATGTACGTCTTTAATAGCAATATACCGAAACTATCGGTTTCTCGAAACTACAGGCACATCTTCGATATCTGAATACCTGGAACGCTAAATGCGCTACCCGGAATTTCAAATTGTGAAATCGAGCGTCAATTTTCCAAATCGGTATAATCGCTTTTCTGTTCCAAGTCAGACGTTTTACTCAAAAAAGTGGTATGTTTCCGTTATGTTTAACAATTCTTCACAACGTGTTGTGGACTATAGGGATTCGAAAATGCGGCAGGAAAATGTGTTCTTGTTTCGAAACATGAAATTGGAATGGTGGATTCCTAGATGTTTCAATAATCAGTACCGCGGCGATCTGAAGGCGGTTACACAATTCTCTACCTATTTTTACGACGAAATGTTTAGCATAAAAGGCAGGCTCGTGAGACCTCTGAACTGCTTCCTCACCCAGAATCGAACAATAGCTCGAAGCGATCACTTCGGTAAACTCTAGGAAACATACCTCCAGCTTCTTGAACCACGCCTACGCCGCGCTTGACATTCATCATCTTCGGCAAACCGAACCAAGGCTTCTAGCTTCCAACCACCTACCTAACAGCCTTTCCCGTTTCCCCACTACAACAATGTCGACCAGCACTGGCAACAAGAAGACTTTCAAAGAAGAACTCTTCGAAAAGCTCCTCGCTCACTACACAGAGATGTGCGAAGGGTCGCAGTCAAGTACAACATCAGAATCGACAACATCACGAACAAGGTCGCTCTCGAGGTCACCAGGGGGAAGCTGAAAAAGGTTATGGCAGAGCGTGCGGAGAGGGCTGCTGTTGAGGTGGAGGCGCAGAGTTTGGACCAATTGATGGCCGGGTTGTCTGATGACGCCTCCATGTCCGAGTTGATCGAGGGGGATTTCGAAGCTTTGAGTGTATGAATTCTGTGGAGGAAATTTGGAGTTTTTCAACTCTCCTTTTACTTTTGGATATCATATTTCCTATTTAATGAAGCTGTGGATGTCTAAATACGAGATCCGGTGTGGAAGGGTACCTGTCAATATTAATCCATACTCATGACTTAAAACTCCTTTTGTCGAAATCCTGAAGCCAGATAACTCAAAAGAAAAAAGAAAAGAAAAAGAAAAAAGAAAAAAGAAAAGAAAAGAAAGAAAAGAAAAGAAAAGAAAGGCAAATAATCCAAGCGATTGTCTTCTTAGGTGTACACCAGAGAAGTGTAAGAGATGAGATACCAATTAGTAACATTCAGCATGGCCCAAATATATTTGCTTTCTATAAAGTAATCTGGATAGTTACTCGCCCTTACCAAACTCGACACGGAGGGGAAAGGGGAGAGAATGTGGGTTGCGCCTTTGTTACTTTCACGAAGTAAGTACTCCAGATACGGATATAACCTGAGGAATATAGCTTTCCGATACGGTAATATTAGTCTAAATAAGAGTTTAGTGTCTCGTCTAAGCTCCAGTAGATAACGCTGATCAAAAATCCCGTCTCTCCACCCTTATCAAACGTTTAGTTGCCGAGGGATTTGATTTCAGTCCTAACTCTTCCCTAATGTCGCTCCCACCAGAGTTAATCATCATGCCTTTCGCGAATTTAAATTACTTTGATCTCGCGAGAGTGAGGAGTGCTAGCTATTGGGCATGCCAAAGAGGCATGACAAATCTATAGGCATCGAGATGATGCTTGTATAGCTGAGGAACAAGGAACTTCAGCTAGAGATATCAAGATCTTAGCTATAGATGTTAAGGAGATTACGACGATAAGGCTCTATAAGCCGTCGAGGTAGACTACATATATTATATTAAGATTATAGTATTATTAGTTTATTATATATAGTATCGTATATTCCTTTAGTTAGTCTAGTTAGTTTAGTAGTTAAATCTATAAGTTTAATCCTATCCTATATTATTAGATATTATACTATATATTGCGCTAGTAGGTTATAAGCCCAGTTAGTAATATATCTTAATAAACTGACTTACTTCTTAATCTCTCCTAAACGATATATCTTATAATATCTCTCTACTAAAGTTTAACGAGTAAAGCTAAAGGCTAATCTTATAAACTACTCGATTAGAATATATATATAACTACGTTCCTTAAGTATAATAAAGTCTAGGATATTACTAGTAAACCGCTTAAAGCTACGGTAGCTAACGTAGAACTAAGTACTAAAATTAAGATAATAACTTAAAGGCGTATACTATTATTAAAGCTTACTACGAGGTAGAGACTTAACGTACTTATCTATGATCTACTAATAGTACGCGAATAAGGTATAGGATACCTTAAGTTTAGCGTATATCGCTATTACCGCTATTAGTAAGCCTTATATTAGAAAATAACTAAGATAGATTTAACTTAAGAATAAAGTCGATATTTAAGGATTTATATAGAAGTATTAAGATCTTATTAAAACGTATAATAAATATTAGGCTCGATCTTAATAGAGAAGCTGAGGCGGAACGGCGGAGAAGACGAAGCTAGGTATAGGCTTAAAAGATAATATAGCTATAGTAGAGGCTATTAATCTCGTCTATAATAACCTTAGTAGCGACTGGAGACGTTTATTATAAACTTTTAGTAGATAATAGATTTAATAGTAAAGGAACTAACCTTTAATATACTTAAGAAGGCGCTACTCGTTAAAGAGATAAAGCGTAAAATATAATATACCGGAGACGTTAGCTCTAAGGATAATAAGGCGCTATTTAGAAGAAATAGCCGAGGTAAAACCTAAAGAAATAATAAAGGTTTATAAGTTTAAGAGTAAATACTATATATAAGGTCGGATATAAGAGGGCCGACTATAGGAAGCGTATAAAGGATAAAAGGATAGCGGTAATAACGGGTATTAGGCTTTATAATATAATCTTAATATAGATACTAGCTCTTAAAGAAGATTTAGTAGTTCCGATTAGGCGTATCTTCTTATATAACGATAATAAGAGAAGTATTTTTTACCTATAAACCCCTTTAAAGTTATAGAATATTATAATCGGTAATAAAAAAGTATATAGGCTATCGGTATTAGCTTAGTATTTATAAGGCTTAATAGGGAGTATGGCGGTAGTCTTATTAAATTTAAGAATATATTATACGCTCTAAAGATAAAGTATAGCCTATTCTCGATCTCTCGCGTAGATAAGGTAGGATATATAATAACGATCTAATAAGGTAGATATATAATAACTAGACCGGGCTAAGAATCGAAGCTACCGTAAAGATAGGACTATAAAAGATCTTAGATAAGATCGAATATCTATAAAAAAGTTTAGCTTTCGCTACTATATAGAAGTATATAAATGGCTCGGATATATCGGTAAAGATTATATTAAGCGAATAATTAAGTATAAAAGCGTTATTAGTATTATTAAAGACGGTAGAGATCTATAGGCTATATTAATTATAAAGCCTACGGACTTATTAAATTAAAGGTAATACTAAACTGTAAGAAACCTTATTAGGTAAGTATAAGCTAATAGAGATAATCTTTTTAGATTTTTACTAATAGGCGTATATAAAGAGCCTTAGAGATTATATAGGGTTTATTATCTTTTAAAGGAATAGTTAGAAGTCTAGATCTACTTTATAAAAGATAAAAAGGTAGAGATAATATTTTTATACTTTAATAGTACTTTTAAGATAGCTAAACGTTAGTTAAACCTTAAGCTTATTAAGCTATAATATACGGAGGTAAAGAATATACCTTAATTAATAGACGCTATAACGAAGTAGGGATTATAGTTATATCTTAGCTATATACGTATCTTAATAGAATAGCGTACCTAAGAAGCTTAATTAGATTTTTTAATAGATTAAAGGTAATATTAGCCGCGTCGGAATTACCGCCGTAGCTATAGGTAGAGGCGATAAATTATTATAATCTAATCTATAACTATACGCTATTAAGGCTGCTTAAGTACTAAAGGATAGTAAATAGATAATATTATAGGAAAGATAGGAAGGTAGAACTTTCGATATCTTAAACTTTAAGATATTTAGTAAACTATACTATATATATATTAATAGTAAACTTTAAAAGAAGCTAGATAATACTACTAAGAAGATATATTTATAGGTCTAGAGGCTTATAATATTACTAAGTCTAGGATCCTACTATCTATAAAGTATTAATCCGTAGAGATATTAGATTCTCGATCGAATTAACCTTTAAAGTACGTAACTTTATAGAGGATAATAAAGATTTCTCGAGTACGTTAAAGATACCTTAGAATAGGTTTAGTCTAAGGATAAAATAGCGACGGCGCTAAATTATAATTAAAACTTAACTTCCGATTATTAATTAGATATTTACGAGATAATTACGCTAGAATAGCTTAAGGATAAGAATAAAAATCTCGATAACGCTAGCCTATAGCTAAGATCTAAAGATATTTACTCTCGTAGAGGAAGTTACGTAGATACTATAAGATAGATCTACGACGATTAACTAAAGATAATAGGTATTCCCGAAATCGCTAAAGATAAGATCTAATAATTAAACTATAAAGATACCCTATAGGCTAGGATATATTAGTAAAGATCTAACGCTATACCTTAGAGAGAAGGCCTATAAAGAATTAATAGTATATATTAATAAATTAGAGCTATTTACTTATAAAAAGGCTATAAGCTCTATAAACTATAAGGAATAGCGTATATCGATAGATTAAAACTATCCTCAATTAAAGAATAAGACGTATAAAAATCTATAAATTCTCGAGATCTTCCTAGAAGATAATATCGTCGATAGTAAATAAGTATTTAAGTATAAGCGCGATATTACTAGTTAAATTATAATACTTAAGTCGAGACTAATTACTCGAGGCTTTATATAGAAGTAAGGGATCGATTACGATAAGATATACGTACTAGTAGCTAAGATATTAATAGTAAAACTATTCTTTATATTAATAGCCTACCTCGATCTTAAATATAAGTAATAGATATAATAACGGCCTTCTCGTACCTAAACTAAAGTAAAGAATTATCGTTAGGCCTTTAGAAGGGAGCGAAATTAATAGATTAGTTTAGTTAATAAAAACTCTATACGGCCTTAAATAGTTACTCGAAAATAGTATAAAAACTTATCTTAGTTTTTAAATTATTAAAGTTTAAAGTTTATTGGCTCGATAATAGCTTATTTATTAGTAAGGATTATTAGCTAATAATAATTATCTATGTTAATAATCTATTAATAGCTAGATTTAATAAATATAAAGTCGAGATATTTAAGCGAGATCTTAATTTATACTTTAAAATAAAGGATATAGGGCCGGTAGCCTATTTCTTAGGTATATAGGTAAAACGGACTAGGTCTAGAGATTAACGTCGCCTAGTACTATATTAGTCCGTATATATATAATCGCTCCTTAAGAGATTTAGGCTTAAGAATACCCCTAAGATTAGTACTCCTATAGAAAGGGAGGTATCCTTAAACGGAAGATTAAATACTATACCGGTAGTATAGTATCGATAGATAGTAAAAAGTTTAATCTATACTCTATTTACTAGGCTAACCGATACCTTTGTTATCTCGATATTAGAGTAATACGTTAGTAAAGTAAACCGAACTTATGAGAAAGTAGTAAAAGAGTATTACGATATTAGAAAGAATCCCTTAATTATATGCTTATGTACTATACCCGTAAGATAGAGGATAAGATACTAGATCTATATATCTACGTAGACGCTAACTAGGCTAGATATAAGCTTACTCATAGATCTACTACCGGCTATATAATAACGTTTAATAGAATAGCTATCTTATACTATTTAAAGAAATAATATATTATAGCTACTAGTAGTACTAAAGTAGAATATATAGCTATAGAGAAGGCTTTATAGAAAGCTCTCTAGGTACTTTAGATATTAAAGGATATATAGCGAGCCTTTAAGTTTAAGGCTCCTAATAGTATTAAGATATATAGATAATTAAAGTACTATTAGTATTATAAAGGATCCTAAATACTATAATAGAACTAAGTATATTAATATAATATTACTTTATAAGGGAACTAGTTCGAGAAGGAACTATTAAGCCTTAATATATAAAATCGGAAGATAATATTGCGGATATATTTACTAAACCGCTTATAAAGATATCTTACGATAGCGCTATAAAGGCTATAGGTATAAGAAGATAGGATAAAGATTACTAGTATTATTAATAAGAGAAGGTACTAGCTATTAGGTATACTAAAGAGGTATAACAAATCTATAGACATCGAGATAATACTTATATAGCTAAGGAATAAGGAACTTTAGCTAAAGATATTAAGATCTTAGCTATAGATATTAAGGAGATTACGACGATAAGGCTCTGTGAGCCGTCGAGGTAGACTATATATATTATATTAAGATTATAGTATCATCAGTTTATTATATAGTATCGTATATTCCCTTAGTTAGTCTAGTTAGTTTAGTAGTCAAATCTATAAGTTCGATCCTATCCTACATTATTAGATATTATACCATAATCTGCGCCAGTAAGGAGGGCGAGCCGACGATTTCGAGATATTATCGAAACTCATAGAGAGACGTCTCTGTCCATGCCTTTCGAGTGCGAGCCGGATGAGCTACTCAAAGAGGATAGTGAAGGAGCGAAATATCAAAATAGGATACAGTGGCGCAAGTTTTCCCTTCCTCCTGCATCTCTGTATCAGCCACCTAAGCGTCGATTTTACTGCGCTGAACCACGACAGAGAAAGGGGTCTTCGCGTGGAAGATTTCGGATTCTATAACGAAATACCGCTAAACTTGTCCCGATTACGTCTACCCGCTTGCTGGACGATATGGTAGCTTCGCCGGCGCTGAATGTTCTTGATAACAGCAAGCCGCTTGCGATCCGCATGGCTCAAGAAGAAGAACGCCATATCTACGGGCGAGACTAGGAGTTACGAGGTTTATGACCGTGAGGGCGTTCATCGAAGCTCTCATCGCGGAATTCGATGAACCTTTGCGAAGTGTTTATGATGGAAGGTTAATGGCATACAGTAATGAGCAAGGCGTCGTGTCACTGGGACAATTATTCAAGATGCTCTTTTCCGACCTCCCAATGGATGGCTTTTGGGATGTAGATGATTGGAGATATGAATACCCGTGGTTCCCAGTGGCTTGTTTGACGAAGCATGTTGGTGATGTGGTGGAAGTTTGGGATCCGAAAGTGGACATGTCGGATCCCGGTGCATCGTAGGTTTCTCCAATTAACCGTTGAGACACCTGGGAAGGAAACAAAGTTTTACTAGGATTTAGTTTTGATCGGCCCCGATTGGATGTCCTACAATTATGTCTCCAAGTTTCCTCTTCGTTACGAATTAGATCGCGAATAAATCGTTTCCTTCTAGTTTTGCTTTTCCCCATAGATAACTTAACAATTTACGGAATGAATAGCAAAATCCCGGCAGCTAGTCAATATGATATAATATCGAGTTCATGAATTCACTTCTCCCAAGAAATAAACGGAACAATTTGAAAAATATAATATAGGCTTAGAATAAGCACCAGAACGAACGAAAGTTTCTGCGGTGAGATTGCGGTGCTAGCGTTACTAGCAACTACGGATTTACTCACATTGGGTAGTTCGGAAACAACGAACCAGCCACTAAAGCGAAGAATATAATCACTAAATCTCACACTGCATATGCATGTGCATCAAACGTGATCTATATTTTGTTTTCCTGAGTACCTAATAAGTACCAATAACAAATCAGCGCACGCGTTGCTTTTTTTCCACACCAACACACGTTTTTTTGACTTCCAAGATCGCCGTATGCATCTGGAAGAATACTGTAACGGAGCCAGCTCTTCTAGAACAAGAAAGAACAAACGAACCAGGGTTTGGAGTGTGCCACCATCCTTCTTACTGATCTGAATTATTAGGCACTAATTAAGTATCCCCTTTGCTGTAACTGCGAGAATAAGCAACGATTATAGCGCTATCGCACGATCCAACTGGTGGAAAAAGCTAAAACTTGCGGCTTTAAAATACGGCAGGGGAAGCGCCTGAGATACCTTGGATACCCAGCGGATTACCGTTTTCTTTTCCAAGGATCCACTTTTTTCGTCAAAACTTCTGACCCACTCTGCCGGATTACGGTTTTTTGAACACCTTACCCCTCATCACCTGGAATATGGAGCCAACATTATAAAAAAGGGTTACCCCTGGTTTTTCTTTCCTTATAAAATGTTTCTCGGACCTATTTCCTCTTCGATCGTCGAAATCGCTTGAAGCTATCAAATATCCGCCGATCTCCTGCCATCCTCATATATCCGCTCTCAAGCCTCTCAGATCCAAACTATGGCCTCTATAACTTCAGCAACGATCTCTTCCCTAAAGAAAGGTGGTTACGCGGTCATCCACGATCGGCCATGCAGGATAGTCGACATATCAAACGGCGGACAAATTCATATAACTGGTGAAGACGTATTCACCGGTGAACGAGAAGAAGATGATAAATCACCGGACAGCAAGATCGATGTTCCCGACGTAACACGCTCGGAGATGTACTTAGTCGACATTAAGAATGGCAATATGACACTCGAGTCTGACGATTCGGATAAATCGGTCACGCTACCAGCGGCGAGCTGGGGAGACGCATCCGACGCGCGTTCGATCAAGGGAGGGATCTGAAGGTTACAGTTATCTCGGCGTTGGGAGAAGAGAGGGCTATATCGTTTCAGGCACAGGACTAGCACACGATTAAACCTTCGAAACAGAGAGTTGTCAAGAGCGCTTTTTTGTATCCTGCAAGGAACTCCTGGAAACCATTGGATTTTAGCGATAACATGTCTTTCCTGTAGCGGAATGCCGAGCATAGAGTATTTTTTTGAACTAGTAACTAGTCTTTCAATCTGAAACTTGTTTAGCGTCTTGTGTTTCTTTGTCGTTCGTTTTTCCGTCAAAGAAATTGGGTCACCCATTTCAATTTATCGTTGTCGAGAAATTTGCGTCGCATCCGAACCTCCGAAGACTTTTTTAGCCTTATCGTAAGGAACATACCTCGGCCCATTTTGCGTTAACCTAAGCTTAGGAGTATTTCCATCTAGATTGCTAGATCGCGATTTACGACTATGAGCAAGCCATATACAATAGGATGAAAAATTATCGTTCGAAGACTGTTGAAGGATCTGAATCACTATTTTGGCTCCACGCGATTACACGTGGACGATTTACCATGGATGAGAGGATGTTTATATGCAAACGGTCTCGGGCGTCGGCGAGCAACAACCGCCGTAAAATTTATGAACCATGTCAAGAAACGACCGTTTGAGTTCGGAAGTGGATATCAATTCCGCGGGCCGCACTCCACCGAGATTTATCTGTCGGAAGAAAATTGCCTTCGTCTATCGCCAGTATTGCACAGTTTGGTGGTAACTCTATTGCAATTCCCTTTCGGGTTATTATTCGACCGGAAGACCCCTTCCTCCTCTCCTCCGCTGTCAATAACTCAAAAACCCCAGCGACGGCCTCCTCGCCCATCGCTTTAACAACCGTAACCGCAACCGTAGGACTCCGGTTTCCATCTTATGATACAATTCTCTAATCCTCGCCCTCAGGTCCTCTCGCTTCGGCAATTTCAGATCCTCCCTCTCCTCGTCATTCTCATCGATATCAACGGGCATCAGCATAAGCGTATCATCGTCGGCGATGTCCATGAGTAAGTAATCGCACTCTTCGGCCTCGGGAATGACGACATCAGACTGCGCGGGCGCGGTGTCTTCGTGTTTTTCGCCTGTGAATATATCGATGGCCTTGAACGTTAGCTTGCCGCCGGAAGCCTCCGATTCCGACGACTTCGCATACCCGATTGTTGATGACGATGTAGTCTTCTTGATCAATCCAGTACCGTTTTCGGATTCCATGTTTTCTACCATCGTATTGAAGTTTCGCTAGGAGGAATTTGCTATGAATGACCTGGAAGAGCTCGATGTTAGAGAGGGTGCTTTAGAGACAATGTATCTCCAAGTGGAACGTGCATGAAAATTTTCTCGTTGGGACCTGATTTGAGACCAGACTCCTTTTGGGGTTAGACAAAATATCCCTGATCTTATAAAATTTACCAGCGGTGTTAGCACGGTTCGCCTGGGCTCCATTTGATCAGCGAGATGGATGCAAAGGATAAAACCTTCGAATTTGCGAAACGTCCATGACCTGTACTTGATTTCCAAAGAGTTTTCAGTGACGAAGCTCTTGTAGCGTGATCAAGTATTTTATATCGGTTGGATTCGAGAGATTCGAGGAGATGAAGCGGACAGGCGACATTAGCTTAGGATCGCCCGCTTGAGCCGCATCCCGTGATATTTGATTTTGAAATTAACACGCCTGACGAGAGAGTATCGCGAACTTGCACCTACAGGAGGTGTAGCTACGAATATTCTCAATGATGTACAGCTCTATCCTGTTGATAGAAAAGTCAGCATTATTGCAATTTACAAATCTGCGATCGTGTTGATGGTTTCCGGTGGGGAAGTGACTATATCGCCAAGTTCGAAGCGACAGCAGCCCTGAAAATCTAAATCTGACACTGGATTCAAATCCAGCCCACTCGGACGGTTCGAATGGCTACTGAGTGCTCGTGCGATAGTACTTGAGTTTGAACTAGCAGACGACTTTCATAATACCCCCATTTTCTCGAGATCCTAGAGGAGAGTCAATTTTAGCCCCTAGTCGACACCGGGTGGAAGCATAAGGTGGGATTATACTGTAGATACCAAATCAAGCTAGCTGATCTCCTGGTCGGAATCCGGACATCGGGTAGCTATTAGTCGGCTTCTGGCCACTAATGACAACAAATAGAGATACGCCCGTTAAGAACTCTAGGACTTGATCTTGATATCAATGAAAGCCGTTTTTTTTTTTTTTGAACCATTATTACTCCTGTATATAGAGTAAATCGGATCCGAGTGAAGTACTCTGAGACGGTTCGAACGAGGTACTGGCAGTACCCGAGTGATAGTACTTGAGGTGGACCATTTCTACAATATCCCTATTCCGTCGAGGCCGTCGGGAGGAGAGCGAATTTCCCGCTTCGCGTATGTATCGGGTGGATCGAATCTGACCATGGAGGCACAATAAGACTACCAGACGAATCCTCACAGCTTTTCGGACAAAGATCCATTTGTTGCACCGTCTGGCGAGCGCTTAGTGACTTGTGTTGTGAATCGTCTAAGCACAATTATCTAGGTACAAAGAAAAAAAATTTTTTTTTCTTTTTTTTTCTTTTGAATTTACTCTGTGAGCTAAAAAACGTGTGCGCTCAACTCGCAATTACTTTCGGTCTAGTATTACATTTCTTGTCCTCCCCATCGCTATCCTCTCCATCTTCCCGATTTGCTGCCGCTATTCCTAGCCCTTATTGAGGAAAGCAATGCCCCGGTAACCTGAACTGTACGGCGCAGTGCCATCCGGGACAACAAGGTCCCCATTTACCTCCGCATAACACTTTTTTTATCGCATTGAATAGGTCAGGAAGGTAACTAGAAGATTATTTTTTATGAAGGATGAGGCGATATTTGACTTACTTCCGTGTTTGGGAGGGCATTCTCTCTGCCCAGGGCCATCTTGTACAGATGCTTGTTGTCGACTGCCAGTATGTCGGCTGGCGCAGCTGGAGGAGTGGCCATGATGGTCTGGCCGAGGAGGAGGATGCGGAAAGAAGGCTGACGGCGAACTTCATGGCTGGCTAAGGAGCGACGGATTGCTCGTGATGGTTAACTTTGTATTGTGGGAGATAGGTATGCTGATGATGAGGCTGGAAAACTAAAGGGAAAAGCGGACGTCTTATATTTCTAGCTCAAGCTGTGGACGTCAAGGAGTTAGGTAGAACGAAGCAGCACATGGTTAACCATCGCGAGCAGCGGCCCATCATTCCGCTCCCTTTCATCCGTCCCCTTGATAACAGTGAGAGTTCTAGAGCTGTAATTTGTCATTAGGCCAATATCGCTCCGAACCCTGAGCCCATAGGTCATGATTTAGCAATGACACAGATATCTACTGCTGGAGTTGTAGTTTTGCGCAGCAATATCCAGGGCTTGTCGAAAGGGGTATATATTCGCTTGCCCGCCTATTTGGAATTTTACCTGGAAATATAACGCGTACTCATTCCCGGATTCGCAACCACCTGCCAGAAGTCGTTTCGCTTAATCGCTTTTCAAAATTATAATTGCGTGCCAAAGGCACTTCAATCGCGGTTTATAATTTGGAACGTGAGGAGGTTTCGACGGCGAATATTAGAAAACGTGATAAAACTTTCCGTGCTTCGGAGTTGGTGGGAATAAACTTCTGAAGGAGTGGTGAATGGCATGCAGTTGATTTCTCATTTAGGTTTTAGGTTTCTCCATAACCTTCCTGAACCATCGGTAGGTACATCACTATCAGATTCCTCCATGTCTATCTTACATACTAGTACAAATACCATGACGACGAAGGCGAGGTTGCGGATTCGTCTAAAAAAAAAAATATAAAAATGTAAGATATTTGGATGTATTGGCAGAAATATCTCGATCATGGTAGACCTCAGAACGGCTACATACTCAGTGTCAAGGGAGTATTTTAAACCCCCCAAACCTAGGGTATGTAAGGTTTGCCACTCGTTGTTCTGGGCTGTAGATTAGCCTTGCCTTAAGATGAAAATAGTTTATTACGTTCCCAAAGTCGCCTGTTGAGTGATATTTAGTGCTTCATACAAGAGGGTCGATATGCGTGCATTGTAAACCTTCCTTTTCGCCCCCAAAAAAAGAAAAGAAAAGAAAAAAAAAAAAGAAAAAGAAAAAAGAAAAGAAAAAGAAAAAGAAAAAAGAAAAAGAAAAAGAAAAAAGAAAAAGAAAAAAGAAAAAAGAAAAAAGAAAAAAAAAGAAAAAAGAAAAAGAAAAGAAAAAGAAAAAAGAAAAGAAAAAAGAAAAAAGAAAAAAGAAAAAAGAAAAAAAAAGAAAAAACTTTGTGAAGGCCTAGAATGTTGCTCAGACCCAATGCGTCGGAATAAATCGCTTAAACCCTTCTCTCAAGAGCGCTCTCGCGGGAATAGTTTTCACGCACGATATTTTGAAACAGGAAGCCGAGCGAAACACACGATGAAGGTCACCACGAGCATCCTTTACGTCGCGTGCCTGCTTTCTTCCGCAGCCGCAGCAGAAGACAGACACCACATGAGCATAAGGGTGAACATCAACACCAGAATGAACAACCGGGCATACATCGCTTGAGTAGGCATCCCTTCCAGGATACCAACATGACCTGGGGAATGGTATCATGAGAACAAGCAGACACCTTTGGAAGCCGGTACCTTGCTTCAAAACAAAGAACTTTACAAAAACGTCAAAGGAGAGAAGTATAAGCCGTTTGGCGAGAAAGGTAAGTCGTAATCGTATAAAACTCACTTTTTCAGCAACGGAAATGCTATTACGTTGCTCCGTTTTTAGGACCGTCACTGATGAGAATTTATATGTCTAGGCCACAATATCCCCTCGGCGGGTGCTGCGTAACATCCGAAGACTGCAAAAACGGACTGGAGTGTAAGCAGGACTACAAGAAAAGTCCTAAGGGTATCTGGAAGGACTGCGAGGTTACGAAGGAGGGTACCACCCTTAAAGCGAAAGGTTGGTGCGAGCATTCGCATCTTTAATCGAAGGGTGTGTGGAAACGAGTGACTGTCAGGGGCATTACAAACGGGTTGTTCTTTGGGAGTCCACGTGTGAAATAATTTTCTCTGGTACATTTACAATCTATCTATAACAAATTGCTCTTAGAAAGAAAAAAAGACATTGTCAAGCACACTTTCTAGTATTCCATCCTATCATCAAACCTGATATTGCGAGAACAATCCCCACGGAATGCGAATTAAAACGTAATTCGAATCGCCTGGTTTATTGACTTCGATCGACTATATTGTCTCCTGTTGTGCTTCCTACGGGGCAGCACCACTGGACGCGATACATGCTATCCCTCTATTTTTGAAGGGGTAAAAAGCCTATAAAAAAAAAAAAATCTAAACGGGTCCTTCAGCTACTTCCAAAACCTTCCCGGACTCAGTACGCGTCTTCAGCACTTGCAACCAGGGGACCGCAAGCACAGGAGAAGACGTCGCCCTCGTAAGTCCAGTTTCCACAGTAATTATCCTGAAGCCGGTGAACATCGGATAATCACCACCCACGTAGCTCACCAGCAGAAGAATCAGACCTTCAACGGAAGCGTTCCCCGCCTTCTTCAATTCGGCGGCATGAGTAGATCACCGCGCAGCACGTTTGGTCGTGCTGCTGGGTTCGCCCGGACGATCGCCGGTGCTGTTCATGTCCGGAGAAATTCAAGGACCTGTTGCTTATCGTACAAGGTAGACGCGGCCATTGTGGATGGCAAACCTATTTGTGACCGTAGGTGACTTTGGGCGGCAATGCGCCAGGAGGAAGACGTAGTCGTCCGCGACGTCGAGGCCGGAGCGTATGACACCCTCGAGGATAGCGAGCCTCCACAGGGCTCGGTGGCGCGCGAAGCGAATTGTTCGAATTCTTCGTTAAGCTTGTTTTCGTGATCGATCTGCTTCTGCGGGTCCGCCATGTACGCGTTGAATTTCGACAGCTGGTCCACAAGGCGGCGGCAACAATTCTTATGTTCTATAAAGTGAACAGCTCATTTCAGTTCAACTGCGAAGTTCATAGCGTAAAGAAATGAGAACGCGTCTCGCCACGACTCACACTTCTAATGTGACTTCTGGCACTCCTTCCACTAAAAAATAGCCGAGTAGTTAGCATTCAGCTAAATGGGAGACTGAGATGCTTAGACGGGGGAGCACACAGAGTAGCAGACCTTCATACACCGCGTGCACTTAGAGAGCTTCGAGTCCGGATGCTGGGAAGCCTTTACTTCACCGCACCAGGCGCATTAACCGTTGAGCTTCGCCTACTCGTAGTTGATAGCAGCCATGATGGTAGATGATGTAATGGCGAACGGAGGATAACAGGTACTCAATTGAGTTCAAGGGGTTAGTGTAGAGGTTTAAGGTGTTTTGCGGCCTAGTTACTTTTGTGGTAATTTTGAGGGTCACTCCGAGGGGTTTTCTTGTTATTTTTTATTTTTTATTTTTATTTTTTATACTTGTACTACAGATCACCTCCCGCTTCCAATTTTAGTTTGACGATACATCATAACTAGCCGCTGCTGTTAACCACTAAGTATTTCTCCAATTTAAGACTAAGTACAGCTCATTATTGATCCTCCTCCCTATCCTTTTCTCTATTTCTTTGTCAAGCCGCGTTTCGTTAACTCTTCGACTTGCTCGGCCTGCTCCTGAAAAAGTGCATCGGCTTTGTCCGCAAAGTCCCCCCAATGTCTTAACCGTTGGCTTCCGCCTTGCGCTCCAGCTTATGTAGTAGCTCTAAGGTTTCTCGTTTGGACCGCACGAAGCCATCTTTGACGGTAATCCTCAAAATGGCGTCCGGCTCGACTTCAAGGGGGGTTATAAATCGCCAGAATAACCGCAAAGTTGTCCGGCGGTCGAGACCGGTCGGTTGATTGCGTCGAGCGCGATGTATATGCGCATGTGCGACATCGCGTAGGAATATTTCTGCATCTCCTCCGCCAAAGTAGCTAAACGGGCTTTCTTTCCCCGCTCGTGACGAACAGCTTACATTGCTCTTTTGAACTGTTGATTGGTCAGTAAAGAAATTTCCGCCGGGGGGCAATGGGGGTGAAATATGAGGAGAACATCTATTAGTCGAAAGAAGGGGGGGTTGTATTAGCTTACACGTCCGGTCTTTGTTTCTGGCATTGCTTATCCTGACGCAAGAAGACGCGTTGACATCGACATCAAAGTTTCCTCCTGCTTGAGCGGTTGGGGAGCCGTACGCAGTAGACCATCTGAATACACCGCCCACACTTTTTAAATTTCGGCGCGCCAGCCGACGCCGACTTGCAGCAGTAGTCCCAGAAAGAACGGGAAGAAGATCCAGGCTCAGTATGGATTGGGTTATTGGTGCGGCGATAGCTGTCGGTGCTGAAACGTTCGTAAGTTGAAGCTGAAGTTTCCTTGGGGTTGGCCCTGATGTTTTGTTTGCCCGAGTATATTTCGTCTGAGTTGGAATTGATTAACCCGCATTTTCCACCCCCCCCCCCCTTTTTTTTTTTTCTAATTTTTAATTCTCCTATGCAAGGAGCGGAATCGGGTATAAGATCCTATCCGGAAGGCTCTTAGGTGTTGATTTTTATAGAAGCTGATTTTGATATATATGATTCATAAAGTCAATATGGTCTGCTGGGGTGCTTATAAGTGGGGGATGCAAGCTCGTCAGTCCGCATTGTCGATCGCGTAACTATAGCTCAAATATCTTACTATCCACTAACCACAACAATATAATTAGGAATAGGAGAAGAAGAAGGGGAGAAAGAAGAGGAAAAGAATAAATACCTCCAATGAGATGATCCAGATCTCTATATAATATGTGCAAAACCTTCTAAAGGGGTCCATCCCGTTCTTGCGGAGCTATAACTATTGTGGGAATTTGAACATTTTGCAAACCTCCCCTCTGTAGCCTCTTTATATCCTGAACGTCCTACTATATATACGGCGCGCAAATGATCTCTTTAATAACTGATAATGACTTCAAATTAACTGGAAAATCATGAACATGTTTGCTATATATCTGCTAGTTTGCTTTCCTTTCTTCGTATTAAAAGCATTTCTCTATGAAGATGGTAGGACCACCTTGAGCTAAAACAAGCGATATCGTGAACTCTTTAGTTGTCTTTAGTTTGATCCTCAAAAACACGCCCGCGCCCTTTGAAGTCCGTAACTTCTCCCGCCTCGGTAGACGACTTCAAGACCTCAAGCCACGGTGTCCCCCTCATCGGACCAGCATCATCGGGTACACCCTGGATACTCTCCATGGCGGCCTGGCTCAACACGACGGAGCCGCGGACGGGAATGAGCAAGCTAAAGGTTGGATAATCCTCACCGACGTACGACGCCATGAGCAATATCAACCCCATCATAAACGCCTTCCCAAGTGCCTTCCCGATCTCCGCGGTCTGCCTCTGGTGTTCCATCGCCGCCTCCGCCTTTGCGCAGAAACGCATACCGCCGGCCTTCTTGTTTTCCGGCATCTGTTCGCCGGTCTTTTCTATATCGGCAAGGAACTCCAAGATTTGCTGTTTATTCTGCACGCGACCTTCGTAGATTTTGAGCTTGCCGGCGACGGTGGTGGACTTCGGGTCGTAGTGCGAGAGGAGGAAGATGTAGCTATCGGCGCTGTCGAGCTTGCCGCGGACGATAGCTTCGACAGGGCATAGTTCCACATCGCGCGGTGGGCGTCGACGAATTCGGTTATTTCGGCGGATAAGGTGGCGTGGAGTTCGAGCTGGTGCTGGGGGATGACATGTAGGATTTGAACTTGGAGGAGCGGGAGGCGAGGCAGCCGCACATGACCTTGTGTTCTGGGAAGAAGGTGAATTTACGCGTCGGTCATTAAATCATCGACGAAGCAAGACGAATGGATAAAGTCGTAGGGATTGCTTACCTTCCAATGGCGCTTCTGCATTCCTTGTCCTGCAGTGGAAAAACGGTAGGGGGGAAGGTCCGTTGCCAAAGTGTATCAGTATCAATCTCTCCCTTGAACAGTTGATGCAGAGTATAGAACAGCGCTCGTTTGCTTAGTGTTGTATAGAATTCGTCCACTTACGCAGTAGGCAACCTGCTTACATCCCCCGCAGCGCTTCAGGTGATCGTCATTGTTGCGGCGTTTTTAGCCGATTTGCCGCAGCTAGCGCAGTTACCGGTAAACTGAGGCTTCCGGTGCTCGCATGAACGTACCGGCTGATGATGAAGGGGGTTAGACTTGTCGAAGAGAACATGATCGTTAAGAGGAAAACAATGTTTAAGTTTTGGCGATTTTTCTTGGGTTGGTTTGTCCGGCACGTGGAAGGATGAGAGGAAGCTAAACGAGAAAAGTCACGTGGAAGGGTGGATGGAAAAATATAAATAAAGGGCGAAAAAAAAAAAAAAAAAATAAAATAAAAATAAAAAATAAAAATAAAAAATAAAAAATAAAAAAAATAGAGGGCAACAGCCATTTATCCAATCGTCTCAAGAACATCCTCAACTTCTTAGACCTCCCACGCTCATCATTCATCGCCACCTTCAGGCAAAAACCATTCCTCATCACCTCGGGTTCCATACACGCAAGTAGAAACAAGATGCCTTCCGACGATCACGAAACCTGCACCGAATGCGGCAAAGAATCGAACGAGGTCAAGCTGTTGAAATGCAGCGGCTGCAAGGTCACCCACTACTGCGTAAGTTCGAGGCTCTCTGGAAAACACTCAGAATGTCCCGGAAGCTAACCACAAATTACGGTCTTCTAAACAGAATAGGAAATGCCAAAAGCTAATTGGAAAGGTACGCTCGAGTGGGTTGCTTTCATCAATGGGGGTGGAAATCTGTCGAAACTCTTTCCTTTCTGTCCCTCTAGGGCACAAGGTGATGTGCAAATTTTTGCAGGATAGGCCTGTGGATCAGATCAAGGCCATGACGTCCCCGCCCGGCCAAGACGACAACTCTAGCATCGCCCAATCCTCGTCCGACCTCGAAGGGTGGTTCAACCGTCAAAACTAGCTCCCCGTCTTCGCCTGCACCCACGCGCTACCGAAGCCGTACGATCTCAACCACATCCTCTTCTTCAGCTTATCCTCGAGAAGCCAAGATCGGCGGGGAATACGCTATGGTCTTCATCGAGATAAACGCTTCCGCGGGCGGTCAGGGCTCGGAGCCGTGCCTGCTGTGCGGGTCTCTGCGTCCCAAGCCTGGCAACCATTCACTCTCCAGGATGGCGGATAACTGGGGACTCGACTGGTGGGACGTCGTGAGGTTCTGCGCTCGCACGGGGACGATATACTCGGAACTGATCAAGGGTATGGCGTTGTGACTCCGCGGCAAATCTTACCAACGGCTATACCTGCATGGAGGAGGGGTTTTCTTTTTCCATTTGGGACTTTTCGTCCGATTACTTTGATACTGCTACCTACTCGAAATCGTGAAAGCGCGAAAGGCAAAACCACCATGTACTGGACTCTTCGGACTTCAAATTTTTTTTTTTTACCTCCTTAATTGCTAAATCTCGAATTCCTATTATAAAGACTGAAGGAAGGGACAGAGGAGTTCCGTCAACGACCATGAAAGCGTTGACTTCACGAAGAAAAAAGGATTGATAAATAACGACTTAAGATTAAATGATAATACCTAGCGCAATTCTCCTCCTTTTATTACCGGAGTTTTTCATTAACTAAAATGAGAAATCCTTAAAGCCCGCGATATGTTGCTTTCATCTCCTTTTCACAATTGGGCTACTAATTATACGAAATATTATACGACGC
>AZLU01000014.1:0-338278 GCA_002224055.1 Pezizomycotina sp. ARF18 | reverse complement strand
GCTGCTGCGGACTGTGAATGCGAAGGACGCGGGGCTTGTTCGAATTCATGGTGATCGTAGATTACGGACGACGATGGTTGAATTGCGTGCGTGGAATCTCTCGAAAGCGCGCAAGATTCGGGAGGTTCATGACTTTTTACCTGAATTTTTTCAAATTTTTTTCAAAAAAATTTTTTATTATTTATTATTTTATTTAATTTTATTTAATTTTTTAATTTTTTTTTTTTAGTTTTATTTTATTTTTATTTTATTTTTTATTTCATTTTAATTTTTTTATTGTTTAAAGCTGGCGATTTATAAATTAGCAAACAATAATTACAACAAATCGCCTCCAAGCTTTTATCAGCTACTTTCATCCTCACCAAAAACACTAATGTTTCCGTCCAATATAATATCAACCTACGTATCAGAACCCACAGCATTGCGAACAGAAATGAGCAGCTCTGATGAACCATTTGCGCGAGATGCGCAGATCTTCCGCCGATGCCGCTTTTCAAGTGCGGGCGCTGCAAAGCGGTGGCACTACTGCGTAAGTGACAGACTAACAGGCAGGCAAACAAACAGACGAAGGGTTCAACATTCAAGGCACTTTTTGTCGGCCTATGTCCCTTGCAGGGTAGGACTACACAGCTAATTTGAATTCTACGTTGTACCGAATATCACAGAAGCAAAGAATGTCAGAAAGCAAGCTGGAAATGTTGGCTCCGAAGCAAGCGCTGAAATGAAGAGAAAACAAGAAGAGTCATCAATTTTGGAAAGAAGAAAAATAATGGAAGAAATCGTACTAATACTAAAGCAAGCCACAACCCGTCTGTATACCCGCCGAAAGTCACGCCGCTGCTAGCTTCGACACCATAACCGCAACAACTGCACTCTCTCCTCTCCGATCTCGACAGATGGTACTGATCCACGACACCCTTCTCGGCCTCGCGCTCTATCACGCCCTTCCAGCTACGACCTCTCCCACTTCCTCTTCTCGAGGCCTATAACCCACTTAACAAAATTTCGCGACTTGTCTCGACTTGTCTCATTGGTGGATACGCTCGCGCGAAGAATCAATGACATTCTGCAGCCATACAAAGAAACATCGGAAGGAACTCAAGAGCGGCTGTGACTGCGTTATGGGCTTCTTATCGTGCGCAGGCCGGGAACTCAGAGGACGGAAATGATATGTCGCTTTCGCCGCGTCGAGGATGAGTCCCCGGTGCCGCCGAGGATCCGAACCTGGAGGGGATGGATGGTGGGAGATGATGAAGGGGTATACAGGGGGTGAAGCTGTGGGGCCGAAGTCTGAAAATGCGATTCTGGGCGTCGGACGAGCCGTGGATTATCCGGAGCAAACACTGGCATGTCGATGCGAAGATTAACAGTCACGGACAGAAATAAGAGATATCAAACAGCAAGATTCCAGCACGTTTGGATTTTGTCTTTATACTCCTGATTACTACTCCGTATTAGTCCTCCTTTTGATCATTTTTTATTAGCTCAGCGACTTCTTAACCGCTCGGTTTGATACCCTCTACGGAACAGCACAATAATCTTGTCCCATTTGTGAACCTTACAGTGGTCGTACAGAGCCGTTCGGCCCGCGGGGAATGCGGCAGGGTCCTACAGTCAGTAGACAAAAGTCTTAGGACACTTACCTAATTTAGAAGCGAATTCCCTATATCTTATACCGGACGCGTCTCATCCTAATATATCTATAATAATAATAATCTTATAAAATATCGGGTAAACGCTTAATATTAGCTAACAGATAGATTATTTATTATACGACTAGAGGATACTTCTATTACTAAATTTTAAGGAATACTTAGTTACTTAGTAGTATATATTAGCGCGTCGTTTCCCGCTAATATATACCCGCCTATTTAATATCCTTTCTATAAGCGGTAAACCTTAATACTTATTAAATATACGTACGCCGTATTATATAATATACGACGATTATTTATTTAATATATTAATTAAAATAGCGCGCCGTATCTATCTTAAGGTCTCTCCGCGTACTATTAATTAGATATTATAGAGGTATAGTATTGACGTATAATATCTATTAAAAATTATAGCTAAATATAAAGAAGAAGGCGCCGGCCTACCTATTTTATAGTAAGAATAATATATAGATATTAAGAATATTATATAAAGCGATAAGGTAGCTATATATAATAGCCATTAAACTTAGAAAATTATACGTTAATACGCTACGACGATCAACAGAAATGGGTAGCGTGTCTTCTATGCCTTCGGGCGCCTTCTAGAAGCCATGGAAGGGCCCGAAGCCATAGACGGAAACTCGACATTTACGGAACCAAGAAAATATAAAATTATATCTCCGAAGATATAATAATCTCCGAAGACACTAGAATCCTTCAAATCTTCCTAGAAGTATAAAGTAATAGTACTAAATTCTATAGAATTAACGCGGATTTATATAAATAATTAAACTAGGTCTTATATATATAAGTCGACCTCTTATTTTTTATAAATTTACTATAGAAAACTGCTATTTTACTATATAATATATATAGAAATCTAAGAGCTAACTTAAAATATAAAGACCTAGGTTAAATCTATCGCTAATAATACGCGAACCTTTAAAAAAACTAAGTTCCTATACTTCTCTATCTTAGCGCTACTTAAAATCGTTCTCTACGAGCTATTAATAATAGTATATAGGAGGGGGAATAGAAGGATATTAGTATCTAATAGAGAGATATTAGTACTTATAAAACGCTATAGGGCTTTAATATAGCGGTAGGAGGATATACCTTTTTAATATTACGTTAAATAAGGGATATTAATACTATGTAGGAGATATATTAGTACTTATAAGGATACTATAGGCTTTAATATAGCGGTAGAAGGATATACCTTTTTAATATTAACGTTAGATAAAGGGATATTAGTATTACGTAAGAGATATATTAGTACTTATAAGGACGCTATAGAGCTTTAATATAGCGGTAGGAGTACTTACTAGGTTAATAGAACTTAATAGAATTAATAGAACTTAGTAGAATTTAGAAGAAAATTAATGTGGGCGGCGCCGGTATTATATTTAATTATAATTAGGGAGGGGAAGGTAGGAGAATCTATAGAAAAAGGGGGAAATTATATTAGGAGACGCGTTATTTTAATACTTTTTCGCGTCGTTCTTCTAAATAAGATCTAGTATTACTTTCCCTATATAATTTATATATAAAATAAAATACTAGATCTTCTTTATAAAAATATCGTAAAAAGGTATTAAAACGACCGTAAATTTAATAAAAAATATTATTAAAAAATTATAAAAAATTATAAAAATTATAAATAATAAAATAAATAAAATAAAAATAAATTATTTAATATATAAAGCTAAAAATAGATTTATAACTTTAAAAAAATTAATTATTTATAATATTACTTAAAGAAGAGTTAACTCTCTAATTTACTATATATTTATATAGTAAATTAGAGGTTAGCTCTTAAGAAGTAAAGTTTAAAAATAAATAGTCTTCGAAGGCGTTGTTCTTTCATTTTCAGCGCAGAAGAGAGAAATTTTTATTTTCTTATCTCCAAAGACATAGAAGAGGAAAATTGGTTAGTTGTCTTCTGGAATATTCTGGGCGGAAAAAAAACAACCCATTTACTGTTGATAAATATAATAAAAAATACTTAACGCTAGTTTTTAAAACGCTAAAAACGTCGATTATAGTATAGGTATATATTATATATAGCGAAAGAGCTCTATTATACGCTATAGACGACGTACGCTTAAGTAACGTATAAGTAAGAGCGATCGGCTTAATTTTAATATATAATAGTATATTAATAAGGTATTAGACTTAAAATTTTTTTTATTTTATAATAATCTAGGCATAGACGATATAGAGGTACTATTTATAGATAACGGTATATTAATTTACCGTAGAAAATATATATAAGAGTAGTTTAATAATAATATATTTTAGAGTTAGATTAGATTATAATAGCCTAGATCTTAATTCTATTAAGAATTTATAAACGATACTTAAGCGCGCCTACGCGCCGATTTAGAGCTTTAGATCCTTCTAAATAGCCTTATATAGAGGACGAGCTATAGAAGAAATAGTATAGGCCGAGTAGAAGGCTATTAATATTAAAGTAGTTAATAAGCTATACGATAGCTAGTTAAAACGGGTTAACGCCTATATAAAGAATAAGGGGGGCTTACTAAGTACTAAACTATAAAATTTTATAGTATACGTCTAGACTATATTATATTTTATTTATAGCTATATTATAGCTCTAGGCATATAATTAGATATTTTCTATATCGTAGGGTTAATAGAATTAAGATATTTCGCTTCCCAATTAGGTAAGTGTCCTAAGACTTTTATCTACTGACTGTACGAGCGGAAGGTAGGCTTAATACCTACATGACTTGCGGGAAGCCGTCCGATACGATTAAGCTCATGGCTTGTGGCAGATGCAAGTCGATCTACTACCGCGTAAGTCCAACACTTTCCTTTTGCCATTACTCTCGACATGTTGATCTCTGCTAACCAGACACTGACTGGCATCTACATAGCAAAGAATACCAAAAGAAAGACCGGAAGGGCAAGTATCACCTGATCATACAGCGTTAACCGTCCTTGGTCGGTAATGGAGGAGAACTAACATTTGGAGTTACCCAAAATAGTCACAAATCGCAATGCCGCAGCCCTCACGTGCCTAAGTCCAGCTTCGAAGCCACCGGGGACCAGGTCAGCAAGTGGCTAGACCTACACTACGATCTCGTCAACCAAGCCCTCTTAGACACTTCTCTTCCTCTGCGGCGAGTATGTGCCATACGACAACGCCGCGCCTGCGTCAATTACTTGCTGTGGAGTTAAACCTCGCGAAGAATCAATAGCTTTCATCGATAACAATATGCTGCGGAGATTAAAAGGGAGTTTGCGATTATGGAGAAGTTGGAGAATGAATGTCTCGTCGCGGTGCTGTTTGTCCAGATGGTGAGCACAGCCACAACCGCGTTCTTTCCTTAAGGGTGAGGATCATCGGGGATAGGCCGGAAGGGAACTTCCCGGCGAGGTGGAGAGCTGGATCGACGACTTGAACATGTTGAGCGCAAGGGGGCTTTATTGGAAGCACAAAGAGTTGGTTTTGGATGGGCGACGAGATACCTGTGATTCGCTCCAAGGATGCGAAATTCTTGTTGAAGTATATGCCAGTGGCAAGGCCGCCACCGAGGACTAACGAATGACGCGGAGGGAAATATTTTGCATGCAAAAAATGTGAAACCTGGCTGGCTCGCCGGGGCTCATTATGACAACAAGAACTATCTGGTTACTATCCTTCACAGATGAAAAACGGTCACGCAGACCCCTATGGTTGTATTTCTCCTCTACGTTAACCGCATGTTTAAGATTTTATTTACTCACGCGTATTATCAACAAAGTGTATTCTGCAGAGTGTATTGCTCGATGGCCCGAAACTTGATAATTACCTTACATCTCACTGTTGACTATTGTATCAACCACACATAAATAAATAAATCTTCTATGTGCAAATTTAAGTTCTGGTCCGGCTCGATCCGCACCTTGCTTCGTCCTCTCCAGCAATTATTTATCCGCCCAGATACATTTATTGAATATATTCATCCACCAAGGTATGAAGATAGCGCATTGCTTCAGCGTGTCGCCGTTTGGAAGCCTCGCGAAGCTATCACACTTTAAGCACTGGTTCTTCTGACAATCTTTGGTGCTAGCGCATGCGCCACCGTATGGTACGTCATGCTCTACGATTTGTCCTAAAAGTTAGCTACGGTATCGAAGGGACGCGATTGTTTTTTTTTTTTTTTTTTTTCTTACGTACGTCCTTTCCGACGATGAGTCTCGTGTGGCTAGTCTCCGCTAGCTGCAATTTTAGAAGTATGGAACGGGAGAAGCGTATTTGTGTGAGAGTGGTGTCCATGTCACTCGCCACCGCTAGAGACTTTCAGTTAGACAGGTCGATAAGCAAAACCTGCCCGTAAAAAGCGCAGAGACTAAATTCCTTGGAATAGAGGGAATATCAGTCTTACCAAATGGGTTCAAATCACCGCCTACACGGCCTGGATGCGCTAGGACACATAGTATCGAGCCGAAGCTCAGGAGGGGAACGAGGAGTGTGTCCGCCTTCATATTATGTCGTATTGAAGTGCCACGCAAAAGTCCGAGTATAGAAATATAAATGAGCGAAGCACAAATATAATTTTGCCTGCGACTGCAACAAGTTTCGCTTCCGAGTTTGTGGCTGCCATTTTATACTATTCTTGCCGCTGAGCTTGAAGAAGCGAGGAGAAGCTAAATCCACCTTTTAATACGAGCAATTCTCCTGCCTTGATACAGAAGCGAGACAGAGAAATAATGGCATCAGAACAAAGGGATGTGGAGAGATAGACCACGCAATGCACTCTATGTGAGATCTCCGAGGCGGATTCGACGACATTCACGGAGTTTTGACGCAAAACTCAACAAATGTGTTGTTTTTGAAACGCAGGATTGATTATAGAATCCTCGTTGGTTCGTGTTCAAGTTTCGATACTAATTTGCAGCGGATATGCATCACGTAGCGCATAAAAAACGAAATAAGGGAGAATTCATTCTGTTTTAATGGTACTCTTTTCTAAAACTTTTATACTTGAGAAAGTTTCTGCTATGGCTGAATGCTATGCTAGGATGGGGTCTGGATCTATAGGGTTAATAAGCGGAGAAACCAAAACATCAAAGGCAAGGACCCGTAATGCAAACAAAATCGGGAAAACAAAAGAGACGACGCTATGCAATGAAACAAAGAACATAATATGCGAATCCTATAAATCGAAGAATCAAGCTTTCACGCAGGTATTCTCCTGCTGGTAGTTCCAGGGCACAGCCGCAGTTACCGTTAGAATCCATAACCCAACGGTCTGGCAGATGCAGTTACCCTTTGAGTCAAGTCCAGCGGTGGAGAACAGACTGTTGCACCCACAATCATTATTGTGTCCCATCCAATGTGTGAATGTTCGAGCCTTGCAATCGCACTGAGCTGCTGTAGCGAGAATTCGCCAGTCAAGTACAATTCAGGATAAATTGTCCTGCACCACACGGCAGGTCGTCCGGCAAAGTCATTCGCTATTGCTTCCCAACCGCAGGTCGTTTCGTGATGTAGCATTATATAGAACAGTCTTGTTCCACTCCGTAATACAACGCTTTGATTCCGCCGCGTTCTAGAGATTGAAATATCAATCGCAGAGGTAGTATATAGAACTACTAAATAAACTATTTCTTTTATGTTTTATAATATAATAATTAAATTTGGTAGGGTAAGGTTCTACCGAGCTGGATGTCATGAAGATAATTCTTGACATCTCCGCCTCGCAAGCTAATACGCCCGGAAGCTGAAGAATAATATATCTTCTTTTGAATAGTATGTCGGGTTAACCCTTGATGAAATACTTTGCGGTAAACTAGCAGAGAAACATTGCAGTTATTCAGTACCCACCACCTTTGTCACTTCCCCGCACATATCGCAGAGCCATCGGCTGTCTCCAATATCAGTCGTGCTCCAGCTTTCGCAACCGGTGCACTGTACGGCCGAGGAAACGATTGGTTGCAATCCTTGCAGAGATATGGTTCTGATATTTCTTGCATGTCTTCAGGTTTGTCGACGTGCAATTAGGGCAAGTCCCATGAGCTCCCTCATCGGAGAAGTATTTCTAGACCTTGGGCTTGCCTTCTTGCTCCGGTGCCAGAAGGGTTTTCGGCACCGCACTCGTCACATAAGAGTGCGGCCCCGAGTCCCAATGTGAGCTTGGTGGATTCGCACTCTACACATACCGTAGTACGCTTCCCTTTTGGTCGACGCGGTCGACGCCGTCGGCGCGGTCGACGGGATCTCTGGCCGCTGCTCATTTTTATCGGATGCTTTCCGTTCTTTCTTTTATGGACTTAGCTAACTGTTGTTAAAGATTACTGCAGACCTTCTAGGTATATTATGGTTGTATGATCCTTTGAACAACTAAAAATCAGTGGGCTTCTGGTTTTGACACGGCACAGACGTTTGGCAGATGGATTTATAGTAGGATTTTTAGTATCTATATTTCTTCAGTGCATGAACTCAGATCGAATTACTTAGGAATGCCAGAAACTCACACAGAGAGTTGTTTTCCTAAGCTTGATAAAAGATCCTAGCAAGAAAGAGGTGCCGCAAACGTAATATGTAATAAAGTGTTCATGAGGTTATTAAGGTCCGAAATTTTCATTTCAGGATGTGAATTGGTCTCACACGGACAAATAATTTCAGAAATAAAAGCTACGGGTTGAAAGAGCGACACAAAGTCATGATCTGCTTACCTTTATTTTTTGTAGATGTGGTGCCTGCACTCTAACCATCGAGGCTTCCTCCAAGTGAATGAGAAGACGTTTCGTTTGTAGTAATGCTGAGCGAAATATAGCAAATAATGGCCGATGCACTTGAACTCAAGAAGAAGAACTAAGAAGCAAGGAGGGAAAGCTCGTTCCCACTTATATTAATCCCAGTCAAAATTTGAAATTTGAATGGTTATTAGTCTAAGGCTGGCCATACATTAAGACGATTATAATGGACTAGAAAAGAAATTAAACCAGTACACTGGAATAAAAGTAAAGCATGAACGCAATGGATTAGAATGCGCCGTCCGAGGAGGTCCCAAATCTTATTTAATCAGTAATTTCTTCTATTTCTAATTATTTCTTGAGTCGAAAGCATGTATCTAAAGAATGAGTGAAGAGCATTTTAACTCTGTTATAATGTACACTAATCACCAGTAGTCGAAAGTAGAAATGAGAGGTAAACTCGCGATGTTCTGTTCGGGCTTTTATCATGGCTCTGGCAATGGAGGTGCTTTTGGGACCTTCCAACGCCTCAAATATTTGCAGCAAGTATATTTGCCACGGAAAGGGTCGAACTGCAATTCCGTCTGGCAATGGAACTATAATATAGTGGATCGAATGCCTTGTCACAGGTGCGGCAGTAATTATAGTGTGAGGCACACTCAATATTTGAACCGAACCTGCAGGGAGGCATCTGACTCGACACCATCGTGTTTCTTCGGCGTGATATGAGGCGGATCTGCCTCTACGTTATCCTCGACATTAGCATGCGCATTCCTTAAAGCAATGGGTCCAGAGGCAGGCGGTTGAGTAAGAAGCGGTTGAGAAGGAAACGGTTGAAAAGCAGGCCCCGGTCTGGATTGAAAAGATTCTGGATATTCCCGTGGTACTGGCGGACTCTTCGGACGAACGGAAAAACAGCCGCCCCTGTGCGCTTGTTTGTGCCGAAGGCATTTTTTGAATCGCAAATAAGACATTGGACTGCCATTATAGGCTGTCAGCCGTGTTCTGTTTCTGTTGTTGGGAAGTTATTATATCGTCTCTAGTATTTCCAAAAGCCCTAGACAATAACTGAATGAGAGAGGCCGGTGGTGAATATTGACAGATGGTGACAAGAGGTCCCCCGGAAAATCATTTGAAGACTGTATATAAGGCGAAGCTACTTGCAAACTCGAACCCTCTAAGAATACCATGCCTTTACGGTAGCTAGTCAAGATATATACTTCAATTGGTATCCAGAATGACGGAGAAAAGCATCATTATTGCCCGAGTTCGCACAGTCCGATTCATGGATACGTAAGATTCTAAGAGTTCCGTAATATCTACAAATTGCACAGAAAGTTCGTTCAAGATCGGAGGGAAGGAAAGGGGCAGGTTTAATTAGTAAAAAAAAACCTATAATTCCGGGACGTCGCGATATTGAAATATTCCACTAAGAAAAATGAGATTAGTTGAGCTCAGTTCCGGGTTAATGGAAAGCTTTGTTATTCAATGGGGTGGAAGTCGTTTGGGTCGATTTTATTGTAAGAAGTTTAGAGTTGGAAAGAAATCGAAAAATGAACAACAGTACAAAGTAGCAGAGCAGACTTAACTCTAATGCCTTTCTTCCTTTTTCTTCGAGAAAACTTTTAATATATTCTAAATATGTAAATTATATGTTTGAAAAGAAGAACAAAGCTTTCTCGAACAGTAAACAATATGTAATGCTGCAATACATACTGGATAAAGAATAACCGAGTGATACGAGCCCGTGATATGTAGGTCCGTAAGTATACATTTTCCATCCTTACTTCCTGCCAGCGGGTGGTGGTGGAACCGTATGAAACTCCCCACAAATCCAGCAAGTATATCTGCAACTATCAGGGTCAAACTGCAATTCCATAGTGCTAGTGCACCGAGCGCAGAAATAAACCGGATCAAACGACTTTTTGCGGGACCTACAGACAGAATAGGATTCTCTACCTTGCACATTCGAACGGGAGTTGCAGTGGGGCACCTAAAAGATTTATGAGAGGTACGCGCTTTCGGCACCGGCCGTGGCTCTGGCTCTGGCTCTGGCCCCGGCGAGTACTTTACCCTCCTATCTTCGTCGATATCTGGGGTATTTCCAGCAGTAGAAGAAGCGTATTCGACAAGCTCTGTAGTAGTGGGCGGACGAGGAGTCCGCGTTCGACTTCTAGGAAGAGATCTCCTAGCAGGAGACCTTCTAGGGAAGGTCTAGGGGCGGGCGGCGGTATGGCGGAGCAATTGGTTGAACGGTTCGGAGACGAACGGAAAATAGGATTGGCAGTCAGTGCAATGGTATATCTTGATGTTCTTATTCGACCCGGAGCGCTCTTTTGTCACGGCCGCGTTGTTGTAATCGCAAAAGGGGCACGGAACCGTCATTGTGGATACCCTTCTATATTTCGTTCCCGCTGTTAAATTTGTTACGAGGTCATCAAGATTGGCTTGATCCTGATTATGATTCGGAAAAGCCCAATAATTAATTTCAATACTCTAGGGAGTGTGATGAGAGGTAATTATGTTGAATACTGCCAGAGGTTGTTGATATGAAACGTCCTGAGAACGTCCTGAGAAAGCCCTTTCTGGTCCATATATAAAGACGACGCTGCTTGCAAACTTGAATTCTCTAAGGGTATAATATCGTTTCAACTGCGGGCCAGAGTTATTAACTTGAAATAGTATGAGAAACCAGGGAGTGGTACATCGGTATAGCTTGAATTCGAACGGTACTATCAGCTTTGGCTTGATTTCCACCGGCAGCCGCACAGCCATCGTTCGAGGAGTTCGTTTCGGATTCATGTTACAGGCTACGGTTGCTGCTATCGTGAACTTGAAGGGTTGATCCGGCGAGTAGGTGAGAAGTGATATTGTCGATCAGAATTAATATTCTCATTTTGATTAGCGTTGTGTTGATGTGGGTCTGTGTTTCTCTAAGGTTATGATATCTTCGTGGATAAATGATAAATTTAAATTGCCACAATGCAATGAATCAATTATTCTAATAAAGAAAACAGGGCAAGGAAAAATCAACTTCGGCCCACGAGCTAAAATCCACGATAATAAGTAGAACCGAATGGAAGTAATATAAATTCGTAAAAACAATACTATTGATCAATGGCACAAATGCTGAAGCAACTACATAGTGAGCAGATGGCAATGAAGGTGAGGGAATGGTCCCGGTGGTGAGGAGCCCGTTCAAAGTCGGGGCGGGATAAACAAGCCTACTTGATGCGTAGAGTATTAGTCTTCTTTACCGTGGTCATGGTGCAGGTGGGTTAGAAGAGGTACTCCGGATACAGAATTCACCGTCCTCGCGAGGGATATCAGCAAGGCGACTATATGTTTTATACTTAAACTTCAATTCAACTCTTGCTTTTACGCAAGTCTGAAGTACAACCGTTCATCTGGCCCCACTTTCGTCGCAGGGGAATATTATTATCCATGTTTCCACAAAGCATTGAGGTGACGCTACATATGCACCGCCATGGTTCTAGGTTACAGTTGCTTGACATAATTGTTGGAACACTTTCCTAAAACGGCAATTTCTTCAAGTTCTATAATATTTTTAAATTCTCGTAACTCACTCAATTTTTAGCGGATGTTCGTAAAATTAAAAATCTAAGTATATTATATAAATAATATTAACATATTAAAATTTTATAAATTTTATAAAATATTAAATTTTATATTATTTTTTTAAACCTTTTTATATATAAATAGTATATCTTATCTTTAAACTTATATTACAACATTAATATTTTATAAAATTTTATAAAATTAAAATATATTATAATAATATATTAATCTAATATATTCTAATTTTATAAATTTTATTAAAATTTATGACGTGATAATCTTTTAAATTTTACGTTACTTAAAAATAGCACGAATTTCTTGTAATTTCGCGTATTTTATATATAAAAAGTGCGTGAAGTACGTGTTTTTGAAAATGCGTAAAGTATTAAGAATTATTACGTTATGAGATTTCGATAAATTTTTATAAAATTCGAATATACATTAGATTGATATAATATTTACATGTTGGATGTAAGTAGTAAAGGAACATCAAACGACACGAATACGTCGAGAATTGCCCGCAGCGCTATGCATCGACCGACCTCGGCCGAGCTCTGTAATGAACGGTATGTATCGATACGAGGATATTAACATCGTAAAGATTCGTTTTATATGAATTCCTTTTATATATAAACGGTAGGATACTGCCCTCGGTAGATAGTTTTATTCTTTATACAATTGACAATTTTAATCTTTATCCTATATGGTAGTAACAACTATATTATAAAAGCAATAGCTATATCCCGCGCTATCTTAAAACGATAATCTAGATCTTAGATAGTAACGTCGCGAAGCTTATAACGTAGTACATTCTTAAGGAATAACTCTATCCTTATCTCGCCGCCTGTCGCGTTGTCGCGAGGTATTATAAGTACGCTTAGCTATAGTAGAGTAAATAATCCTAATATTATGCCCGCTAACTCTAATAGAAGATACCTACCGTATAGCGCCGAGTATACTCGAGCTATCTAGTATTGTATAATAAGCGATTCGCTATAATTCTATCCCGCTATTTAAGTAGAGTAGCGACTAGCTATTCTAGGAGAGGTATATACTTGTAGAACTGCGTATGTTAAAGCTCGCCGATACTATTGTAAAATCTAAGACTTCGAATAAGAAGCTTAGTAAAGACGAATAGGCTCGTTATAATACGGTAATAGTATTTATTACTTCCGCGGTAAGAATCGAGTAGATTTATTACTTTAACGCTAATAAACGAAGAGTATAGGCCGTTTAGATAGCCCTTAAATCTACGAACTTTATAAATAACGAGACGAATTAATAAACATTAGAACTTTAGCTAATAAATATATACTAGGAAGACGACGATACTATATATACGTATATTAACCGTATGAAAAGATAGTAGGTAAAACTAAAGGCTTTTGACTTAAAACTCTATGATAATTAGCTTATTGAGAATATTTTAAAAGGATTACCTAAGTTATATAATACCGTATTATTTTCTATTACGTTACTAATAATAATAGGAGGCGTTACGATAAATCTCGAGTAAGTAATAAGCCTACTAAGCTAAGAAGAAGTATATTAGAAAGTATAGAAGCTTACGTACGATAAATCTAGCGCCGATACAAGCCGCGCCGGAAAGAAGAATAAGAATAATAATAATATAGCCTATATGGTAATAAGAATAGGCGCCGGTAATAAGGATATTAGTAGTAATATAAATACCGATAATAGTAAAAGGAAGCAGAACGTATCGAGATAGCGCGGACGCCCTCTAAGAGGAGGTCGTGGCCGTAGAGGATTCGGTAGCCGTAATAGCCAGTAAGACGCGCCACTACGAAGCGCATCGATGTAGGGAGTACAGTACTATATATACGGAGAATATGGCTATATATAGTACTACTACCTATAAGCGTTCGATCTCACGATTAACGCTAGCAATAAAGAAGGATTTCGGACCTGGTTTGATTATAGAGATAGCGCCGACTAGTAGTATTATTCGGATAACGCTAGAGGAACGAGATAGACTCCTTCCGCGCCGGCCCGCCGCTAACCGCCGCGCCTAACTACGAAGCTAGAAAGCGCCGCCTTAGCTATAAACTATAAAGAAAATAAAGACTAAATATAAATAGCCGTAGAATATAAGCGAAATAACGATACTTTAGAACAGCATCACGAGGCGTACCGTGTTAGTTTAAATAACGGTTAGTAGTACGCCGATAGCGTAAACAGTAATTATATTATAGGATAATGGGAAGATCTCGCGGAGCCGGTATAGCTCGAACCGCCTCGTCGCGTACGTGTAAGGGACGATTACGTCGTTCTAGCTACTTATATTAGAAACGTACGCCTTAAAGTAAATATTAATAGTAAACGCCAAGTCGTTATAATAACCGGCGTTTATTATTATAAGGAATTTAGATAAGCTAAGCTACTATTAGTAGCGTAGTTAGTTAAACGAAGACTAATATTTAATCTCTCAGATTAAGACGTGCTAACGTTTTGATGCTATAAAACGGGTAAAATCGCTCTTTAAGCGCCTAAGTAGGGAAGGATATTCCTAATAGCTATATAGAATAGTAACGAACCACTACGAACTAGCTCGATATATAGTAAATAGGCGCTCGTTATAAGGATAGAGCGAATAGCGTAGGAATAGTACTAGGCGCTTAGCTATTTGAATAAAATCGATCTTCGTCGATTATTATAAGACCTAGATATAACTATTATAAAGGGTACGTATATTTAACGTCCCTACGAAGTATATATAATAGGTAAATATATACTATTAGGCGCCCGAGCGTTAACGACTCGAAAAACCGTACCTCTATAAAAGATTCACGTAGATATATAGACAGCGCCCCGTAAATAGTAAAGTTTAAAAAATAGTAGTAGATTTAATAGTATAGTTAACGATATAACTCGATACGGCTAGATACTTCTATATAGTAATAAAAAGAATAATTAATAGATAATAGATAAATAGATTAAGGCGCAAATTACTAAATACGCCGCGAAGCGCTCTAACTCGAGAGACTACGATTTAATATCATTATGCCCTATTCTTATCGTTTATTATAATAGCGGTAGTAAGTATAGTAGTTAATTAAACGATAGTAAATTTAAGGATATACTAGTCTCGTACGGTATTAAGTAGTAGCGGTATACGCCGAACGATTATAGCTAGAACGGAGTAGTAGAACGCTTTTTACTAACTATTATAAATAAGGCGCGCGCGGCGCTTTACGATATAGATCTACCGCTTTATCTATAGGAGAAGCTACTCGATATGTTTGTGAACTAAGGAATATGTTATCTACGAAGGTACTTCGCGGTAAGACGCCTTATAAGGCGTATCGAGGCTATAAACTAGATGTTAGTAAACTCTACCCGTTTAGTATTAATATATAGGTAAAGGATTATTATCTTATTAATAAACTCGCTATAAGAGTATAGAAAGGGAAATATATAGAATTTAAAGGTAGCGGTAAGATAGTTAGAGTATATAATCTGACTCGGCGTAAGGTACTATAAACCTCTTATTTTATAATAGCCGCTAGATTAAATCTACCGCGATAGATTGAGTACGATGATTTTATACTCGCCGCTTAGAGTAGCTCTTTAACTCCTACTAACGCGGTAGCTCTCGCCATATACTAGGATATCGAAGATCTAGATACCGTCACCTACGCTTAGGCAATATAATCGCCGGAGAAAGTAGAATAGTAGGTAGTAATAAAGAAAGAACTACTCTCGCTAAAAAAGTATGGCGTATAAAAACTAATTTAAACGAATACGAGAAAAATTGAGTAGTAGCGTCTACTACGCTAAAGTAGGTACTTTACCGTAAATGAAACGCTTAGAACGAGATCGTTTACTATAAGATAAGACTAGTAGTTTTAGGCTATCTATAGGATTAATAAAACGACGATGTGTATTTACCGGTCGTTAAATTCTTTATGGCCCGCGCTATTCTAGCGGTAGCCGCCGCGTTAGATCTTAAGGTACGATATAGGGATATTACCTCTATATTTCTTAAAAGGGATCTAGCCTAATTAGTAAGTAAATGTACTCGCGCCTAAAGAGTATATACTAATATAGAACGATTCCTAACGAATTAACGCGTAAAGGCGTAGTATACTACTCCGCCTTACTAAATTAATATATAGCCTACGTATCTCGCTATTAATCTAGAATAGTAAACTTTATAAAGTATTAACTAGTATAGGATTATATCGATTACCCTATAATACGGGTATATACTATAGCTTAAGAGATATCGATATAGGAGGCGTTAGTATATATATTCTCGTATTTATCGATAACTTACTTATTATTATATATAATGAACTAGCCGATAAGATTAAAGAAAAGCTACTTAAACGGCTTAATATTAAATAATTTAACGACGCGGTATACTTCTTAGGAGCTCGAATCGAGAGGAATCACTACAAAAGGACGATATACTTATCGTAAAAAGCGTATATTAATAGATTACTTTAACGTTATGGTATGTAGAACTACGTAGTCGCGGCGACACTAATGGTTTAATATCCCGCGCTACGCCGTCCCGAGGAGAATCAAATCGTTAGACCGAGGACTATTATAGTAAACTTGGAGGAACTTAGTATCTGACGGTTTGGACGCGCCTAGAACTGGCCTTCGCTTAGTTAAAATTAGCTACCTTTACTACCTGCCTAAGGACTCGTAATATACCGCGATGTAGCGGTTACTGCGCTATTTATAGGGACGCGTAAGTATGGCCTACGCTTTAGCCCGAGTAGTACCGATAGAGAGATATAGCCTTAGGGATATAGATAGCGACTTTGCTCGAGCCGAAGATCGCCGCTTAGTTAGTAGCTACGCCTTTATAATATACGAAAAGTAGTATCGTTTGTATCCGTAAATAAACTATCGTCGCTATTTTAATAACGGAGGTAGAATATACGGCACTTAGCGCCGCGACTCGGGAGACAATATAGCTTAGAAGATACTCTAGTCGAGTCTACTTGTAAACTAGTAGACCGGGCTACTAGCAACGAGAAGATAATTTCCGTTAAATTAAAAATTAATAATACGGGCGCCTACTACCTAGCTATAAACGCGGCTTATAACGTTAATAAACGAACTAAGCACATCGACATTAAATATTATTTTATTAGAGAGAAAATTAAAGATTATAAGATCGCGCTAGCGCGCGTTGTATCGGCCGATAACGTCGCTGATATATTTACTAAACCGCTAGCTCTACCGGCATTCGTTAAACTAAGGTAGGCGCTGGGAGTACGCCCTGTCCTAGATCGTAAAGAATAGGGAGGCCTCGGCCCGTAGCGGGTAAGGGAGGCTATTAGATATAAGTAGTAAAGGAATATTAAACGATACGAATACGTCGAGAATTACCCGCAGCGCTATGTATCGACCGACCTCGGCCGAGCTCTATAATAAACGGCATACATCGATGCGAGGATATTAATATCGTGAAGATTCGTTTTATATGGAATTCCTTTTGTATATAAACGGCAGGATACTGCCCTCGGTAGATAGTTTTGTTCTTTATGCAATTGACAATTTGATCTTCATCCTACATTACAATATATTTTAATTTTAGTTAATTCTAGCAGTTCGTTATTATTTTATAATTAATTGAAAAAGTGTAAAAATCGTACTTTTGTATGGGAAACTGCCATTTTGGGAAGTGTCCCAACAATTATGTCAAGCGACTGTACGCCACTCCGTCTCAAAATAAGGAGAGAAAGCCGAAAAGGCTAACACGAGCGGTTACGTTTCTTCTAATGCGTATCCGGTGACCACATATCCATCCCTCCTCCTGAAGCAGCACCATCCCGCTCTCTGCGATGTTCTTGCAGCACTCTACCCACGTCGTCTCTGTAAAGATAGGCGAGAAACTTTCCGGACGAGCATCAGAAATACGAAGAGAACGCGCGTAGAAATACAGCGACTATGCAAAGCATCCGGCCGTGGATCATGATCAGCATGAGCAAGCATGTCTTATTCCCTGTCCTTCCATAACCTCCTCCTCTCCCTCAAAGGCTTCCACGCGGCCGAAATAGGCGGAATCAACGCAGCCGAAACAACTTGCCGTCCCATCCGGGCCGGGCCTGCCTCGAAGATACTAAATGCTTCCTGTCTGCTCGCAAGTTGCCCGCCGATGACCTCCATACAGGCCGCCTTGTTCTTGGTGTTCGGTTTGTACGCGACGTCGAGGAATAGAACATACCCGAGATTTCCTGAAGGCAGTGTGCCGGCGAGTAGGACGTCGAACAGGTGACTGTGGACCTCGAGCCAGGTTTTGCGTCTTCTTTGTAGCCGTGCGGGCCTACAGCTGCTTCGTCGCTGGGATCGGGCTCGTGTCTCGTATTTGCGTTCTGGCATCGTCGCTTGTGACTAAGAGTCCTCGGAATCGTTAGAGGATTCAGTTCCTGCGCTTGTTTCTTCTTGCTTCGTTTTAGTGGGGAAGGGAAGAGAATTTATATTCCGCCTACTTACACGGCCAATCTTGCTTCTGGCAATCTCTGTTCTAATTTTGGGTGGAATCAGTTACTTCCTCGTGGCTCCATACCCTAAGGCCTAGAAGAAATGCGGAAGGCAGCTCGGAGTGTAGGCAAAATTAATAGCAGAAGAGAACTCACGCAGTAATACGCCATCCTACAATCGCCGCATTTCTTGAGCCTTACTTCGTCACCCCGCCTGGAGCATGCATAGCAGACCCGGAGCATGCTCAATTTGCGAAGCAAAAAAAAAAAAAAAAAAAAAAAAAAAATTCTCTATAAAAATATAAGGGGTTTAGACCTTTCCGTAATATGAGTTGATCCAGGGAGTTATAGTTGCAAGATGCCCGAGGACTCTTATGTCCATTGAGAATTCTCGTGAAAAACTATGAGGATGTCTGATGATAAAAATAGAGGGCGAAAGAATTTGTCAGTAGTAGAAAAATTAATAAGAATGTAAGAGAGCGAAATGGCCTCAAAAAGCAGTAGAAAAACGGCAGAGTACCAAAAAAAATCAAGAGATCGAAAAATCAGTAAATCAATAGCAAAGTTTCGTCCGCGGTCATGGAAATTGGCACGTAATTATCAACTGACCACTCGACGCAGCAATATTTCAATACTGTCAATACGATATATTGATGTCGAGAGGAGCCCAATTCACCACATTATTGTACTATGCTGTGGAAAAGTCAACTTCAGTAAGAGCCTCCAGAAATGCGGGTTCGCCGAAGTTCATCAAAACAACATAGTCACCATGATAGTATCAATAGCCAATGGCTATGCAACACTAGGCGCCTATATTGGAGGACAGAATGAGCTAGAAAGGGCACTGGAAAAAGGGTATGGTTTGAGGCGTAACTCGGCAAGGCTGTGATTTTCAAATCTGGTTCCCTTTGCCAACGGAATATTTCTCAAGCCCACGAGGTCATGTGCAAGTACGCCGTGGTTCGATACGAAGACGCCTTAGCTATCAAAAATCCTAAGTCCGGGTAGCAGAGATGAGATGCAAACTTTAAGTCGCAATGCATTACCTCCATAAAAAACTTGGTGGTAAGGTGGAAGCGAGGGATCATCGCGGAGCCGGTCCGGGACACGCTCAGCAGTAGAAGTTGCACGGTTTACTTACAATTTCATTGATGTTCGGAGAAATGTATACAATTCGAGTCTTACTGGAAACCAATATGGAAATACGGCATCAGGCAGGTTCTTGAGGGGTTACCTATTTCAGTAGGGTGTCAACAGGCAGACTTGCATTTATAAACCTGGAACATTACGAAGGAAAAATAACGATTCAAGAACTGGCACAAAAATGAAGTTAACTGAAAATTATGCTTTTAATACTGTTATTCGTCATCGGGCGTTCCCTCGAAGTATGTATCCGCAACACCAGTAGGTTTTAGAAAATTGAGCCTCAATTTTTGGCGCAAGAGCCCTGCTACTATCAAAGGACAAAATTCTGTCCTGTTTTTAATTTCCCCCACCAAAATACATACAAATTACGATTTTAAGCCAACAAAATAATATAAAAATAAATAAATAATTTTTATAACTTTTATATAAGTTTTATATAAGAATTTTAATAATATCTTCAAAATAATATAATTTTAAGCTATATCATTAAAGGTCGAAAGTGTGGTGTTCGAATAGAAGATAAAAAATTTATAACAATTTTAGTTAAAAGGTCTACTTTTACATATTAAAATCAAAAACTTAAAAATTAAATATTTGATTTAAATCAAATGTCACAGCACAACGAAAAATAAATAAAAATTTGTAAAATTAACTTTATTATAAATATTATCAATACGATGAGAAAAAATGTAAAAGAAATCTATCATATCTTTTAAGTATTTATTATTGTTTGAAATTCTGTAATTTGGCTGTGAAGGTAAAAACAGGCACACTTTTGTCCCGAGATAGTACTTAGTATTGTCGCAAAGCAGCGCCTCATTCCCTGCGAATTATTAAACTCATTATCTCTTTATTACTGAGCCGTCATGGTGCCTTTCGTAGAGAACTCTCGCCGAGACCTTTTTTTCAGAGGAACCGGTAAATCTGCCTGCGCTTGATAAATCATTTCGGTAAAATTAAATCACAAATATGGTATGATAATTATGTCTGGTTATATTGGACTTTGGAAGGCCTTTAATCTCCTCTGGAACCTCCGAAGAAGCTATCATCACTCCTCAAAAATAAATGTAGTAATAATCATTGAGATAAGTACTCGAATTCGGGGAAGAGCCAGGATCATACCTTGGAGAATGGCGCGACGGAGTTGCCAGCGCACAACGCCGTATCAGCCAGTCACCATGCATCCAGCAAAAATGATTGTTGGAACACTGGAAGATGTGAGAGTTCGATGTATAGATTGATGTATGTAGATGTCCATGGAGATGGATGGGGGAACGAGGTCCCTTATATACACGGTGCTCTGACACTCCCACCGAGGCACGTATAAGGTAATGCAATATACCGAATACCGTGACTCGATAATAAAATAATGCTATACATGCTAAAAACGTCGAAAAATTCCAATAAAACGACGATACTCTCTGACCGACGGAGCTAATTAAAAAAAAATAAAAAAATATAGCTCCTACCGATATCCGCAGTCGGTTATATATAATAAACTAATATAATAAAGCTCCTACCGACGTCTATAGTCGGATATACGTAAAATAACGTACTATAAGGCTTTTACCGACCTCCGCTATCGGTTATAGTATATAAAATAAATAGTACATCGCTAAAACCTCTCTAGAAAACCCTATAGGATAAAACCGGTAGAGGAAAAAGAGTATTACATATTAATATAGGCCCGCTAATACTATAATAATATACCTAACTCGTTTCTTAGCCTTTATACTTAAACGGGCGTCTCTCGCTAGGTTTACCATTATATAATATCGATAGATTGGTACTACCCGGAGCCGGTACTCTTTAACGGGCCTCGGCGCTGGTGCCTCTACGCCTATGCGGTGGCGTTCGGTACCTGTTTTTCTGCGGCGCGCCTCTCCGGAAGCGGTGCTACATCGACGGCCTCTATCGGTACCTATCTACCGATATCGGGGCGCGTCTACGCCGCTATGCCTCCGCGCCATGCCGGTACGTTCGCGGCGGCGTTCTACGGTAGCCGGGACTCTGTCGGTGCCTTCGCGCTAGTGCGCGGAATATCTATCTATTAGTACTATATCGACAACCAATGTCGGTGCCTCTGCCGGTATCTGCTTATCTATCTCTACGCTCCGCGCCTCTGCGCATCTGCGCCGGTGGTGCCTCTGCGCGGCCTTAGTTCTGTATCGACGGCCTCTACCGGTACTCCGCGGCGGTACCTCTGCGGCGTATTTCTAGGGTCGCTAGCCGGGACTCTACCGGTACCTTCGCGCTAATACGCGGAACCTCTGTGCTGTCAGTACTGCATCGATAACCCATGTCAGTGGCTGTCTGCCTACCTCCGCGCCTCCGCGCCGGGGCCTACGTGCTAATATCTCTCTGGCGGCGCTTCTACGCCGTATCTTTATGGACGCTAGTTCTCTATGGCCGCTAGTCGGTGCCGTTAATAGTGCCTGTACCGGTGCCTATAGCTGGTACCTATAGCCGGTACTAGTAGCCGGTACCTGTAGCCGGTGCCTATAGCCGGTACCTATAATAGTACTAAACCTTATAATTATAAAATACCTAGCCGAACCGAGCCGTCGGCTACCTCTATAGTCTTATTATACGAGCCTTGCACTCGAGCCTTTACCGGCAACGCAACATCGGTAGTATATCTCTACCGATCGGCCCCGTCGGTACCGAGGTAAGGGTACCGCCTTACCTACAACTATAATAATATGTCTTCCCGGTCCTCCGTCGAGGCGGAGTAACAATACCGATCGGAGCCTATATAACTGTAGGTTTACTTAACGATCAACTCTAGCCAGAGCTTCCGCGACCGTTCACAAACGACGCTAACGGCATTATATATAAATAAACGACGGTAGTTATAGGTATTTCGGTAATAATAATAAAACGGTAGTTAGTATAGCCGGGCTAGCCGGGCATAGTATAATTAGTTTTAAGGTATCGTCCCCGTCTAACGGTACTAGGTTAGTAGCTAGGCCTCTCTCTGTGTATATCTATGCCTCCGTGCGGTACCTAGGCTCTATATAGTAGGTAGTCGTACTTTACCGTCCGACTAATCGGTGCTCCGCCTTATATTATCGTTAAATAGAGGAGCGCGGTAGGCCTTATTATATAGAAATAATAAATGCTATATAAACCGTAGTCGTAGGTCATCGTCTAATATCTTCGGTTATTTTAATAAATAGGTAAGTATTCGCGGACGACGGCGCTCCGTCAGTAAAACCGAAAATTTAAAATTTTAAAAATTATTATAACACGCGGACGGTTAGAGTAGCCAGCTAGAACGTCTACCGGGCTCATAACCTGTTAGATACTAGGAAGATGTAAGAGTTCGATTGTAGATTGATGTATATAGATATCCATAGAGATAGTGGGGGGAACGAGGTCCCTTATATACACGGTGCTCTGACAATGATCATGTAGCAGAATCTTTTGGGTGAATAGCGCGGGTAAAGCTGAGATATGACGGTAACTTTGAGGTATATTATTAGGAGCTAGTCATGGGCTATGTTAGTTACGAGATGCCCCAATATTTTCTTATTTTTACTTCCCGCGTCCCTTATTTTACACTGGAACCGTTCTCTCGTCACTTCTAGTAAAGTATTCTTCGTAGACATAACTTCCGGAATAAGCTAGAACAGCGCCCATATACTACCAAACCTCAGAGAGTATCTCTTCATTCATCATATAGGGCCTTATCCACGCTTTAAGGACCATTTTCCCAGCCGCGATTATGCTGTGGTATAAATATCTTCTTTAGAGCTCTCATGAATTTCTAAATTTCGGCAGACACTCGGCTGGAAGTAGTGTATACTGCAATGCTTTGATCTTCAAGAAATATGGCGTAGTTCTGAACCTTTTGTAAGGTTTCCTCAAGCTGACCCTGTAGTTCAAAACCTTTGTCTCCAAATGCATTCACTACGACGCTACGTATATGGCTACCATCAATATCCAGATTGGCGGTCGATCTTCGGAACGTATCCGCAGAGCTTCACGGCCCGTATAATGGTCTGATCTCAGACTTCACAGCTGGAACATCAGCATTGCTGTCTTGAGAGAAAGACTGACTGAGATGCGTGCCCTTTCACTGCACGATACCCTATGGGAAGAAATCCTCAACGATTCTATATTCTAGGACGGGGGTATTAAAGGATAATCGATAATGTCGCAGTTCAGCCAGGATCCACAATGAGGAGACCCAGCTGACGGACACTTGGGTGACGCCTCAATACAACGAAGAAACTTCCGAGCTGCGAATCGGACTGTCGAGCTTCCTGTGGAGACTTGGCTGCCCGTTTTGAGAAGTTGTACCAGAACATTATCTCCTTAAGTTTGTTCAACGGGCCGAGATTATATCCGGGCGTGAATGCAAGCACGTCTTGTAACAAATAAGCGATTTATAATATTCACAGCTATAATGCCATGACCTTTGGATCCCATACGGCGCAGACCTGTTCGTCAGCGCCTTGTTATAGCATGCGGGATAATCTGTATGCTCCTCAACGGAGAGTTAATGTTTTTTGGCGTATTGTATTTTCCTGATAATCCCACGCTTTTTGATGTTTTCGATTTTTTGCTCGTTTGAGAAAAAAAAAAAAATGAAAAAAGAAAAAAGGCTGGCAAAGCTTCCGCAAAATTACGAAATCTACTAGGCCTAACTTTTGGGTACAAAGTTGCTCTGCTACCAAATCTCCCCGAATTAATAACAACAATAAACATTCTCAAACTCATTGCCACTGTATCGATCTCCCGCCATCAAGCGCCAATTTATCGAAACATCATCGACACGATGTCATCCGGCGATCCGACTGCAGATACTACAGCTGAGAGCTCGGACAACGCAGGAGGTATGCAGGACAATGGCACACCTAAACCATTCGACGCCAGCCGCCATTGGCGCGCGTGCAGCATGTTGTGCGGCAAGTCGGAGTATCAGGGCAAGCTCATGAAGTGCGGAGGATGCAAGAGGGCTTCGTACAGTCTCCTTTCGGTAATCGTGAGGTGGATGGCGTGATCCTGAAGTCTGACTTAATGACGAAGAAGATACTCGAACACGACGAGCCTGAGCTTCGGAGAGCTGATATGCATTCTTCATACATAGGCAACAAAGCAAGGACTGCCAGAAGAAGGACTGGAAATGTACCAAGCCCCTCGTTTTTGCCTTTTGAATCCTGCTCTTTCTTTTCATCCTTCCTTACGAGAGCTAACGCTGAAACGAAATTCCGGACTTCCCAGTCCACAAATCCACCTACCAGTATCTCGACACATGCAGACCGCCCTCCCGGGCGGCAACATCACGAACATCGTCATCCTGAAGGCGGACTACATTCGCAACACCGCTAAAAAGGCCGCCGTGCCCGACATCATCGACGGCCGCATCATGCCGCTACGTGAAGAGACGGAACCGCTCGAAAGCTGGAATTGGGGTTTAGCCGGGGTGTAGGGGGGTTGACGGTGGAGTCTTCCTTCTTTTCACGCGAGTATTTAATCTCGTGATTTTCGCCTGGTTTCTTTCTTGTATTTATATCTGCTTTTTCTTCTATTGACTTGCAAGCTCCGCTGCATTTCCCGTAAAAAATGAGCATTTTCCATGCAGCGTTGCTTCAGAGGAGGATGTCGATATCGTTTCGGGTCAGGCGAGGAATTTATTATTATTATTATTATCATTATTATTATTATTATCGTTACTATTATTATTCTGCGCCTCTGTTAAACCTCAACGGATCCATTTTCTATGCATTCAAGTTCTATGGTCCTTTTCTGTATCTATGATGTATGCTATGTTTTCGTCGATCATGCTGTCTATCACTTATTACTACTGGCTACATAAGGAAAACTCGAAAGACACGGTTTCTCGGGTTCGTGAATGTTTCCTTGTAGGTTTAGAATAGCAATGATGTTTTTTGATTTGCTATAGAACTAAAAGAGGTTTATGAACAGAAAACCCGTAAGATCATGAGGAGCGGGTTGATTTAAAAAGTTTGAAAGATGATCAAGGCTTTTTTTTTCCCCCTACTCTTGTATAAAAAAGACCCAGAGAAAAAAAAAATTTCCCCATCGTTAACGTCTTTTTTTTTCTTTTTCTTTTCTTTTTCTTCTAGACGGGGGTAAAAAAGGGGTAGAGAACGCGAGCACGCGTAAGACGCAAACGCTATCTCAAATAATACAAACTACTCCACAGTACATTACTTTTCAACTTCTCTACTATCAATCCGCTAGGAGCATTGATCCTCTTCGAGCGTCATATAAATACTGTAGCCGAGCTGAAGAAATATGTTTCATATGGACGCTGGCGCGTCTGAGGTTGTCCAGCTCGCTCAAAGGCGCCTTGATAATATCACCAGCGTCTACTCGATCTGCTACAGGTCAAAAATGACTGCAACATCAAGCTCCTAAAGTGCTCCGCTTGTAGAAAAGTGGCCTATTGCGCACGTATACCATGCTCACGACGAAGGGTTTTGCCCTTCCCTTCTTTTGCTTTATGATTGCTTTTCCATGGAACTTCTCGAGCCGGCTAGACTAAGAAGCTTACCTATATTTTGTCTTTCGTAGAATAAGGATTGTCAGAAGAAGGATTGGAATAGTAAGTAACCCATGGAGCTTTACCTACCTTGCTTCCTTAACTCGACCTTGGCTTCTTACTCATTCCGGAATTATATGGCACGGGTCACAAAAAGGTTTGCCGGCAACCTCCACAATCGCCGTCGCAGATCCACCCCAACTACCGTAACGTCCCGCGCACGACCAACCCGTCGGCGACTTCTTGATGTCCATGCTAACCACCGAAATGGACGCCTTCATGAACACCACTCCTACCTCTTCACCCACCTCCTTGCGATGTCCCTCGTTACCGGCACGCCGCCCCACGAAAGGCATGACCGCATTACGATCCTATTTTTCGAGTGGAATCCTATAATTACTTCCATCGAGAGTAAATCTCCCGTCTACGACGGCGCATATCTCTCCAAAGACGACGCTGGAACCTTCGAGATCCGAAGAAGGAGCTGGATGCGAGGCGGGAGTTAGATGATCAGGTAGTGGATGCGGAGATAGAAGAAGATGGTCCGATGGTTTGGATCATGTGACCATGATTTTCTGGATAGGGTTATTGGGTTTTACGTGGGCTAAGAAGTATAAAATCCCCGGGGAGGAGGACTGGAGTTTTTCAAGACGAAAATTTGGCCGTACTGATTGGGGTGGTTGGATTTGGGCGAGGGGCGACTTTCGATGATGCGTGAGAGAGTTATTTGCTATTGAAATTAAAGTAAAGGAAGAAGCAAAGAAAAGCACGGAGAATAAGGCAAAGAAAGAACGTCTAGGCCTGAGGAAGGAAACAAGGGGGTTTCTTCCAAGTCGTAAGGACGACGTTTTCGATCGCCTCTACTAATAATCTACAGATTTTATCTATTTTTAAGCCTCCGAACGTCTCGTGAAGATAGATTTATGCTTTGCAGTTTACCCCGTTGGAACCGTTAAAGTCAGAGGGGGTAAGCCTATATCATGAAGTATTATATATTATTAGGTACTATTTTGCGTGTTTCGACTAGTCTAGTCTTCTGTTCGGACAAATACGAGGACGCGGATACAAATTATGACATTGTACCCACTAAAATACAACCCGAATTTTGCTTCCAAATCGTGAATATAAGAAATTCTTCGATCAGATGCCTGTAGAGCTAGAGAGATTGATTTTAGAGCGAGCTTTTGCAAACTTAATTAGAGAATTTGGTGGAAGATGTTAGACAAATTACATAAGAAAGAATAGTGGAATATATGCCTTCTTGCCGAAGGAACACTTGGGGCAAAAAAGGCGCCAGCAATCTGAATACGCACAAGTTTGCCTTGTAAGCTCTCTGATCTGGGTTGACTTTTATTATTATTGATTATATTATTTTTTATTTTTAGCAAGCTGAAGCAAACAAACAAACATCAATCGCTTCAAGTGTTAAGTCCCCCAGATTCGCACGTGTATAAGTGATCTTCGCGAGTCTATCCCTATCACCCTATCACGAGTGCAACTGAGCCTCGGTGCAACTGAGCCTATTTCTCCTTATTTTCCTCCGATTAGCGAGCGACTGGTACTCGCAGGCCATTTTATTGATAAATCCGATTATCTCGACTTTGCATTTTCATAATTTCATTTCTCGAAATGCTGACTTTTCATTGTGCTGAATCTCCGGCTTATCCATCCTTACCCCGCCCTTTATCTCCCGAAAAGAAGCTTCAACTTGTTAATCCCCATATGGAAAGGATGCTGGTCCCTAATTTCGCCTGCCGATCGTGTGTATTATCTACGAGGATATCACAGATAAATAATTGTTATACAATCTCCATGTTTTATCATGCCAGATGATAGATCTCTAATTGTTCTCCAAGAGATTGTCGCTCTTATTGGAGTATGACACACCGCATGCGGGAAAATTTTGTCGCCATTATGATCGGATTACTTAAAGCCCGAGGTAGACTCTGGATTTCAGCCTTCGTCCTTCGAATACGCGATCGAGAAAATCAAACAATAAAGATCTCGCAGAAAGAAACATGTCTTAGTATGTTCCTATCGTTATTTTCTTCATTTTAGTCATACTTAATTTCAGCGGCAAGATCCGATATCAAATCCGACCGCATCTGTATATTCACATCGCCCCACTTTCGGGTATTTTTAGTCCTTCCCGCCTAACGCGTCCCGTGCGGAGTTATTAATTGAACCGCATACCATTGCGTAACAGATCGACTGAAATGCGCTCGATTCGTTGAAATCAAGATAAAGTCTACTACAAGGAGGATCTTTCTACAAGGGACCTCAAACTTCATTCTCATGAATACTAATCACTTGGATCCCGGTCCTGGGTTATTGCTGTACTGGAAACAGAGGCATCTTTTTTTTTACGGCAGATATCTATATATATCGCAAATTCGTCTCAAAACTCCCGACATGCCACTAGAAAATGTATTTTTACAACAACGCTAAGTAATGGAATATCGGAAATAGATGAGGTGTAGGGTAAGCAGCTACGGATTTGCAATTTGGCAATATAAGCAGTCCGCGAATAAATACAACCTTTTCATGTTGCATAGCTACCGGCAAGAACAGACACGGGAGACCCAAAAGCAAGTTATAGACCCATTCACCTGTAGGTAGACCACGCCTGTGAACGTAACAAAAAACGTAATTGTCGGATTACAGCAATCCGACTTCACAAAACTAGGTCTTACAAGTTCCCACAAAATACGAGGAGAGCTACTCGTAATTTCATCACGGTCGCAACAGCTGAAAAACCATGCGCGATATTATTAATGGCCAGAACTATCGGAAGCGGGGAAATACTCTTTTAGTTCAATTCACATTCGAGCAAGGGATGAAATTAGAACCTGGCGTCCTCCTTGCATATATTGAATCGGGCCGCTTGGCATATCCTAGCTAACTAAGATGTTACTTACAACTGCGAACAAAGATATAACCCCGCAATAGGTGCTATTATATACTCTTCGCAAACAATGGATGTTTTTGAAATGTTTTCGAAATGTTTCGCTCAACAATAGCTTGCCCCAATCGGTTCTCTCCTAGGCCGCCAGTGGCATGCGGTTTTTATTTATTTGCTGCGTTTTGCATAAACTTGCAAGGATCTTTTCAGCTGAAGTTCTTGATTTTCTCCGTCGTTGCGATCTACGATCTCGGCAAGGAGGGTGCTAAGCGGACCTTTCTCAACTTGAAGTATCCTGTTTATCATGAGCTACATCGATGCGGGTAGCAAAGTTCTGCTAAACTGCTTAGGATTTGAGCGAACTGGAGAATATGGTAATGAGATATTGCATCTCTACTATTAGCATTACGGCACTCAGAAGGTATTCCATGTGGAACACCAATCACTGACTGCTTGTCCTTTCTCTCTCCTCTATCCTGCCCGCCATCAATATATAAACTTTGCGTTTCTCCCTCCCCGATCTCAATCCATCTCCTCACAACAGCAGAAGCAACCAGAACACCCACCACCATCAACATCCTCATAAAACAAGCACCCTTTCTCATCGTACGTACAAGAAGTCGGACTTCAGAAAAGTAACAATATGACCAACACCAAGTCCAATACCCTCGGAAACGCCAGTGGCTCCTCAAGGGCAACAGCCTCTGGAGTAACGACGGCTCCGTCGAGTTCAAGATGCAAGATGACGGCAAGATCGCGGTGACTGGGCGGTGAATGCCGCTGGCAGAATACCAGCGAACAGCGCTACGATGTAAAGGGACTCTTCATGCAGGAGGACGGCAACCTAGTTTTGTAGTAAGTCTCACAAGTCTTTTTATTCAGCTGTATGGTACTTGTTGCTTAATGGTTGTGTTATTAGTACCAACGACGGAACCCAATCTGGTCGTCCGATACGGCGAGAGGGACGGCAGCATGGGCAACAATACCACCTACATGGTGGTCGGCAACGACGGCGAGTCAGGCTTTACAACGGTACCCAGATCTACAACCAATCCGGCGGTAAGAAATAGTTCGGTTGCGCCACGGGGTTGGAAATGCGGGATTCAGAGTACCGAGATGGAAGCGTAAGGAGAGGCGCTAGGAGAGGATAATATCCCCACTGTGGTCCAAGCTCGTAACTTCTAGCCGTAGAAAAATAAATGATACGCTCCTAAATTGGTCCTCAGGCTGGCTATGATCCTAACCAAGAGCAGTGAATCAAGAAGTATGTTTTTCGCGAATCTGTGAATAGGAGTGATAGTGATCAATGTTTTTGATATTCACATCTCGTGAAATAATTTATTTTGAATAATTCCATTCAGAAAATCTGTAGTTCAGGTTCAGATGGATAGAACTACTTAGTATGGTCAATATGTAGAAAAAAAAATAATAACTACATGAGTTTTATCCTGGACTTCGTATTATTCCCCTTGTTTTGGCCCGTGGATGTCCCGAGGATGTCTACCGTCTTATCTCTCTTAAGAATACTCAAATCGATGAGTTCACCTTCGCACAATATGGAATTGACTTATAAGTTTTAGTAGAGATTACGGATGTAGATAAAGAATATGAGTATGAAAAAGAGGTACTGTATTAAAAACTTGAACCCAAGTAAAGAGCACACAGAAACCAACATTTAAACATCCGCTCTCACTCCCTCATTATGCCAAGGGCTGGCATTTTTCGGTAATTCATTCCACTTGGCGTCCCTATCCGCAGCTTCAGGATCCAATCGGGGCAGGAACGCATTTCCGTTACCGCAGAACCCACCGGTACACTTAGTGCCCCCGGCTTGCTGTAACGGTTTCGGCGCGCCGGGACACTTCACCTCACATTCGCTCAGCTGCTAAGCCACCACCCGTAACCTTCCCGTCGCGCTTCGTACCCACATCGTGTGCCCGTCGACCATCCCGTGCACCTCGTCATTCAAATCCCGCCCCCGAACCCGAAGGACGAGCAAACCTGCCCCCGGTCTGCCTTCCCTTACTCGCACGCAGGAGCCCTGGTAGCACACGCCGCTTATAAACTTATGGTTTACCTCGTCGAACTTTGGGCACGGGAGGAACTGCCGTAGTGACATGTCCTCCGTCTTGCCATCGGGAGGCTGATACGACTGTGCAGCGTTGCTCAGGATTCCCTCGCCCGACCCGAGTATGGCGCCGCAGCGGTCGGTGCAGGCGTTGCGGTTGCCGAAAGTTCAACGTGATTGTTTAGATCGTTGGCGCCGGGGTATGGGGCCCAGGGTCGAAGCGAGGGTTGAGTGGCTCCAGAGGCGTGGTTTTGGGATGCTCGCGGCGGTGAAGTAGACAACCGTGGCTAGGGTGATCATTGTTTTCGTTCGTCTCTTTATTCAACGCCGCTTTATTTTCTGTTTATTTCTCCTTTTATGGAAAGCGCTCAAGGCTGGAAAGTTCTAGGGTAAGGCTAAAAATGAGACTGCTATAAATGAGCCGGTATGATGGATGATGGATGATGGATATGATGAAAGGCAGGAGAATCCGTAACTATTTATGTTATCACGATACCAAGCGGCGCCTAGGACCGCGAAAAACTTGAGTCACTGCTTGAGAATTGAAATTTAAAGAGAAGAAAACAAAATGAAATGAAATACAAATCAAGGGAGCTACACGAATAGCCAAGAGTAGATCCTTCTCCAGAAACACGGATTCAGAAATTTTTGGGCTAAACAGTAGTCTTTCGTTTAAATATATTTCCAAGGATGAATATGGATTGGATCATAATCGTAATTTTCTGATGAAGCGAAATCTTGTTTGTTGAATATTTTTAACTCGAGACATTTTCCCGCTTCTCGTTTCGCCGCAAGTTCTAAGACGAAACAAATAGAATTGCTACAGTGAGATCTTATACCAGCGGTAGACGTTGTGAAATGAAAGCTATGAAAAAGAAGTACTCAAGTCCTAGAGTTACGTCTAGAACTAGAATGATATGAAACTAGGACGATATTGTCATGCCTTTCCCATCCATTCCTTAGCGCGTCAATGCTTTCGTCATCATCCGCAACCAACTCAGTGGACAAATATTCCCCGCAAAACCTCCTTCTCTGATCCGTCGGAACTTTAAACAGCCTAGAACACGTATACCCTATGTTCTTATCGAGAAAAGCATGCTTGTCCGGAGTCAAACTGATCCACAACACCGCCATATTATCCTCAAGGCCTCGAACTTTCGGATCGGGATGCTTCCAGGCGTCCTTCTTCGACATGACGAGGCCGTCGTAGACGGGGAAGTTGTTCGCAATTGTAGTTGTAATAGGGTTCCATTCGACGAATAGTATCGCGATGAGCTATTTTCGTCCATCGGCGGCGTACCGGTAGCATAAACATGGCGAGTAGTTTTCGAGAAAAGGGGTGGGTTGCGCGATATAATCCTCCAGCTCGAAGATAGACGCGATAAATATCAAACCAACTATTCTAGACTTACTTTTCCAGTCCTTTTCTGGCAATCTTTACTCTATGGAAGCATCAAATGGCAAACTCTGCCCGTCAGCATCACATCCTCCATGTAGAAAAAATGGTAAAGGTCTTGAGACGGTGACCATGGAGGGCGGACACAGGGCGGACACGGCCGCTGAGCTACGGCCTACTACACAATACGATACTTTCCTGCAAGCAGAACACTTCAGAAGCTTGAACGCCTGAGTGATCTTCCGATTTGTAGCAGGTCGCGCAGAGAGCTCCCGCAATATCATCATGGCGACCTTCGTTTCGTAACTGGAGTACCTCTTTTTGATGGAGAGTGGAGGGATGGATTTGATTTGAGTAGATGTTTGTGAATTTATCAATTCACACGCGTTGTCACCCCCTATTTTGATTTGGCTCGCCGATAAGGAAGAAAGAAAAATAACATAAATGTGAAATAAAAAAACGCGAATGTAAAAACGACGCGTAGTGCTAAGCTCAAAATTTTTTTTGAAGTTCTACTACTAAAACGCGCGAATGCCCCAAGGAGACAAGCAAGGAAAGGCCTACGACCTCGTGCAATTCCTCTTCTTCAATGGTACTTACACCCCGGCACTGCGAATAGGGGGGCTTGCGTACGCCTCGATGGCTACAAAGCCCTCCCGAGGTCCATAGCCCTGGCGCTCTTCACAAGGCATCACCTATTCTAAATCCATCTCCTCTATCTATAATCAGATCTGCCAATACGAAGTTAGCCCACCATGCGACCCAAAACCCGTATTGAATGGAGGAATAAAATAATTATAGAGAATTGAGCCTTCCGTACTATATGAGTCGTCCCTTTCTGCCAGTGCTGCCTTGTCGTAGAGAATAATATCATCTTAATGTAGTAATATTTTACGAATAGATCGCGCCGTATCGGTTGTTTAGAAATACCCATCCGTCACGTATAACCCCTATTGTTCGAGCGGCCTGTTCTTATTCTCCTCTCCGTGTTCCGCTCTATTGTTCCAGTCATTCCGTTCGTTTCTATAATCTCCTCCTCTTTATCGTTGCTCAAATCAACCCCAACATACCCGCCACGCTTCAAATACTCCACGATATCACTACCACTCCCGACCGCCCTTAGACTCCTTTTCGTCCTCATCTCGCTCCCAACATCCATCATCCGCTTCCTCATAGTGTCCAACGAACGAATTAGTCTCGCGTTATCGTCAGTGATTCCCCAGAGATACTTTATAGCTTTGGCGATCGTGGTGTACTCCCACCCGGAAAGTCGGCCGTAGCGCAAGACGAAGTCTTCTTCCACAGTCCACGGTCGCACCGCGGTGAGGTCGGGAACGGGGTTGAGCGGTAGCGGGTGTTTCCAACGTTAGGAATAAGGTTCTCAGGAACTGCTGGAAGCTTTTGCTGCTGGTCGTACTGCGTATTATTCTTCGCGGCGGGTTTAGTTGCCGGGAAGGGGTAACAAGTTTGCAGGGAGGCTGTTGGGGAGCAGGTTGCAGTTGACATAGATGCTGCGAGCGAACGGAGATGTGTCGCCATGTACGTCGCTCCTGCATGGGACGACTCTGGGCCGTCCTCTCAACATTGTTCTGCGGCTGCTTGGGGCGAGGAATTTTGATCGCGGACTGCGCATCGGCTGCTGGGGACGTGGTTATTGCTCGAGCGGAGCTCTTGAGCATGCTGGCGGTACAGTTGTTGATGATGCTGTGCGACGTGAAGAGCTTCGGGTCCGGGATATTGTTTGATGACTGGCCCATCTCTTCGAGCTGGTCCATTCGGAACCAACGTAGCGCCATATTGATGTTCGTAGTACTGCTGGGCACATTGCTGAACCCGTTGAGGTTTTGTTCGGCCAGGTAATCCGCATATTGCTCTGTACTCATCGAGAGGAGATCCCTCCCCAGCTCACCGGATGGATCGGGGTAAGCATCGTCCATCGCTCCTGTAGGATACTGTACTATATTCTACAGGATATAATTTAGGAATGATGAAGAAGAGGCTATTGTTATCGGATAATCCACCTATACTTCGAGTATTCCGATGATAGTATTTGATTATAAGTGAGTTTTTGATTGTTATAACGGTAATTGTTGCATGTTGATTCGACATTACCCACTGCAGTGTATTTTCGCTAGTGAATTTTGAGTCAAGCAATTCTGTGTTTTTTTTTTTTTTTTTTTTGGCTGAGGGAGAAAAATAAATAAAACCAGAAGCGACGCAGACAAACACAAAGCTGGACACAAGTATGGCAAAAAACTCGAGCCGTCTTTATCACATAGGTCTTGATGTATCCTTCACGACCTGTTCGATCAAAGGCTCTAGTTTGCTGGACTGGGGTCTAGAAGGCCCGGAATCTATAGCGTAATCAGATATACTGGCATACTCCCGTAATCTCTTAAGTTATTAATCAAAATTTTTTTCATTTTAAATTTAGGTCATAGACTTTGGTACGATTACTGATATAATAGACCTCGCCATTCATACTTAAGGCAAGGACCAAAAACATTACTTCCATGATTAACTAAGACAGATTTAAAAATTTCGTCCCTTCTACAATTTAATCGTGTTTATTATTAATACAATCGGAGCCTTTATGATACCCATACGACTTCTTGATGTACTTCAGAAAACACGTATCAGAAGAATTCACGTTCGTGATCTAGAAATAGTCACCTTTGCAGTTCGGAAACGTCCTGTCACAATGGTAGTAAAACTCTCGTAGGAAGTAGATCGTGAGGCGAAGAGAAGCTGCGCAAATGGAGACTATGGGCTTCTAGATAGCTGATTGCCTAAAATCAACCCAGGCTGATCTAGTTCCTGCTTGTGATACGTTCCATGGAAGGAACGGTGGTCTTCAAATCAAACGATAGTATTAAGATCACGATTCATAAAGTAGATAAATATCCAACGGGAACAAGATTATCTTGAATTGCTAAGTAGTATCCTGCACTAGCAGTTATGCCTATATAAAACCTTCCTTGTGGCTTCTGTGGACTTTCTTATTATTAGCGTTGAATCATTTTGTAGGAGCTTTTCCCCATTCTTATTTGCTTCCTGTTTTGAAATTTCCTTTGCCTTCCTTCCCAAAACAGTCCGGATCATATTAAATTTCCTATGTTCAAAGAGACTGTGTTGACGGGATGTGTTAGATGTTTAAATGGAAATCATGTACTTATACATCAAACTATGAAACGAGTCGGTGGTGTTGATCCTTACCGGGTTCACTTAATGTCCAGGAGCGACAGGTGGGTTGAAACCTGGAGGGCCGGTGCCATCCTTCTGGCACTGCCCGATCGGCCACCTCCTCTTGTCGGTAAGCTGAAATTGGCTAGGTCCGAAGACGCAAGACTCCGCCGGCTGGCAGCACCCCATCCAATTCAAACACGGTTCTATATTAATGACCAAGGCAACAATTAGCACAGGAGAACGATCAATTAACGACTGAGAAAGGGTGATCGATAGTCTATCGGGCATGCTTACCGCCAACGCGCGCACAACGAGGGGGGAATCATTCGCCGGCCAGCAGACGGCCCTCAAGTTGGTATCGATCCCTGTTTGCGGCAGGCAAGGCCTTGGTTAGGGCAGCAATCCGAATTATGCTTACAGCTGTCTATATTCGCGGTTTGAAAAGTGGTTGATTAGCATGATCCAGCAATACTTGGAAGCCGTCCGGGCATAGAAGCAAAATGGTTACTTACGCCCCCAGTGAGCACACGTCGCTCGAGTGGACAGCCCCACAGGGTTGGCTGCACTCAAAGTGCTCATAGCAATGAGAACAGTAGCGAGCATAAGCTTCATTTTGCTTGGAGATTATATAAGGCTTTCAAGGCTTATCTAGAGGGCCCCTTTTGTGATACCACTTAAGAGCGGAGTAGTGATAGAAAAGGTAAGGCTATAAATTAATAGTAAATTTATTTAGTTAAATATTTCCTGTATTTTGTAAGATATTATTGTTGGTTTGAGAATTGAGAACAAAGAAAAAGAGAGGTCTGAAAAGGTGGAAACCTAGCCTTTTATAGCCTTGAGGAAAACCGTGGTTTGGAATTAATTCCTCTAAAAATTGAATTTAAGCGCCTTCCTCATATAATGACCCGCTAGACAACCTCGGATGGGAAAAAGCCAACTCATGGAATGGCCCGTACACCATTTGATGTGAAATACGACGGTCACCCCCATACGTATAACAATATATAAGTGAGTAACTTGCTGCGTTACCTGAGAAGAAACTATTACTACTAAGCTCCTCGTTGCCTTTCAGAGTATAAGCAAGAAATATTTTGCAAGCGTTCGCAACCGTAGGATGGAATAACTTGTTCGTCTTACAAGGAACCTTTATCCCTGCACTCGCTATTAGTAGCTTCGTCTCTCCTATCCAAGTGCTCTTGTACTATCGCAGGAAGTTTCCATTATGAAACGTCTATACCTTATTCTAAACTAGTTACAGTACTTTCAAAGGGCAAATCAGAGACTGGAGACAATTTGTAGGGATATTGCTACTGCAACTTGATAAATGGTCTTATGCGCATCTGTAACAACCATGCCTGAGTGTTCGGTTACATGCTATATAACCAACTGCGCTAGTGGATAAATCGAGCTATGCAAGGCATCGCTTAGGAGTTCTTCCACCCTATATGTTAAATAAAATTCTGGCTGAAAGTAAATCAAATCGGGAATAGTTTTGTGTGAAGATTTCCCTCAAGTAAGCTCGAGTATGTCCCTCTAGCATTTACCATTCCAGGTTCTTCAAATCCTTTGACGATAGAATGTTACTATTCTAGACCTAACTATGAGTATTAAAAGGTCTACATCTTGCAAGCCGAAATACTTTACATGTTCCAGCTATAGCTAAGGACTTGCCCAGGTTTCAATTTTACTTTGATGAGCAGAGAACCCATATCCTCCTCCACTCCCACCGTGTGGAGTTAGACGATCTTGCATTGGAGTCAAACTCAACAGGGTTTTCCGGGATAGCCTCCGAAACATCAGCCATGGTGATGATACACGAGTGCTTTTGAATATCACCAAATAATGCTAATGTCCTGGGGCAACCGGTGGATTAGCACCCGGCGGACCGGTGCCAGTCTTCGCACACTCGCCGATAGCTTGCCCAGGGCCTGTAATGCACGATTCCCACGTCCCACAACAATCGGACCACATGAGACAGGGCTCTTCATTGGTCATCGATAAAGAAAAGATTAGCCGGAAAGAAACAGGACGATTTTAATAGCAATCTCGCATCGGAAATATTTCTCACCGCCGACACGTGCACATGATGAGGAACCTCAATTGGCCAACAGACTTTCTTCGTCTTGTCTTCATGTCCTATCACTTGGCATGATAAATTCTGGTGGCAGCACTGCGAGTCCTTGCTGCACCGATTTGTAATAGGAGACAATCCGAGTAAATATTAATAAAAACATAAACAGCTTTGGAGACAAGGAAATTTCCAACTTACAACCCCAGTGAGCGCAAGCTCTTTCAATCAGTGTGATGGGTATTGCGAGACTCATGGTGCTCATAAATATAATGGAGATTGCCGTCATGAACTTCATGTCCATCCGCTTATCCTTCGTCGGCTTTTTTTTATTTCTAGGGAATGTGACGATACCGATATTAGAGTAGACAGGTGTGTATCAAGAAAAGTTGAGAAAGCTATAGAGGCCTTTCCAATCTTCTTGACTATTGTATTTCTTTGTCGGTTTCAAATGAGATGCTGAAAGGGCTGAGCAGAGGGTTTATTTGTATACACTTGGCATAGCTTATAAAAAAGCTTAGCATCGAGTAAGCGCCCATAAAATCGCTACAGCTTATTAGCCAACATTGCAGTAACGCGAGCGACCCAACTTCTTATCATCCTAGTCTATATTGTTATTTGCCAATGGACAATGCTGCCCCTTTTATCCCAACATTTTTATTAACCGCCGGCAAGAGGGCTTCCCGACAGCAGTACGTTTGTAATAACGTGGAGCACTAGCGCTGTGGTACGTCATTCTTGAGGATCCGATGGCCCGATCGTTAGGGATATTTGGTGTGAAAAGTACTCATATTAGTACAAATAACGGGAGCGATAACACTGAAATTTTTCAGAGGGCTTGAAAACAAAGATAGGAGTGCGCCGGTAAAACCATGAAACAGATACGATGAACTAGGAGGGGCCGTTGTGGACAGTGCATGTGCAGCATTATTGGGCAAAGCTAGAGAAGTGGGACTTCAATATTTAGCGTTTTATCAATATATTCGTCGAAGCTTCCTGGTGCAAGAAACTTCCTTCCTAAAAGATCTACCGAAAGCATTGCAAAACGAATACCTTGTTATACTCTTTCAACACCCCTCAAACTATGACAGCTACCTAGAGCGCTCCCGGGTTGATCGGCCCCTGCATTCAAACAATTCGTTGATGCGGGGAAAGCGGTGCTGTTTAACGTCACGATCAAAGGAGCGGTAATCATAAAACGTGAAGTAAAAGTGGTCGAACGTAGCTGTTCGCGCCTTGTTTCGGGCCTGCCAGGTTTTTCATGAGATTTCCCTTTTCTTGTATTACGTTCGGGAACGAACCGGAAATCCTGTCTAGAGAATCCGTCCGACAACGTTAGTCCATTTTCCGTAATTCTCGGACCCTGCGCATAAACCCCCGGGCTATTTTCTCGCACAATACCCGCTACGTCCATTCTCGGTCTATTCCATTACAATACCATAAGAACAGAAATCGTTCTGAGGTTGGACGTCGTTAGAGCGGGGATCATTGAAAGGAGAAGATGATTTGTGGGGGTGTAATTTGCGGTGTATTGCGGAAGTCGACTTGGAGAACAGAAAGCGCCTGACAGCTTTGCCGGGGATTTGTTAACATCCTCCGCGATACTATCCACTACCTAGTCGCTAACGCAACTTCTCTCATCAAGTCACGATTATTTTTTCAGCAGTAAATATTGTATTCTATTTGATTACGCTACTCGAGAGATGAACAGTAAGGCTATTGTTCTCATATAACGAATCCTCTCGGGTTTCGTAAGATAATTCCATAATCTGAACACAATAAATCCGTACATCGCAGCAGGGTCCATTGTTTTGAAATCTCCTCGGAGAGAGCGGAATAATCCTTGTAAGACAGAAAAGAAGACCCTGGCTTGAGGCGGCTTTTCATCGAGCTAGTGGTATATCATTCGTTGCCCATTGGATAGTGTGACTTCCTTCTAATAGCTTACAGGCGCCGTCTCTTAGTTTCTCTCAATGGCAGAGGACTCGAGGGACCAAGGGCACCACGATTAGGATAATTTGGCAATAAAATCCGGGCTACACGTATAGTCTATTATTATTATATTAGCGGCTAAATTCGGTCGGTCTTTTTTAGCGAAACTAGGGTTCGGAATCTCACCTCAGGATGACCCTCGTCCAGCAACACTTCCGCGACATAACGGCGATTCTCCTGGTTGACATTTATATACGCATCGCCGCCGTGGAGACTGCGGAGCTTTCTCACGAATCGGCTCCACTGTGATTCAATACACTTTTGGTTACGCGCCTCCACCGTGCAGCGCCGGGTGAAGCGACCGACGGCAGCGACACGTCTTTCTGCGTTGTCCCGACCTTGGTAAATCGCGTATCCCAGCACCATCGCAGCGAACTCTGCGGCACACCAGTCATCATCGCAGATGTTTTCATCGTTAGGAAGAGAGTTGACGCATGCACGGACGGATGGTCTTGCTCTGGTTGCAATGAGTTTAACGGTCCGGCGATTCGCGGCTATGATGGCGTCGCGCTTGGCGGCGTGCGATACCTTATTCGCAGAGGTAGTAGCGCTTCTAATAGGAGGCCTAGTGATGGTAGATGCCTCGGTGTAGCCGCGACTGGTGGGCGATGCCATCGTGACGTTTCCGTCGCCACGCGCACTATATGTAGGTGTCGTGGCAACAACAGAACAATCAGAGTCCACATCCATAAGCGATGATGAAAATAGTTGCTGCTGATGATTCGACTGACCAACGACTATCCACCTGTTGTCTTGAATACGTCCAGCGGGCCGGATCAGGGGTATCTTTAGTTCTCCAGCCTCCATCTTCCGGATCATCTCCTCCAACTTCATCTGGTACTTGTCGTCGGGACGCTTTTCAAGAAGCACCACCTGTCCCTCCTTATTGTAATATCCCCAATTACAGGACACGGTATTTTTCCCGTCGGTGTTTCTATCGAGCGAAGCTCCGGTATAGACGACGATTGTTGTACTTGGTAATGATCAACTGTCCGTGACATGAGCGCGTCCGCTTGAAGCTCAGTAATTCCCAGCGGTTCAGAGCTGTAGATGCATCGCGCGTTGATTAAGCTAGAGCACGTTGCATGGTTGCCTGTGGGGCCTTCCGAAACACCAAACCTCTCTGGCCTCTCTGCGCGTTGATGAAGCACGGTTTCACATCCGTGTACCGCACTCTCTATAATTTTATTTCTCGAATGGTTAGAATCTTTCGTATCCGATCATACATACAGACCGCAGTGTTCTAGCGAAGAACTTCTAATTCCGATATGTGGCACTTACTGATGAAGTTATCCGCGACCAGCGTCGCGTCAAGTCCCTGCTTGACAACCTTATGCCTGCAAGTCTCTACCTTAACGCTTGGTACACTCATAATGTGGGATAGAATATCATCAGGGGGCTCTGGCGACTCTATTTTTATCCTTGGTATCATCTCTGCCAGTGTTTGTGTAGATATCGGGAGCTTCTGAATGCTAATGATGAAGCTGTCAAAAACGATGAATATTAGTCAGACAAGGCTACCCAGATAGTCCGTTTTATACTAGCAGAATTTGTGTCAAAGTCTATGAGGAGGATCCGTTCAAAATCTCAAGCTTTGATTGGTGTATTGCTATTAAGTACTATTCCCCTATAAGTCCGCCCCCTTTCAAACTTATATTGCTGGCGCGTGGGCACTTGCGCTGTCATGACAAAGAACAATAAAGCTATCCTAAAATATCGATAAGAACAAAGAATAAGAAAATATGCAGCTCTTGAGCCACGCTTCGCAAGTGTATCTACTCTACTATATCTCCGCTTGTGGAATAGAGAAAAAAGGAGCTTTGCTCAAGTGAGTTTGGTCGTAGAACTTCTGCTTTCAGGCGTTCGGTCCCTTTCCAAGAACTCACAATTTCTCCAGTAAATCACCAATATATACAGCTCTTCCATCGCCTCTCTTGTTTGACTTCTTTATTTCTATCGTTAGGCTATCATATTCCGCAATAGCTTCTCCATTAACAATACTGCTAGACCAGAGGCTTCCATTCGTAGCCGATACTATATGAAAAGGAATCGGCGTAACAACGTAGAAATATCTTAGCAAGGTTATATTTAAATTTTATTCGACGCAATAATAAAGATGCCTCAGGAATCCGCTGTGTCTTACAATCGCATAAAAGTAAATTTTATAGATCTACTGTGTATCTTAATTTCATCCCATAATATAAACATCTCCTCTTACGCAGTAGAAACTTCTTTCAGCCGGCGAGAGAATCATTCGTATTTAGTAACACGATATCGATTTATGACCCTCCCTGTTCCATTATATGAGACTATAGCACCGACACATTTAAATAGTGACGCCGAGTACCGGCACATAACCAGATCCTCGCCACCTCTTTTATTCTCCTGCTCTATCACCTTGCCCTTGACGTAGAATGAAATGGCTTGCGGATTTGCGATATACATAGAAAACGGCGTTATCGATATCGCTGGGGCCTCGACCGGCACGCCTCGACCTCCTTCTTTTATAACATCGAAGAACCACCGCATATCAACGAACATGATTACCAAGACGATGAAAATTCCGAAGTTGCAAAGGTCCGAATAATGTCACAACGATGCGTGATCGAGGAAGGTTGCTGCAGGCCGTCGGCGGTCATTTTTGGATATCTGTTCATGTCTTTCCTGTTGATTAGACTACTTTGTATAGAGACACGATTTAGAAGCATTGGTGGAGATTAGCGACCGATAGATGGGACCTGTTTATCTGCTCGAAGACTCCGAGAGGGCAACAGAGAGTATATTTATATTCGCGCGCCATGATTACCTATGCTCCCTTAGGAGTATTGAAATGTAGGAAATTGCGCGCGGGGTTCGCACTGCTTCGGAGCTCTTTGCAGACTGTTTCTTCCCAATATGCTGCTGTTACAAAAGACGGTGCAGCTTATTCATTGCATATAGGACCGGCATCCTGATCAGGATAAACATTCACTAATCGGTCACTCCGTTGGTGTTTACATTCGCAGTTTGGAGAGCCTCACAACCAGAAGACTGTGGTGTCCAAAACCGGAGAAAGGTTTCGTTAAAAAAAAACAACACCACAATGTTATAAAATTGCAGTTATAGTTACTTTTTTTGCTTTTTTTTTGGATTTGTGTTCTATCGCTAAAAACGGTTTGTTCGGTTTGGAGCGTTTTGGTACACCACCAGAAGACCATCCTTTCGCTTCGGTTTCCGTTTAAAAAATCAAAACATTCCGACCTATATTTGTTCACGGCCTTGCAGGCTAGGCTGATTGCGATGGAAGTCGAGGACAAATTCCTAATTTCCGTTTTCCTTAGGAGTTATCACAAACTAAAGTACTATATCGGAATTTGCCGAACAGTCCGGATTAAAATTTATTTCCCTTTTTCGGCTACAAAGGTGAAGCGCGATTTACACGGGCTTAATCGCGTTCGTAGATGTTCAAAGATGCTCCTGTTTGATTCTTTTCCCCAACCTCGTGGATATAACCGTTGAGCACATAAGGGACCATGCGTGGAGCGGGTTGGAACTACAAATTTCAACTTTTATAGAATGACATACTTTTCAAGGGCGAAATGAGGTCGAAAATATCGCTGGAGCAATCATCGAGCGGAGGTAAGCTAACGAGAGACATTTTTTTTTCAACTTGAAGGTCAATTACATTTGTGAGAAGCGCGAAAAGCTCAAGAACCGGCGCGTAGTGAATCATATCTATTATAGGCAATCTTTCCCCCTTGCACCTCAGGCTGTCGGGAAATGCCGACGGACCAATTTATGCCCGGGAATTCAGGCAACACGTGATGATCGGACGGATGAAAGTTAGGCGAACTCGTTTGTTATATAATCAGGTTGATGAGCTTTGCGCTGCACTAGTTTTAGTTGGACAATAAAGCATGCTTTACCTAATCAATTGCACAAGACAGGTTCGTATTTAAACTCGAATCCAGACTCCAGGCAAAATCACTGAAAGCCTAACGTTTAGACTTTCTGGGCTAGTGCACGTGCTAAAGCATGTCTCATGCCATATATAAATAAAAGAGGCACTCGTTTAATTGCGGCTCCCCTCCATCCTCTGTTCCTTTCTTGAGAAGTTCCTCTACCACTATTCTGTACCTATCCCGCCAATCTGTTCTTTTGTGGATTTGAAAAGGATGGACTGTTCAGCAAACATGGCGCTGCCTTATCTCCCTCCGCAATTGGTGATTATGGTAAGCAACAGATAGAGGCCGAGCATTATTGTTGTAGTATCTAGGAGCTTTGTCACCTGCGACCGATGAAAAAGATGCTAATATGAATTGCCGATATTCGGTCACACCAACGACGGACTGACAATGAAAGCAGTTCGCTTAACCGGCACCCTGGGATACAAAGGCATCGACAAAGCGAAGCTCTTCTCCACCCTCAGGCTCGATACAAACCGCCGAGCTGCCGCGAATAAGTTCTCGGCCGTGGTGGAAAACGGCCTGCTGCAATACGTGCGAAAGCTGATGATTTGCTCTTCAGGATATCTGCCGCTCGCCACTACTTTGATTTACCGGCGTACACTTGGCACATAGTCGATGACCTCTACGGGGTTTAGTGGGAACCATGAAGCGGAAAAATGTGTTTACTGCTGGTGGACCGTGGCCGGAAATGAGAGCAGAGTGCGGTGGGTTGTTTTTTCTAAAGCGTTCGAGGGGTCTCGCTTTATTCTTTTCTTCTTATTCTTTTCTTTACTATAAAATAAAAATAAAATAAAAATAAAAATAAAATAAAAATAAAAATAAAAACGGCGTACTACTATATGGCTCGTCGCTTTGAGGACAGATAGGCTAACGCAAAGTCTTGTTTCCACCTTCTATGTCGTAACATTTGTGCCGACGTTGTTGCGCCAACGAAGCTGCGTTGAAGACCTATTTACCAAGTTCGCAGCGTTCGTATCTCACATTTTCCGCACAATAATAGACACGGCGAAAGAAAAAGGGCCTTGAATATCCATCTGTATGTGTACAATTTTTACCGACGTAACGGAAGCGGGACTGAAAGAGAACGTCGATATCCCTTCACTCGTGTGGAGGATATGCCGTGGCAACGGGATATCCCCTTGTGCAAGGTCTTGATCGTGACACGTGCCATTCCGTGCACCATGTTCTCAATTGGATCATGCAGGACCACTTAGACGAATGGAAGCTCCACCTCCAGATTCCCCAAATCACTTACAACATTCACAGGCAAGCGTTGTTGTCTTGGAAAGATTCGGGGACTCACTATTGGACCCCTGGTATACATAACGACAACATCGAAGCCTTCTGGTGCAATAGTATAGGGGCTGACTATTGGACCTTGGTACGCGTAGTGTTATAGCTAGTCACACCGGGTTGCTTCGCTTAGATCCACTGTTTTATAACAAGGTGTACGCAATGAAAATTTGTAAGAATGCGCTGGAAAGTGGTCGCGGTCCCTTGGTTTTTAACAGGGACGACGCGCGGTACAAGGAGTATATGGCATATCAGCTTGAAAGGCGGACGCGGAGTTCATCGAGCGTAGTAGGGTAGAGCACATGTCAAGAAAGATTATGAAATTTCAAGTGTAACTTTTCTCATCACCGAATCCTCGTTCTAATAGGCGTGATCTTCCGATGGCCCGAAAACGCCGCCGGTACCCCTAATGAACCGAACTAAAGAGATTGAAAAATAAAATAAACAATAATAAGCGAGAAGCTGTAAGAACGATCTTGCGTATACTATAAAACACCCTCAACGCTTACCCCCATCCATACAATCATTTAATAAGCGCCACGCAATGATGAACCCTCGTAAACTGCCGATCCATGAATCAAAACGAGAGAAGATGATAAAACTAAGACAAGTGAGCAACAAAAGAAAAGTCGGGCCGGAAATATCCTGCAAGTGTGCAAAAGACCAAAACAAAAGAAAAAAAAAGAAAAAGAAAGAAAAGCATGCGAAAAATTTCCTATGAAGCTTCATCCTCCAAGCTTTTAGCACGGTCTTAAAGTACAGTACTTAGTAGTATGTAGAAAGAAAGCCCATCAAACGTTCCGAATAGCAATAAAACAGCGGCTACCTGCCTCGCCTCGACGTGCCGCTTCCCCTCAAAAGAGCCTGCGGATCATCGCAGACCTTATCCATATCGCTCTCGATGTACCTCAGCGCCATATCCCTCTCCATAGCCGTCAACGGACGCCCCTGCGGCTGCACCTGTAGAAGCTGCGCTTCTGGTGATTGCATACGAGGCTGCTGCGGCATATGTATCCGCCGCGGAGTAGCTGGAGGTGGCTGCATGCCTGTGTTGAGAAGAAGCGGATCTATGATTGAATACGACGGAGACTGCACGGAAGGCGACGGCGTGACCGTAATTATGGGATACGGGTCTATCGTTGGCTGCATCGCAGGCTGCGTGGGAGGTAGGTGGTGTCGCCCTGGGTGCCAGGTATCGCGGATTACGATATCCCGCGACGGTAAGGCCCCCGGTGGATGATTCTGGGGAAAGGGACCCGCATCTGCTGTTCCTCCGGTCGCAGGGTCCTCCTCCTTTGGCCCATCCAGCTGCGGGTTTGCGGCTGCGGATTGAGGTTAAGAGATGTTGGAGCCATAGAGACGTTATGTAGTGGCGTGAGGGCACTAGCTGTGGCGCCGTCGTATCCGTGAGCATACGGGGTCTGAGCAGCGCCAGATCTGGTATCCTTCGGCGTATCGAACTTGGAATCCATCTGTTGCCCAGCTGGAAGTCCATCCAACCGCCCCTGAAACTGCTGCTCCGAATTCCCTTTCCAGCCCCGCATCTTCTCTTCCTTCAACCATGCCTGGATATCTTCTCGCGTCAGAGGTTGCCCCATCTTTCCCGCCCTGAGGAATAGTGATGAAAGTCGTGATGGAGAATTAGACCTGCACGTGGGCGAGCGTATATCTTGAGCTCCACCGCCCGAAGGGAATGATGATCCTTCGACCGTCGGTGCCATCTGGATCTGATTTGGCGCGCTTTCTGCCGGTTTTGCGTGATTGAGGGAGTGTTTAGGAGGCCGCGGTAGTGCTGAGGGCTCTGCGAACTGTATATGGCGAGAACGCTTCGGTCGCGGCTCCCGCTGGCGGACCTCCGCATCTTCATCCTGCGGCTCTGCGATGCGCTTTCGCGTAACCGATTTCTTCGTTCCATGCGGCGGCGACTTCGGCGGCAGCACTTGCTGGCTATCCTCCAAGTCTTTTGCCGGCGGCTCCTCGGCGCGTCTTCTGGCACTCGATTGAGTCGCCGCCGCCGCACGCCCACCTCCTACGTTTCCAGGCAGCCTGGCGGCTTTGACCTTCTCCAAATCCTGGTTGACGTCCACCAAGCCTTTATCTATCGGCGCCATGAGCCTCGCCATCTCCGCTATGCCCTCCGTGCTCCCTGTACGCTGGCAGCGATATTGTCCAGCGACTGCCTGGCGCCGCTGAGCGACTCGGACAGCCTGGCCAATACGCCGACGAGGCCTTCCTTGTTGACGTTCGGGCTCGGGCTGCGTCGAAGGAGGACTGTACTGCGAATTCGATCTGTCCTAGTTGCTGCGAGATCCGCGCCGCCTGCCGGGATTGCGATTGTTGCTGCTCGAGTTCTTCTTTAGCTGCTGACTCGTTGGTGTAACCTCCCGGTGCTTCTCCGGCCGCGGATAAAGGAATATCGGGGTACTGTTGTAAAGGCATCATGGAAAGAAGCGAGAGTAGTTGCGATTGAAGTTTCAAAAATGAAATGAATCGATGAGAATGATGATAGTCGCCTCGGAAAGTCAGGATGGACCGAAGGAATCGATTGTTGGATCAAGGTCGATTATCGATGGGGATATTTTTCCGGGGGCCATTGGCAATTCTTTTTTCTGGCTCGAAGTTTTATTTTCATTTTTCATTTTTCGCTCTTTATTTTTTATTATTCTTTTTATTTTTTTATTTTTTTTTTGGTTTTTATTTTTCGACCATCGTCGTCGTCGAATTACCTGATATAGGATACTAATTAGTATGTTGTGCTACTCGGGCGATTAACAAAAGGTTTTTTTGTAGCTTTATAAGGGAATTATAGTAGAAAGAAAAAAGAATGCGCAATAAAATAAATTAGATAAAGTCAGAGCGGTTGTTTTGCTCCTGCCGCTAAAGCATAAGTATTGTCGACCTCAGGTCGTGCGCATCCACAGCCCACAGTATCTAGACTTACTTAAAATAGGATACTACTACCTTGAAGGTGTTTGGAAAACGTTTAAGGTCCTACTTTCTGACGGATGCTTTCTGTTCTTTTGGGACCATTTAAACAAATCCGGCTTTGTTCCATTCTTTTGCCTTGAAGATTAAGGTTGGCATCGATGCTTTGCCTATGAATCGACGCCTTTTGTAGCCGATGCTCCACATCTGCCCAGTGTATCTCTTTCCTCGGAAGTAATACTGAGCGTCGATATCTTTGTTTTTTTTGTCGTTTCTGTCACAGGTCAGACCGCCATTCACTCTCTTCGAAGTATAAGCCTAACTATTCGATGACACCACTCCTCCAATCCCCGCAGGCCAAACACTTCTTAAGATTTTCCGCGATCCACTTCTCCCTCCTATCGCTCTTCATACCGTCAGTCGCCTGTATCGCCTTCTCAGCGTACATGTGCTGCGACAGCTTCGGATTATACAGATTATCAATCAACCTGTTAATGCGCTTCTCCACCTCCAGGTCCGTATCAAATTGCTGTAGGGACCAGATATCGCTCCTGATCGCGTTGACGAGGTCGCTGACGGCGCTATAGGTCGGATTCGCACCCACCCACGACGACTTTGGTAGTAGGGGACGGACATCGGTAACGGGAGCCGAGATTCTTGGTCGCTTGGTGCGTTTCTTCGCGGTGGGGGGGATGGACGGAGTTAGTGGAGTGGCTGGTTTCAGCTTTAACGTGCCGTTTCTTGTGGTTGGTAGCAGACGGCTGGTGGTAGCAGCTTCGTTGTGCAGTATTTGAGCCGAGGTTGCTTTGGTTGAGGCATCCGGTATGGTGGGTGAGGTGACAGCCTCCGCAGCGCTAGAGGACGCCATCGCGTTCGACGGAGGATGTACTGTGCGCTGAGATACTAAGTAAGTGGACGGAGTGAAATAGAAGGAGTTCCGCAGTATAAGTATACTTACTATCGATCTCTCTCTTGAAGTATCTCAAGTATATCAGTGCCTGGCGAAGCGGCTGATCGTTGTGTGAATTATAAGAGAGGAAGAATAGAAGGAAAGAAGCCTTAGATCCAGTTGGACGCACATTTTTTGCTTCCTGAAAATAAAAATAAAGTAAACCAATAAAATAAATACTTCGTAAACTAATTATAAGAAAAAAAAAGAAGGACGGCGTGGCTTTTTCAACGAGCTTGAAAATATTACATATTTTTGATAAGTCGCACTATTGTTTGCAAACTTGAACTCAACACCGCAAAGCTAGCTCACCCATTCAATGTCTTACGAGACACAATCACAACCATCTAAGACTAGTAACAGAATCATCATACTTATTGCCCTGCTGGAGTACTGATAGAGGCCTCTTCGTAGAACACATTGGACTCCGCATCTGCTTTGCTGTTGCTACCAGATTATCAACCCTTCTCGCCAGAAAGCTTTGAGCTAGCGGGCCTGTTGGTACCACAAGTTCAAGTTTGAGCGGATGGTAAAACGAGGTCTTTCCTTCGAGGTCGAAGCTGAGAGAATTTTATAAAACTCAACACAAAGCGCTGTAAGCCTCTCTTTTTCTCTGCTACTACCATCCTTCTCTTCCTCTTTTCTTTTGTTTTTTTTTTTTTTTTTTTCTAAGCGAAATATTGCAATATTTAGCAAGTATTAAGAAAAAGAAGAAAGATAGAGGGGGGAAAAAAAAAAGGAAAGAAAAAACGTAAGATGTGTTGGAGAGTTTTCTATAAGTGAATTTCCTGTAACTGTACACGCATTGAACCTAGGAATTGCGCTGATTTCGCGTCTCTAAACTGCAATAGCAGGATTAACGTGGAGAATGTTGTAACCGGTTGGTGCGAAAAATGCTTTGCCATTCGCAGGAGGAACAATGAAAAGGCACTCGCTAAGGCAAAGGCGAAGCGCACAGCCGCGAAGAGAGCGAGGGAGGATGGTAAAAAGCGCGAAGAGTGAGGAGGAGTGAAGGGTTTACTTGTTACTGGCTGGGAACGCTTCTATACATGGATACTTATACTTTTTTTTTTTTCTTCTGTCGCGATTTTTAGACTTCGGGATTTATTATAATGACGATTTTAGCGTCATAATCTACGCGACGCGTAGGGAGCGGAGGAAGATATTTCTTATTTTACTATATAAAACCAGAACCCCTCGCGGAACAGGAAAATCTCAACTAAACAGAGAGAAAAAAAGGGAAAAAAGAGAAAAAAAGGAAATGGAAACTGGAAAAATGAAAAGCGGTGGATCCGCGGACCCGTAGCTCCAAGATTGCTTCAAGTCGCCCAGTACCTAGATGTTACATTGTCGGATGAGCAAGTAAATTTTTGCTTCGGGGTTCTCCGAGCACCCCGGTTCTTTCGCTCTATCACTGGTACCAAAAAGATATAAATGAACCAAGAAGCAAGACAAAGGAGAAATTGGAAACGAATTTCTCGAGTCAGATTGTTTCGAAAAATTCCTCGAGTTTCTGGGAGTATTGCTTTGGCTTCTCAACGCCTGACTATATCTTGAAGGGGATTGTCCCACATTCTTCATCTCACATGTCTGTCGAATCCTAAAGGACAGTACAATCCACCATCATGAAAGCCTCTCTGCCACAGTTCTGGTTTGCTATCGGCAGCGACGGCGCTGGCCGCTGATGTTGTCTGTTGGTCAGATCGTGAGTCACCCTGTCTTTATTCATCATGAATAACTGACTTTCTGGCTAGAGAGCGGGGAGGAGAAAAATATCCCAGCCGTTAAACTCGTCTCGGTCGGTAATCAATGAAGCTAACACGGCAAACTTACATACAGTCACCCCTGCACAAAAGTCCTACACGATAAACTATGCCTGCGGCCAGGGAATTCGTAGCACCCTGCCGGACCAGTATCCGCCAGCATTCGAGCCAAATCGGTTCGAGATTATGACATGTTAGCAAAGCAGAATGTTCCTGAAGATGAAATAAACATGTCGGCTTTCCTCTTCGAACTGCCAAAGTAGGTGACGAAGACTACTCTAGATAACCACAAGTGTATCCAATACACTATTGCGGGAGAGGATATCGCTGCATCGACGACGGGAATTTCAGCAGAGAGGTCGGTGCCAGCCGAGTGCGGAAGTGGAAGTGGAAGTGAAGTGGAAAGGAATACTCGCTGATCTGGGGATGAGTATATATAAAAGTAAAGGGGAAACAGCTAGATGCGAAAGTGGGGGTATCAATCGTTCGTGAACGACGCGGCAGATATTATTTGAAGTTGAATGGGTAATAATGACAATCGATTATCAAAGAAGCTTCATCTCAACGTTTCAGATAACTCATTTCGCGAGTACTACAAAATGAAGATCAAATCCCATAACAAGTCGTCCTATCTGGGAGCTATAGATAAGAACAGAGAATATAATTGTTAGATGGGAAAATTTTTATAGGTTTAAGGTAGCAGAGCTTAATTTCTTACTGAGGGATATGTGCTGTACCAATTGCGTTTCATGTTAGATTCCCTTTCTCTCCATCGTTGCAACAAAAAAGAGTAAAAGGGGGGGAGGGGGATAGAGAGAAAGACAAAGACTAAAGATTACGAACCCCGACTTAGGGTATGGTAAAAAAGTGCTCGTCCCGACTTTGTCCTGAAGGATAGACGCAGGACCAGGAGCCGAGTCGGATTACTGCATAGATATAGTCTTTGCGGAGCTAACGCCGACGTGAGCTGGACCTTTCGCCGTTCTGGTTCCGCCGCGCAGCTCCCACTGCGGCGAACGCGTACACTTTCACGGAAGTTTTTCCGGTCCATTGGTGTGAAGCAGGGAGTCACTTCGCGAGTTCGTAATGTGGAAGGGGTTAGAGACGTTATCGCCTTAGACTGAACCCGCGGTCCTGCGATATCCGATATCCTCGAGTTATCAATTTTATATGTAAGAGCTGAGGTCTGTGATCACAGGGAATGAAACTTGAAGGAAGATTAGCACATCAATAGTTGCAAGTTGCTACTAAATGAAAAATTCCAGCTATCGAAAGTTCAATTCAGTTGATCAAGTCTTAACACACGCTGTCTAGCATACATAAGTAACTCATTCAAAATATTGCTCGGCTCATCAAGGCCTTCCCCTTGATGCTGTCTCTGCAAATGTTATTAGAAGTCCATCAGAGGGTACTTGTGAAACCACTTCCAGCGTTAGAACAAGAGGCATGAACGCACTTCCGTAAATAGAGGTCAATTGACACGATGGTTTGAAATTCACAACTGGAGTGTAATAACGTTAGCGGTCAATGCACGAAGGATGGCTCCACTGCGATCAACTTTTCCTTTGACCGAATGAACTTGGTCGGGTTTGCTAAATGTCTCACCGGATTCTACCGCATGGGGCCGAGAACTTGAACACACCAAAACCGGCCAGCTGAGAAAAGCGAGTGGATCAAAGGGCAGCCCAGACTAATTCGAGGCAAAGGAGACTTCTGCGACGCGTTAATACATTTGCTAGCTCCGTTACTTTAACCGTTAGGGGTGCTCGATGTGTCATTATGTGTGACGGATATGTTGTGAGAAGAATCCATAGATTTTGGGAACCGGACAGAGTCGTACCCAGAGAGTGGATGTCTCAACATCAACATTGAGACAGAATAGAAGATGTCATTGGAGGGCGCCCTTTTGCAGACTTGGAGAATATTGCGCTTCAGGTCTGAGAAGTCAAGTTGAGCTTCCTCAGGATTTTTCGTCGAGGCAGAAGGTCGAAGTTCGGAGAGTGAGGAACTGAATCGACGAAGTGAGGAATTGCCGTGGATTCAAATGCGAGTCCAAAACAGAGGATGCCACAACTCGAACCAGACTCCTCAACTGCTTTGGATTCTGGGAAGCTTTTCGTTGGAGCAGGGTGAGCGAGGTGCAATGATTCAAGCAGTTGAGATACTACAGGTCGCAAATGCTACCTGTGGCAGATAAAAATCTCACATCCACAGTAAACCTGAGGATCAAGCGTTACTAACCGCGCTAAAAATCTTTGCTCGAGTCTAGCCGCGCTAGGCGCAACTCAATACTTCGTTCCTTTGGTTTGTGAAGGTAGTTTAGGGAGTCAGTTTTGTTCCGCTTGGTAATGCTCTTTGAGAATACCACCCACACTAAATTAATTAAAATATACATCGCAAGACGATCCGATCGAACGGTCGTATTAGTGGCAATGAGACACGGAAATTCTCATAATTCAGAATTGAAATATTTATAGAGTTGAAAGAATAGAACTCACGGTGCACGAATATTAAAGCGGTAAGAAGATATATGTGAACAAAATCTAGCTGAAGCTAACGCACCCCAGTTCGCGGCGTATTTGTCTAGAGGAGGTGGTTGAGGCGTCCTGATTCTACTTGAACTGCAAATCTGATGAAAACCCACGATTTTTCCTATGGGAAATGCGATCATAGAGCGAAGCAGACAAAAGCATAGCAGCAGCTTAAAAAAACCTATTACAGTACCTGGACGCCGTACCTAAACCCGATTACTGTATTAATTCCTCTCTCAGGACGTGGTTGGAGAGCCATGGCTATTCGCTGAACTAGTTCTATGGAGATTGAGTGGGGGGATAGCTAAGAGGGAGGATGGCATATGAGGCTACGGATCAAAAGCTAGCAGCACAATAACACACAGCCAATATCCTACGTACGGCCGATCTGTCATCTGGTACCGAGGTCTTCTTGCTTTGGTGAAACGGCTTGGAAAACTTACGACCCTCCTGAAAGCTGTCATTACTTCCAGCAATAGCGTCTCTTCTTTTACTTCGATCCGGACGTGGGGTGCCAAATCTACCAAATTCACAGTTGCAAAAAATTTTCTTTAGATTTGCTTCGCGTCGTCACCGGCTACCGGGCGGGTTTCAAATCGACCAGGGGTGTCTAATAGCAACGACGTTATAGCGTGAGCTATCCCAGTTGCGACGCCTGAAGCAATGCAAATCTTGGAGTGTCGAGACGCGTGTTGAGCTAGGACGTCTTGGCGTAGACGGACAGTTATATTGTGCTGGACATGGTAAAGGAGCAAGAGTGTGCTGGTCTAACGGAAAGTTATATATATGAAAGGAAAGGGGGGAGTAGATTCGGTAAATTGGTGTCAGAAGGGTTCTACTAATAATGATTAGGGCATGAACTCAGTGTCATGACAGCGTTCTTAAATAAAAGTCTCGAGATTTGCGCCCATGCTGAAGCCGGTGCAATACCCGGAACTACGTTCTTTGTGAATGCGACGAACGAGACTGCTAAAACGGTACCGGCGCGGTTTCACAGCGCGTTCAGCCGTATAACCCTCGGAAGCTTAAACCTTAATATCGCTAATTTGCCACCATTTTGTAGTTCAGTTCTATCCGGCTGAGTATAAATCGAGAAGCAAACTACATCTGCCTTCCTTCAAGTGAGAATCTCGATTACGCTACTATAGATCTTTGCTCCCGCATTGACCCGCAGCTTGGTATGTAAGCCATCATGCAAATGCGGTCTAATTTTAATCCCGCCAAGATAAGGCTGGCTCTAGCCAATCGCATTGCAGATATGTTCCACAAAAAATAGCCCAAGGCGTCTGGGCTTGCGCCTAAAGTTAGGAACTCTCGAAATAAAAACCGCGGTCCATCAGCTATGGCTTGTGAGTTAAAAAAGCGGGGATAATAAACAGAATTGAATGGAAAACAATGGACGTTACCGTACAGGGCTGGAATTCTAGGTTCTGCAGAGTTCTTAATTACGATCCTTTGTAAATCCTGTGGTAGCATTCGCCAAGCTTACCTTCTAAATATTTGCGGTAGATTAGCGGCAACTGTTGAAATCTAGGAACAGTCTCTTTCAACCTTGCAGCTTGAACTTGAAAGCACTCTGATCTTCGAATTTCGGAACGCCTGATGTATTTACGAAAGCAACAAAACGAAGATGGGATGGCAGCGGCCAAAAATCAAAGAGAAACGCTTTTTTTCATTCTTTAGATTGTCGTTAAATGCAATACGTAATTTCTGCCAGTGTCTTCTTGGTTAGGGTTCAAGATGGAGGGTTCAAGATGGCAAATCCCAAAAGCCTTTACTACACTAGTGGATGGAAATATGTAGTAACCCAAGTTCAGTATAGACCTCCTACGCTCGAAAAGTTTTACCTGCGCTTAGATGTAGCAGCAGACAGAGCGGTCTCCAGCGCTGAGATATACACCACGACAGGGCGGTATGCAGCGCTAACCTCCTCCCCTCTACCTTCTCGTCCCATATTTTCGTGAGCTTCCGTCCCTGACGCCCACAATGGGACAATAAGCGAAAAAAAACTTTTTCCATCTTTTTTCTTTTTTTTTTTCGAAAATAATATTCAAATGAGGCGTGAGTCTCCCCTCAACTATAAATAGAAGAATCTTCCCCGAGAATTTTCATCCTCTCCCTTTCTTCAAAAATAATCTCGACGTCCATCATCCTTCAAGCGGCTTCATCCACAAGGCCTCACTGGATATCAGACAGGAACCAAACTGAAGACGATCTTCAGGTAAGTCTTCGTTTCTTTCTCGTCAGTTGTAGAGTAGACATACAGCTGTCTGCACAAGCTCTGCAGCCTTTCTCTACCTGCAAAGCGGTAAGGGCATGATGAGTTGCTGACATATGCGCTAATATTTGACAGGCTCTGGATCAAGCCTCACTGTGCTGGTGACGAACATTGCCCCATCATGGGATGTTCGCCGCCTTTCCAAGTTACCCTTTCTGAGCCCAGAAAGCCCAAAGGAGGTGGGAGCCTCCAAGGGCCCAGCGAAGCATAAGGCAAAGCACTGCCCTATCATGTAGGCTCGCAGGAGCGGGCTTCAGGGTATACAAGATCCTTTGTACAACTCTTTCCGTCTTTGTATACCCTGACATGGGCTACTACCTTCAATATTCAAACGTTCTTTTGAATCCGAATTTCTTTATCGTTTTCCAGTTTTCTTTACTTGTTGTATCCCTTTCTATTTGCTAACGTTTTTCTAGTTTTATTTCATCGATTTTGCCCTACGGAGATGATCACTGCCCGATAATGGAGGTTCCTAAGAAGGCAGACAGCAATATAAGCCCGTGGCGGAAGCTTACATCACCGAAGTCCAAGCTGAAACTACTCCTACCACTAGCAGCTCGAAGACGATGACGCCGCAAAAAGAACCATAGTATGTTTCTTTTACAGTCCGTTTGCAAATCACTTCTCGACATTTAACTTGAGCTTGGGGGCACGTGGTCTTCACCCTTCACACCGTAAATCTTGCAAGCCGCTAAGCCCGTATGCTACGTATGATTAGAGTTCGCGTCTTCCAGGTTCGCAATCGGCGAAGCCTTTTCTCCTCAAGGCCCCAATGCTGCTATGTCGCCGAGTACGTACAATGCTGTGGCCTTGTCTCCCCTAGAGGATTTACGCCTGCGTCTTACTATCCGCAGTAATGACCACTGCGAATCCCCTCTCGGATCTGGCCTCCTGTCGGTGCATGTTTGGGGATTTGAGTACCGGGATCAAATTTCAACATTCGAAAGACGATGGTTGCGAGGGCGGATCCGAGTCACTCTCGAACAGCAGGTTCAATACCGAGGAGGCCAACTAGATGCTGGTAAGCAACTTCTCATATATATAACTGCACCTTCTGGAAAAATTTAACCAAGGTCGTAGTCCTTCAGAGCTGACAGTCAGACGAACGCTACAGTTTCAACCGCGTCTCCGGCGGTCACCTCCACCAGCCTGGCCGACTCTCGGGATGATTGGAGTGCGCGAGCCTTGAGAAGGCTAAAGAGATAATATCGGCGGGCTATAAAAAATCCCCGCCAGTCAAGAGACAGGTATCTGTCTTCAATGGATACTCAGTTTGAGGTATATGCTCCGCTCAAATCTTGGGTAGAGCGATTGCTGAGACTAATTATGTTATGATGTTCGTTTTGACTACGCAGGCTTACAACCCCCGCGAAGCGCGCTTTATCTAAGGCTACCGGTCAAGCAGAAGCAGAAGAGACAGGATGGTTGGGCGACTGGTGCAACCTCGCCGTTCAAGCCTCCGCTGCCTCCACCACGCCTCCCCCGACCTCGACTTCCCCGATTCAAAAGTCCGTCGATACGAAAGATTTGCAGGATGCCCTTTCACGACACCCGCAGGGTCCTTCAACTAGGCTTTTCGCTGTCCGGGATGAACCTGTCCTCGTTGGTGAGTTCAAATTGTCCGCTCGTCAAGCACGAACCTAATATGATACTTCGGTAAGGTGCCCCCGCTAGATCGTCAAATGATTTTTCGTTTAGGACGCTAATAAATCAGTAGAGTTGTGTGGCTACTACGGCAACTCTAACCGAATCGGCAGGGGTCGTGTACCACGACCTCAAGAGCGTCCAAACCATGCGATCCCCATCTCCCATGTGCAGTTCAGTATGAAGCACAAGGCATTCTCCCAGCCAGGCTCAGCTCGAGCAAGTCGCACGCGCTATGGTCAAATGCTCCCCGACAACGCCCAATGATCTATATTAAAGAAGTCTTTTTCTACAAGTTCCGTTACTATGCGGTCATCGCCACCACCATGTCGGACCGCAAGAATCCCGCATGCCGCGCCTCATGCCATCAAAGATCCACCTCATTGATCTGGCGGTTATCTACTTCTTGGCCGGTGGGGCGTTAACAATTTACCCCTATCAAAAGTTGTCGCATTATAGATATTAAGGGTAAAGATACTTTTTCTCCCTCCTTTTCTCCCTCCTAGCTACATGCTAACTAAGATAACGCTTGTTTTAAAATTGTATGTTGCTAACCGGTCTGAATTGCCTGCTTAGGAGTTGCGCCCCGCCCCCTGGAAGAATGGAAGGTTCAAGAAAGAAAGTAAAGTATGATTATCTCAGACGTATTGATGACGTTTCAATAGCAGTCCAAAAAATAACGCGCTAACGTACTATTAGCCCTCGGTGCTATCGTCGCCTGGAGAGCACAGGCCCTCTGGGTAGGTAACCGCTCCGTGTTTTCCGAGTAAGCCGGAGACCCAAGGCCAACTAGGAGCCCGTTCGCACCGCCGGCCACGAGGATAATATCCACACCATTATCTTCACGGCACGGAGGCTGCGTGTTCGCAAGAACCCATACATTATGAACCGGGAAGAGAAGCCCTTGTTTCATGAACTGGGGTGAGAACCGCGCGACGAAATCGCGAATCTTACGAGCCACGGTGTCATCCTCATAGAGCGAGCTTGATACGAACAACCCAAGAAGGCATCGTCGACTTCTACATAAAACAGTGGCCGGCTGTTACTATCAACATGCGGTTGAAGAAAAGGGGTTTTCTTCAACCTATCGTATCATCCTTCATTCCTCGCATTTATATTGCACGGGGAGGAATCTAATGCCATCGTCGCCGCTGAAGTCCTGCTTAAAGAAACCGACTCAGCCATCTAGCACGTCGAGTTCTGCCCGGAAGGATCAGAGTAAACTGGATTCCGATTCCGAAGACGACGAGCCGCTGCGGTACCTCGGACCAGGCAATACTAGTGACCGCCACGCTTACTTCAGGCACCGATCGGCCGCCTTTTAAAAGCTCGTACGAGCTTATCAGCATGAAGGCCGTTGCTCGAAGATCGTCCCTATGTTTGCGAATGCATTCAAGAACTACGAGCTGAACGGAGCCGTCATATGATTCGGCTCCCCCATTACACCTCCCTTTGCTCGGGAAGCAGCTGCGCGTCCGCAGAGAACACCTACATCACGAACTGGGAAGAAGATCTACGCGTACGAAGCCGCCAAGTTTACGAGCCAAGGTGTTATCCCGTCGAGAAACCGACATCCCACCTGCATGCCGCGGAATCAGACTTAGGTATTGCCACTAAAGCTCTGTAAGTATCTGCCTCCCAAACCTGAATTTCGGTAAGAATGAGGAATGTATTGTTCTGTGCTGACTTTCTTAATGTGCCTCGCTAGACGAAAGCCCGAAGCAACCTTAGAAGGTCAATGATCTCAAGAATCTCGCCTGTTGCACTACAATCCTGGACTTTTTTTCGCACGCTTTCCGGCCCGGTCATCGCGACCACCATCGACCCGTAAAACGGGTGCGACGGCAGTACTCTCGTGGGTGCTGTGCAATTACGATGCTAATACGCTATCGAAGCCCCGGACGAGGCCAGGATGATGTCCACCAAACATGATATGCCCGTCCGGGGGTTCCGGTCTCTCACTCTACTGTAAGCGCTCTCATATTATATTTCGTTTAGATATTAATTCACTCCATGTATACTTTCATACTGATAGCAAGATTATTTAGCTATTCGAAGGATCCCGTGCCACTCGGAGCCGGCCGACAAGCGCCACACGCATGGTTTGCTTGTGCTGGGAGTGTTGAAAGCGGCTATCCAGAGACTAGCACCACCTGTTCATATAAAGCGGGAGGAAGGGGTCAACTCACGGATCTCCACCCGGAGGTCTTCGAAATCGACATGTGCATCAAATCACGACCCCCGGTCGAGGGAATTCGCCTAACGCAAGATATTCGATGGTTGCCTGTTAGTTTGGTATGGTATCGCCATTGGTGTCATCCTCTTTACGCGCCGCAAGGACGTCGACCTCGAAAGTGAGATGTTCGGGGCGCCACAGATCCTAACTACCTAAGGAACACCAGCTACAAGCTCCAGACCCCTTATGAGTCCCCAGGACGAGCGAGCGTGCTTCTGAGCAATATCCACGAGGGGATAGCCAAGATCGCCACTGGTCAGCTCTGGAAATACAAGACGCTGGCTACAACGAGAACAGCAATTACGCGCGTCGAAACAACCACCGAAACATTTTCAAGGCTAGAAACATTCTCTTTTATTAAACATCTCTCTCTCTCTCTCTATGCCCTCCATTGCCAAAATGAAGCAGTTTTTGTTTGGCTTTTGTTCAAGGTTTCACTTCCAAAGATTTGATCAATCTCGGTCTCCCTAAATGTGTCACGAACGGAAGAGACAATGAGATGCAAGATACGTTACCAAAAAGCAGAATGGAAAGGCCTGAGACAATGAACTGCTACTGTATCTCCTTCACTTTAACCTCGCTGGTGTTATCAAGGGCTTCTTCAAGAAATAGAAGGAGAAAGAGACCACCCATTCGTTGGAGATTCATGTGCGTGCCCGACGTATTCCGCAAAGAAGAGTCAAGTACCGTGGAAATCAATATTCATCGAAGAGTTTGATTACACCGAAGAGGCGAAACTGTGGTACCAATGTTTACTACCCCCCAAATCAAGTTATACTGAAATATGGCAAATTACTTACTTCTCTATGTGCTCACGCGTGTGCAGACTCGGATTTCAAGGACAAAGCCTTACGCGCACATGGATCACATCGAATCGAATGTCGATTTCTTGCGTGCATTGCAACACGAGGCAGACAGTTGATAGGTCGAAATGCTTTTCGGGCTGCGATTATTGCCCTGCTACTCTGCACGAGAAGAACTAGAAATACCATTGGCAATATTAGTACTCCAACCCAAGTCAAAGCTGCTGTTGCTCGTCCTCCCAGGACTCCCAGCAAGAAGACTGCCTTCGGAAATCTCCGCGCCCAGTCGACTACTCCCACCCTGACTCAGCTGGGTCCCCGCAGCACAAAATTCGACAAGAGAGGAATCTCCACAAGCCCTTGTCCCCAAGGGCTAGTAAAGGGCTTATTTGACCGATCAAAAGTACTGCGATATTTTTTCTTCCGGGAGGTCCGCAGACCATGCCATGCGTTTGGAGGCTCGTATACGAGCCCGATGTTTTCCGCGATGAATACTCTGGTAAGTAAGAGAAATCTCGATGAGTAGCTTTCGCGTTGTAGTTAATCTGCTAAGGGAGAATATCATGATCTGTTGGCATCTTTGGGTGTATGCATTGGTTAGCTCCATATTGCTAGCCAAGGGAACAACAAGAATCAAGCGAACGAATATGGATTAAGGGGGGAGGATGTCCCTGCACCCTCCCGAGCCCCCCAATCCTTCGTCGGAAGGGCCACAGATCACTGTCCATGTTTCTCTTTCGTACATTAGCATCTTTGTCCCATTACGGATCGCGAAAAGGCTTGATTGTAGTATACCCCTCCTTTATTTACTTTCCTACATAATCGGATTCAATCGCTTCTTGACGCCTGCGGAACCTCTTTCATCCATGTCACGCCTCTGCTGTTGAGTCTTTTCCATCGGTGTCTACTTCACCGATAATCCCATCCCGATCGCCGTCCTCCAGGGGTTCCATGACCTCATGGAACTCCTAGAGCGATCTCCTTCACGTCACTCCAGGCCTTCCTTCAGCATGTCCCAAAGTTAGGGCAAGTATTGATGAAGGATATCGAGATGTGCCTGACGGATGTCGAAAAACAGTTATTGGCACCTGAAGACGACGCTTGGGATAACATATAGCGGAGCCACGCTAATGTGGTCTTTTCAACTCAAGGTGTGTTTAATACGGATTCGGAAATCATTTCCACTCGCAAGTCCTGAACTAACTTTATGCTATCTTCAGTGCAATAAATTGCCCGGGATCGATTCACAACCGCGATTTTGTATCACGAGGGAACTCCGCAGTTCGGTGAGTATTCAGTCAGTCAGTGTTTGTTTTATTTTATTTTGTTTAGCCCTCCTACATATTCCTAGCTACATAGAAATGCTAATAACTTATGTTCCTTCTACCCATGATACAGTTACTCCTCAGCAAACCGCCACTTCAGGGGCTACAACCCGCAATCCACCCGCACCGACTACTACCTAACCTGCGTCCTCCAAAAGGCCCACCACTACGCTAACTGCGCCGTCGGGCACTACTACACACCCGTCGACGCCCCCTACTACAACATAAAGCGCTTCATAATCGCCATCGACTCCGCTGCCGCCACGCGGTATAAGTACATGTCTACGAAGCCTTCGCAGAAGCGTACACGGATCCCAACGAGGAGGAACCTGAAGCTGTCAATCGTCGTAATGCATCCAAACGGCAATCCTCAGTTGCAGGTTCCCAAACCGGTGGATCGTTCTTTCCTGTCAGTACTTGCTAAAGGTGCACACCACAAGAGCGGTTACAAGCAATCGGCGGTATCCTTCCTTATCTCTTTAACAATTTACCAAGTTTCATATCTTTTAATCGTTCAGAAAAGTGGGAGGTTGTTCGCTAGATGAGAAAGGAGGAAGAGGGGAGCAAGAAATTCATTCCCGACAAAGCTTTAAGTATTCCCTCACGGCCTCACTATTAACCATCGTGAGATTTTGATTCGTTGGCGCCAGGTCGATGGCGAAGCGAAACATACGGGGTTGTACCCAGCCAGCTGAGGGTGCAAGGAGCTTGTGATAACCAGCCTTAAGGAGAGCAAATTCGGCGTTGTCATTCACGATCTGCGGGACAATCCACCCATTTCCAGAAATATTCCCACCTTTTAGTGGGCCATAGGTTTGTGTTAGAATCCCGATACTCTGTCCCTCGTTTTGCTTCTTGGTCGTAGAACCAGAAAGATGGCCTTAATTTCTCTGGCACTGTTTAAATAATGATGTTCTCTTAAGTGACCTTTGCCGATGTGAAAATGGCTATGCTAATTTATAGATCGCCTGAAGAATAGAAGCGATCTGCTTCTGTGCTTCGGTCCGCCTTAGGATCAGCTAAATCTCGATCGACGATGAGTTATAAACGCGGATACAACAATAGATGCCACGACGGCGTTTTCCTCTCGTCAGGCATGCGGGGTTGGGGGCAGAAGCACATGGAAAGTCCCCCTAGGCGCGCATTGAATGAACAAGTCCGCGAGGTGGAGGTGGAAGGTCATAATCTGGTGCCACTGGTAGGCATGCTCGATAAACAGGAGTCTCCCTCGAGCAAGGAATGGTTATGAGAGGTTTAGGTCGATCCTCAAGAAAAGCTTCTCGCCCACGAAATCTGCTCTATCAAACATTTAACGACGGGAAGGCGGACGGTGGAGTATGCTTGGTTCCCCGAACTGGCAACCCCTTCGAACGTCAATATCCGAACTTCGTCTTCCCTAACGGAACCGCCTCCGCCAGCACAACTCCATCGACCGCGATTCCAACGGCGAGATGAATTCCTGAAGTTCAGCGGGAAAGGCCCTATGAACTCGGGAAGGGAGTGAAGGGATCTGATATTGGCGATTTCAGACACGCGTTCGCTATCGATTTGTATGCGAGACGCTTTTCACTTCTAAGTCTCATTGAACTTCGTGGAAAGCAATCGTGGGAATAAATGCGTAAAGCGGGATGGTTTCACTGTGTCAGCTATTAGACAAAGTTCCCAACAACCGCCTAGTACTTAGCTTCCTCAATAGATTACCCTTGCAAGAGTATAGGAGGATCCAGAGCCGGCCCGAGGGGTCTGGCGTTGCGCCTATCTACGCAGTGGAGAAGCCAGTCGAAAATCGTTATCCTAACGACGGTTGTACCGACTCTAGATACGGAGAGCAGCGGCTTATGAAGAATTATAGTAATCTCAGTCGCAACTGTTTCAACTTCATTCATATAATTATTACCCTACAAAGCACAGGCGCCCAGAGCCTACGACCTCTCCTAGCGAAAATATAACGGGGCGGAAGGCAGAATACAAGGAAAACCCGTTCGCGAAGGGCATCTTGATAGGGAGCACCAAACCATCTACGATTGCAAACCACAATGTGATGGGAAGGCCATATCGTTCCAACCAGCCATGAACCTCACAGACCATTACACAGACCAATACAAAGCCGTTCCCCCCAAAAGGGTTCCCGCACTCTACTCAGAAGCAGGGTATTGCTGTACCACCTACCACAAACAAAAAGGGCCTTCTCACTGTCCTCGTCAAGCGTTATGCTATTAGCTATCATTTAAGTCCAGCATGATCTCATCAACATGAGTTTAGTGTTTGGTATGATCAATTCAGCATCCGCCCCCTATAGCAATTTCAGTTCAATAGTAGATATAAATTCTAGCATTTAGCTTTCGATCATAATGGGTCGCAGTGCGAATTCAGAAAAGTTCAATTTCACCGGGAATGGAGTAGAATATTCCGGATGCAAAAATATTGGAGGTATAACCCCGGAAAACTCTTAGATTCCTAGGCTCCCATAAGTAGGGAAGGACGGAGACCTATTGAAGGGTTGTATATGTATCATTATACACCTTAGAGTTGAGTTAGTCTTCACATCGTATTAACGAATCATATGGAGTCTAGAGCAGATATTTCTATTTCTCTCTGCTACAATTTAGGCGATACAGTAGTTTTGCCCGTTGTTCATTAGAAGTCTTTCTTTCTCAATTTTTTACTCTTTCATATAGTTCTTTCGTTCGTTTTTCCTTTTTTCCTCGCCAGACAAGATTAAGGATATTAAATTGCTATCTACAGGGAACAACAAAAGTGATTTTATTTCTCGGCCATTCCACGAAAGCTAAGCTCCAATAGCAGTTCTAATAGCCGTATCCAGCTGCCACTATCGCAATCACCTCTTGACGATCAGTCTATCTGGCTGTGTTCTCACCTCGCTTTCTCTTCCCATATTAACTGTGACATCGAGGACAACGCCCAGTATATTCATTCTTTTTCAACTTCCATTGTCAAATTGATTGGTAATTTCTATATCTAGATTTCTAACTCAAAAGCTCTTCGTGGAGACCATCCCTTTGGAAGAGACTCCATAAGAATATAAATCGTACTGCGTCATACTGACTGGTGATCAAAGTTACCATCACTTGGCCTCTATAAACACTTGGAACCGTATAGTACAAGAAAGATCGCGATGTCCAAATCCAAAATTCCATTTGCCTTGGGTACGACTTACCCACTGTCGGTTATGAAAGAACTAATCGACGACTATGACAGTAAGTGTCAATCTCCTCTGCTTCGATCCCAGAAAAATCCCGCATCCTCAGTTCTTTCGTCTTGTATCCTACGCATGTATAAATATATATTCCTTTAGACAAATCGAAACACTGTACTGATAAAAATTCGTTATTAGCTCGTCCGTATATCGACCTCTTCAACCAGGAGGGACAACAAGCTGACGCGGTTGCGTTCCTCTGCGGACATGATCTTCATCCCCAGTACCTAGGCGACAAGTTTAATTGGAAATCAGTCGGCCGGGAGAGTAAATCAGATATTAGGAAAGAGAGAGAAGATTATCAGCAAAAAGTCGCAGAGTTGAAATCCGTGCTCTGCTATCGAAGGAGGCTGCACTGGCGACTAGAGTAGGCAACGGTTATGTAAAGGATACCAAGGAGATCAAACAGTACAAGATTTCATGGAAGGGGCATGCCACCCGTTGCCCATCAAGATAAGAAAAGAAATGCGAGTTCAGCCGTGGAAGCCCCAGCAGCGGCTTTGTCAACCTCCCAATATCAGAATGATGTATCTAAGCACGTGTCCCACCCCCGAACCCCAAGAGCCCACGCACGCTGCACCACAACCCCTGACCGCCGTAAACGTTTTAACGGCGAGCCGCAGCGCATGAAGAGAACAGTACGCCACCGAAGCGCCAGAATACGACCGGGGAGCATAAATATCGTGCCAAGCGTGTCCCGCGACCGAATCCTAAGACTAGCTGCACGAGCACCACGGATATGCGGAGGAAACAAACTGCAACGGCTCAGAATAGAGCAGCCCATCTCCGGAGGAAGAACCCTCCCGCACACCAAGCGCCCGGACCTAACTGCTGATGAAAAATGCGCTCTTCACGCCTCGCACTCTCTCCGCAGGATGCAGCAGCTAGGTTGGGTGATTTAATGGAAGCGACGACAAACATCGCGACGCAGAATACACCAAGGCCAATGACTCTGCATACTTTGATTCGGGAACTGCAACGGGATTTGAATGTCAGTCGGGACTTGCAACACAATAAAGAGCTCAGGAAGCTTATGAGAGCTCTTAAGAACGCGAATTGGGGAGATTCAACTGAAGATAGGCCGAAGAATGTCCAGCGAAGTGCTATAGCTCCTCTAGAAGCTCTAAAGGCAGGAGGGCAGAGTTCTGATATCAATGCAACCGCCACCACATCCTGCTATGGCGCCTCTATCGACTCTCGGACCAGGACCTTCAGTATAGTTGCTGGACCGCCAAAGCCGGTTAAGTGTCCCTTCCAGAGCTACCTGGCACGCAGACAAGCAGGGGTGCTGGTCGGCAACCCCCCTCAGGAAGGTTCTGGTAAATCTGCCGCGAAGATTTGGGACGGATCGACGCCGGTAAAACTCGAATACAGATACAAACCGCCTCGAACAGCCACCACCCCCGCATCGTTAACCGCGTCTGCGACCAGGAACAGAATAATCGCGTACGCCGAGACGGGAATCTCAACCAATAACGCGGATTGAAGTTCGGGCGCCGCTAATCCGCCATAGCTCTCTCAAACACGGCAGCCCGCCACTCAGACGCCGACTGCACGTCCACAACCTTCTTCATACCGCCGCAGGGTCGACGGATCAGACCAAATAAATAAGATACGAGCCTACCGATTACTAGAACCCAGATGCGTAGTCCTCGGCAATACGTGTACTGTAGAAGGGGAGACATATTTGGCTTTACTTTTAGGCATTGGCAGTTATGAGATTTGCAGTAATGCTCTCGTATAGATGACAACCCCGAAAAGCAATCCATTATCAGAACGTTGTGAAATTTGCGAGCGGCTCAGAGAATACATTCCTCGGAAAATCAGAAATGAGGATGTTTGAGAAGTTTAAGTAACATGTATCACGTTTATAAGGGGAGAACTGATAATACACGAATTAATCCGAATAACTCCGAAAAGAAAATTGCTAAGGGGTGTTCTTCAAATTCCCAAATCCGTCCGCTTCCCGGGTGTTTTCCCTTCTCTTTATATCGTAGGCCCAGTGTTGTCCGAATATTTGCTCTCCGCAGTGTTATCGCCGCCATTACCCCCGGCAATGCCGGCTGCCGATGTTCTCTGCTTCTTTGACGGGATATCTTTTCGTCGCGTTCACCTTCGGATTTCCGGACGACCGCAGAGCTTCCGTTACCTTGCGTTCCCGGATCCTTCTCGAGCTTGGTCTTCTTGGCATTTTTAGCTTTCGCTAGCTGCGACTTTCCAGTTTTGCTTTCTTCTCGGGGAAGGCTCCTCCCAGATACTCATTCCTTGTGCTGGCTTGAGACCAAGCTCAACAAACATGTCTAAGATATCCTGACCCTGTACAGAACACCGATCTCTGTCTAGTAAATTCTCCTCGTCCCGCAGCGACATAGTCAAACTAAACCTTTTTGTGGGCCGTGAACGACGCCAGGTCCTTGTAGTGCTCGGCCACGGTCGGTTCCTTCTTCTCGGTCTTCCAGTGGGTGTCGATAGCGTCGTGGGCGCGCACGACGCGGGGGCGCGTTCCCTCCGGAGTCTCGCATACATGTGCGACGGGCAAGCGCGCGCCGTGATCTTCGACGTCCAGACGCCGACGGCGATCAATTCGCCGTAGCCGAGGATGACAACTTGGTCGTCGAGCCATTCCGTCAAGTCGGAGTCCAACTCCACACAATCGGTGAGAACGCCGCCGGGCGACGCCTCAATGCTCTCAAGCCCCGTGATTTTCGGCGATGACCAGATTCTTCATCAAGGTCCACTTGCCGATCTTCCGTCGAGGTACAACGCGTCCGAGCTGACGAATTCAGCAACAGTCCCCACTCCGTTACCTTTTTGCTGGGATCGACGTGCTTCACAAATTCGGCGGGAATGTTCTAAGGCTTTGAACGGAGTGTAAACATTGCCATTGATCTGCCGTTGTTCGAGCTTCTCCTCTATCGCGACGAAGCAGGATCCGGGATGCGATAGTTTAGGAACCGTTTTGCCGTATAAGTTTCCCCCTTCCACATTCCCTATTTTCTTTCGCCTTTGCGCTAGAACGGCGGCTCTACCAGTGACTTTCTTTACTTTTGTCTCTCAGCGGACTCCTTAGATACTGAAAATATGATGGTAGCGCCTCTGTTAAGAACTTGATGACAATGCGTGGCTATTTCTGGGTCGGTGTTTGGATGGTCCTTGTCCAAAAGATCTAAGATAAAGGCCTATGCGGATTTGTTAACCTCTGATGCTCAACCACGAAGAAAAAAACATTGTTTTTCCGTTAAAACGGACGCCAATCCTCTTTCTCGAAGGGATTTACCTTCCAAATACGGCATAGGATTAAGTGTCTTTAACTAAGTGTCCTTCTCTTCCTTTCCATTATATTTCCCGTAGATCGCAAGGACTGTCGATAAGCAGCGCATAAGAGAGATACGTACCTTTGTAGATGTGAATGTTTCTATGACTGAGAGGTCTTTAGATTTAGGTCTCGTTCATTGAGTGCTCCCTAAAAGAAAAAGAAAAAGAAAAGAAAAGAAAAGAAAGAAAAGAAAAGAAAAGAAAGAAAAGAAAAAGGGACTCGAGTTTTTGCCGTTGGCAATCGTAAAAAAAAAAAAACGGAAAGAGATAGAAGGAGAGAGAAAAGACTTTTCTATTTTCCGAATGGCAAAACTTACAGCTGTTAAAGAAAATAGAATCTACCTTGCTAACAGCTAGGATGGAATATGATAGAAGCGGAAATCCGACAATGATTTAAGCCCTTACTGATACAGGAGAATTTCAACGGGAAAGATATCAAACGACTAATATCGGATTGGGGTTGAAAAGCGAACGAACACGTTAGGGCATTAGGACTGGGTCTGTAAAATACCCACTGGCTGATTCTCTCGTTCTGCTCCAAGTTTTGGACTCTTCCGATTTATATTTTTCGCCTCATGTGTTAAACTTCCTGAGATGGTTTCAATACGGAGAGAAATAGCACACAGGACTGTCCACAATTAAAACAGAATACTCGGCCAAAAAGGAAAAAAGGGGATAAAATGCGGAGAACTGGATTGCGCAACTCTCTGGATAAATACTCCAGTGCAGTGCAATATGAACGTGATGAATTTGAAAGGCATGATATTAGCTATATCTGGAGATGGTAATAGAATCGCTTCCGCTCCTGAGTGCTACGTAATGTGGACAGTCAATGGTAGTCGCCAACAACAATTTTTGCGCGTTATCTTTCTATTCTGAGACAAAATTTGTTTATATGGAATCTCAAAAGCTCAAAAGAAAAGGAAAAAAAATTATTGCCTCTGTCAAGGTCCGCCCAATTGATTCTTCACGAGTTAAATCACAGGTTAAGATACTAAAGGGAAAGTCAAGTATTGAAAGTTGAAGAAAGTCTATTGAACGCCCGCGCAACCAAGAAGTTATCCATGTATCTATATAAAAAAGGCCCATGAATTATGAGCCGGAAAAAAACTATAGATACATGCATAACATCTTCCATGCTATGCAGATAAAAACCAAAGAGATCCCTGAAAAAATCTATCCACCAAAAATACAAAGTCTATCTTAAATGGTTCCAAAACAATGTCATAATGTATAATTTAACTCCAAGTATGCGTCTATATTACCCGAGTGGTAATCGTAAGGGATGGGCTTGAAATTTTCAGGCAAGCTCGATCGCAAGAGAGGGATTGAGGCTTTTAGCTGTGGTTAGCGGTCGGGCCGTCAACCTCATTGCTGTCGGGTCAGCGACGGCCTGAGTGATAGGCCAGCTGATAGCCTGATCAGCGGCATCCTTGTCCTCCTCGAAGAGGCTTCCGCCGTAGACTGACCTAACGATCTTCTGGTTCTTGGTAGCGATCCAGGAGTAGTCGGAGTTGGTATTAAAGAGGCAGTCTGGCGACCGTCCTTGCTCATGACCAGAAGAGAAATGTTCTTAGCCTTAGCCAAGCTCGCGAGGCCGTCGAGGGAGAGGTAGATCTCGAACGCGTTGCTATGGTTGACGTCTGCAGAGTCACCGTTCTGGATAACGAGAGCGTGCTTGCGGATGGCGTGGTGAGCGCGAGGACGGCCTCAGGAGGACGGGTGGCAACAGTAATGCTGGCGGAGATGAGCTGGCCGCTGATCTTGAGGAGGTTGTAGAGATCGGTCAGGGTTTTGATTTCGCGGGAAGCTCAGCGGCGCCGACGATAGCCTTGATTTCCTCGATACCGAGGACGGTGAGCGCGATGTTGGCGATGAAGTCGGACGGCCCAGTCGGGTTGAGAGCGGCCATGACGTAGATGACTTGGCCGCGTCGTTTGCCATGTAGACGTTGTTGTCCCAGCCGGCATTGCGCGTCGGCCTGTTCAGGACGTCGCCGCCATCATCGGCAGGAACGGAGACAGGATCGAGGGAATCAGCCCGGCGCTAATGCCGGTGTTAATGCAGCGGCATAGCTGCAGCTGAAATGAGCAGTCAGAGCGAGTGCGCCGGAGAGAATTGACTGAGAAGCATGGTAAAAAGTTGCAAAGATTGAAAACGATCGACGTTACAATTAGTGTAGTTTTAAGGTATGTTAAACGATAGTGTTGATTGTTTTTGTGAATGAATGTATTTAGTTGTTGTTACTAACGAATTGTTGGTTGCTAATGAGTGTGAAAAGCCGATGATTTGATGATGATGATGATCGAAATAGACAGGAGATATCGACAACTTATATACTAGACAACTCTCGAAGGCATGACTACGGTTTCTAGCATTATGGTATTGAAGTAAAATGTTCTGTCGATACTAGCCATAATTTCGAATTACTATCATGATGCCGCTGCCACGAAACGTCTTTGTGCGCTTCATCCGACCAAACTCACGCCAAGAAACATGGATATCAAACGAGTACGATCGCTCAGGTTTCTTGTCTGGTCTAAGTCAAATCATTCTCTAGGCATAGGTGAATATATATTATACAACCACACGTGAAGTATATTCTTCACCCATTCTGCATTGGTGCCGCTGCCTAGGGCTGTCAAAGAGTCCCTATATCGACTTTATGCAGAGGCGCTCTCAGTTCAAAATCCGGGTCTTGGCCCGAGATCTGCGGCTGGAGAAGTTATGCGAACGGAAAAATTACTCCAATGTCAAGATCTTGACCCTTTCTCGTTAAGCGCTACCGTTTTAGCGCTGTCTAATAATTGGCTCGGACTTTCTTGTCACAGGGCTATGATAGTATGTACCTTGTCACGGTTTGATATTGTCGCATCTGAACTTTTTGTGTCATTTCTAGACTGGGATTCCGAATTTCTAGAATTTCTGGAATTAAGCAGAGAACTTGCCAGGAATTTTATTCCACAACGTCATACCTTCGGGCTCACGAGCAAGTATAGGGCTGAACCGGCCCGGCTCGAGGTTCCTGAATATCTCTTCCGGATACCGCTATAGGATTACCCGTTCGGCCTTGTTACAGGAGCGCTAAGACGAAATGGGTCCAGAGGCCTCGAAATTTCTGGGGTAGCGCCAAGTCGCAATTTTGATTCCCGGTGGAATGGACTTCCGTCATATCGACTGCTCTGCCAGGGGGGATATTCACGTTCGGCACCTCCGAGCAGGGAAATCTTGGTACAAATGTAGCCATGAAATCCATCAATATGCTCTTCCTCTCGATATTCGGAGCTCGGGAGTGATGTTTAAGCGAAAAGGCACCTGTTAGTATAGAATTTTCAATAACTTTCCGTCGCAGTTCGATATCCCATCTCACGTTACACAAGCTAGTTTTAATCACGATAGTATTTCTTGTAAATGGCATGATGTAACAGGCGATATTCATTCAAGTGCACTATGATGGCTTCATATCTCAAGATAAAAATCAGACGAAAGATCGTACGACCCTCATCGGACTTCTTACTCTCGAAAAGAAGTGGCAGATTTACTAGCCTCTACTGAGGAACGTAATCAATTATCTTGCTTCATTTCAAATAACTTGGCGTATAATCGTACGAGATCGAATAAAGACTCTTAGCTTGTGTATATCGTGTTTCTTTGATTGATCACCAGATGTATTTTTATGCATCGAAGCTGAAGCGAAATTCAAAGTCTCCAACTAGAGGTCCATCGAACACCTTATCTTTAGAAAACCCACGGATATTCGCATAAGAGAGGGGAGCGCGATATGTCGGATCCGGTACTGCAATTTCAAGAGCAAGCATAGCAGTATGCTTTCCCCCGTGATGCGTAGAATTAACACAACCGGGTCTTGATCAAAGCATTCGAGGTAGGTGATATATAATAAGCAATTCTTCCGCTTTCGTTATTTTATTACAAGAACGACGAGTGTATACTCAAGAGTGAAATAGCACACATCAAGTACATTTAACGCGACTAGTCCATTCTTTTTCGGAAATCTTTTATTTGACACCTTTTTCTTATACGCTTACGATATTAGGAGGTACTCCCGCAACATAGCATCGCCTGCTCAGGTAGGTGCTGCATAATATCTCGCGTCTCGTTTGCTACAACTACAGACCATATATTCTTCGTAAGATTTTTATCAGAGATCTCAATTGCAATTCTTCCATAATCGTTCATTATATAGCGACCTTTTACTATAGGAGAAAAGACACCTCGTCCTTTATCGGCAAATAATATATCAGGACTACACCTGGCTTAGAGCTGGAAAGTCAGTCCTTCTAATCCGAAGCCTTTTATAACCGCATTGAAAGCCAGCCTAACGAATGTATAATTTCCGAACTGAAAAAAACTTTTAGCTCCTTAGTCCTCAGCATACGCCTATTAAATTCTCAGATATTTTATTTACCGTTGGCAATCATCGTTTGGCTTTAGATAAGTCATGCATTTCATTATCTATTACAACAAGAACGGAGACACTCGGCCTCGTAACCAGACTTTGGTCTTTAGTGCAGTGTGAGAAAATAGTTGATGATACGACTTTGAAACTACATCGGAGCCGTCCGTGGATAACTTTCAACTGAATTTATAAAATCTTCCCACACAAAAAACGAAAAAAAAGTAGAAAGAGACGAAAAATATCTCTGGAAAAATATGAATATTGGGACCTACGTTACTCTATGGAAGGAAAAGTGGGGATAAGGCTTACTAGTATAATGATACAAACCAATGTTAAGTTCTTTAACAATTAAATTAATAGGAACTCGATACAATCTACCCGTAACAGTGATGAAAATTATACGCAAAAACTTTCGCTCCAATTTGGATAGTTGAGGGACAGTTCGTGCTTCAATTGTTAGTGAGGGTATCCCACCTCCGCATCCTTGCTTTTAGTTAAGTGATGATAACATGTCTCCTTAGTCGCAATAAATAGATCTTTCAGATCGCAAGATATTAAAAATGACTATGAAGTCGAAAAGCCAGTAACCCTTTCAATCATGATTCACCATGAGTTGTAAATTGAACGAACTAAATTTGCAAATCACTCTCGAACTAAAGAAAGGAGGACCCCGGTGCGGTTGAAAATTAAAGCTGCTATGAAATATCTTCTTGAGCTTTTTAAGGGACAGAAAAAAGCAGTACGCAAATACTCTTCCGGCAGTATATAGACAAGTATGTTTGAAATTCGACTTCTTCGAAAGCCGGTCGATTCTAGACCGATAAATCTCAATTCACAGGAAAGAACATTTTTTAATGCCAAAACGTTCTTTATCAACAGAAAGGGAATAAAGTGTTGGCAAAGAGGATCACTAAATCCACCTCGCGTTTTTTTTTTTTTGTTATTCGTCTTCAAGTATATTGTCTAAGAATACAACACACGTTCGTATATTGATATCCCAGAACTCGGTAAGTCTGATAAGTCTGGATGAGTTATCCTAAGCTATCAAATATAAACCATTCGTGCATTTATTTCTATGCAAGAATTTTATATCATATCAAGGCTGAAATTGGGAGGAAGATTGCTCAAGATACTTGCAACGAAAATTTTCTGTGACAGAAGGTTATTTTTGGTTGCACATTTCGCTTATTTTCTTTTCTAGAGAATTCGTCGGTGAAGAGAGAACCTCCGCTTTTTTGTTAATCTCAGTATTACGGCAACATACCCGAAGCGCCTAATCATTCTGGAACAGAAGGATGTATTGATGTCTTCGATCAGGAAAGCTCGTCATATGGCGTTTTTCATCCAAAAATTGGGATGCAACCACTGGTTTATATTTTGGATTGCACTACACCGCTCAAATGCGCATTACTCCTGAAGCACCCCTCAAGCATGAGGGAACGCTTATGAGTAGTATAGAGATGCTGAATTGAACCAATATACCGGGTTGGTCGCCGATGGAAATGTTAAAGACGGCGAAGTTATCGATCATTCCGATGTTAATGAATACCATGGTTTTAGAGCCAAGAGCTTGTACCAAAGCTTTGCACCAGAATTAATAGGTCCGAACGCCGTCGCAAATAAACTACAGAGAATCCTACATCACGCGATGAGTTGCCACTCCACACTTTCCTGATCTTATCGACCCGCAGCTATGGATACCCAGCTTCCCCAATTCGCAAGTTCGCGTCAGCACAATATATGAATTTCCCACAAAGCACGAACACGAGTATACTTGAAGTAAGAGCAAGTTGAGGAAAACCCGAACAACTGATAAATTGCGTATATAATCAGTTAAATTGCGATATTACCCTCGAAATCTACATTTGAGCGGTTCAGCAAAAGAGTCCGGAAGATTCCGATAATGAGAATCTTAGTTAGAAGCTATGATCAGTTATGTCGATATTTATCACGTTAAAGCGTGGGATGGTTATATAAGGGAGCGCTGGAGCGCTCCAAAGTTTTAGTTCTATCACCAATCTGCAGATAATATTCTCCTGAATACTTACCACTTTATCAAAAACCGTCGAAAAATCCAGTTATAAAAACCATTAGCAGCATAAAAATGAAGTTCACAACCGCTGTCTCTACTGCCTTGCTCGCTCTCGGCGCCATTGCTGCGCCGCAGTGTATGAAAAACTATCCTGGAATCCCAATATACTTGCGTTTCACTATCGTGCTAACAGAAATTTCGAACAGGCCCCGGCTGCAATCACGGGCGTATTCTATCTTTTGGCGGTCGCCTTACCATTGCTCAACGCAGCGTGGAAGCGTGGGGTGACTCTTCCTCCGTCGAGCTCCTCTACGCTACCGTAGCCTCTGATAACGGTAAACCAGCCAGCGACACCTGGGGTCTGAACCGCATCGAAGCCAAATCATCGCCTCGGCACTTCCGAGTACACTATCAAGGAGAAAAGCTGGGGCGAGTTCGAGAAGCCGAAACACATTACCGATTTTCTTTCAAGGTGTCGACGGCGCGAAGACTTTCAGTTGCCGTCAAGGTTGATCTCGACGAGGCCGAGAAGAATTTCAGGAAAGCTACTGGCAGCAAGGCGCAAATTGAAAGCGTGGATTTGTCTTGGAGGATCACCAGGGTACGCTTGATCAACCGTACTACTTCTTCAGCTGGCAGATGGAAACCAGTGCTGCCGTTGGAGCTAATGACGGCAAGCTTGCCGGTGATAATAACTATAGGCGCTGCTAGGGAGCCTGGAACAGTGGAGGATCTGGGTGTGAGCTCGGAGGAACCCATCTTATTGGGTTAACAAAGTACTTACTCTTGCTGTAGGAACACCATTACTATACATCTGTATATGTCTTATTGTACATAAATAGGGGAGCTTTCCCCCCATCATATCCATCAATCAACCAAGGATCAATCCCTCTTCACGGTGTTCCAACAGGTTATAGCCCGGTAGACGTTCTACTAGCTAACTCTAACCGTCATAATATTACGATATATTTTTTAATTCTTTTTAAAAAAAAAATCTTTATTAACGGAGCACCGTCGTCACAAAAGCGTATATACACGTCAAAACGCATAGTATTAAAGCGCATATGTACGTTAAAACGCATAGCATTAAAACGTATATGTACGCCAAAACGCATATTTTCGCTAACGATAATATAAGATATAACGGAGCACCGATTATATCGGACGGTAATACTCGGTAAAGTACCGACTACGTTAGTCGATAGTACAGCGCTATAATATTAATAAAATACGGCTAAGTATCCACCGTTATTTAATAAGAAGAAGAATAATATATAAAGAAGAAGAAAAGAAGAGAAAACAATAATAATAAGAAGAAGAACGAGAAAATAACGAAATAACGAGAATAACGAGCACGCCTACGAACCAGCTACGCAAGGCCTACCCGGCTACACAGAGGCCTAGTTACTAACCTAAGCACCGTCAGTTAAGGACGATGCCTCGAACTAATACTACCCGCTGCCCGGCTATATATAGTACTACTAACGGCCGCTATTTTATTATTACCGGAATACCTATAATACCGTCGTTTATTATATATTATAATGCCGTAGCGTCGTTTGCGAACGGTCGCGGAAGCTCTAGCCAGAGTCGATCGTCGAAGTAAACCTACATTATATAGGCTCCGATCGTTATTATCCCCGCCTCGACGAGGACCGGAAGACTACTCGAGTGTAGTTGTAGTAAGGCCACCTTACCTCGGTACCGACGGGTCCGATCGGTAGTGGGTATACCACCGATGTTGTGTTACCGGTAAGGCTCGAGCGTAAGGCTCGGTACAGTAAGACCACCTGGACAGAGGTGGCCGACGGCTCGGTTCGGCTAGGCGTTTTATAATTATAAGGCATTACAGGCACCGCAGAGGCACCGGTAGAGGCACCGGCAGACAGGCACCGACAAGGCCGTCGATGTAGAACCAAGGCCGCCGGAGAGGCACGCCGCTATAAAAGAACTACCGCCGCGACCGCCGCAGAACACAGGCACCAAACTGCCGCCGCAGAGGCGTAGCAGGCAGGCACCGTCCCGGCTAGGCATTTATAATTAATAAGGCACCGGCGCAGAGGCGCAGGCATACAGGCACACAGGCAGGCACCGGCAGAAGCCGTCGATGCAATACTAATAGCACAGATAGTCCGCGCATTAGCGCGAAGGCACCGGCAGAGTCCCGGCTAGCAGTACCGCACCGCAGACAGGCACCGGCAGACAGGCACCGGCAGACAGGCACCGGCAGAGGCCGTCGATGCAGAGATACCGCCGCGGCCGCCGGAGAGGCACCGCCGCCATAGAGGCACCACCGCCGTGACCGCCGGAAAGGCGCCGCGCAGAATCATAGGCACCGAACCGCCGCCACAAGGTACCGCCAGCGCAGAGGCCCGTTATAGAGCACCGCTCCGGGTACCTATCTATCGACATTATAAGACGGTGAACCTAGCGGAGACGCCCGTTTATAGCGTAAAGGCTAGAAAACGAGCCAGGCACATTATTATAGTGTTGGCGGGCCTATATTAATATGTAATAATCTTTTCCTCTACCGGTTTTGTCCCATAGGTTTTCCGGAGAGGTTTTAGCGAGTGCATACACTATATTATTTTATATATAATCGACTATATATATATATTACCGACTGCGAAGGTCGGTGGGAGCTTATATTATATTATTTTATATATTCCGACTGCGCATGCGAAGGTCGGTGGAGCTTTATTTTTTATTTTTTATATTGACTCCGTCGGTCAGAGAGTATCGTCGTTTTTTAATGGATTTTTCGACGTTTTGGCATATATGGCATTACTTTATCGAGTTACGCTATTCGGTATGTCTACCTTTATACCGTGCCTCGGTGGGAGTGTAGGAATACTATTACTATACATCATGTATATGTCTTATTGTACATAAATAGGGAGCTTTCCCCCATCATCTCCATCAATCAACCCAAGGATCAATCCCTCTTCACGGTGTTCCAACACTTGCGACGTTACAACATGATCTTCCTATACAAGAAGCGCGTTTCAATTGCATTAACTATCATTGTATAATAAACATTAATCAAACTATCCTTCGAATTTATAGCGATGCCTAGCTTGTATCAAGTATAACCCCGTCCGGCTTTGTTTTTTCATATTAAATTCATGTTTACGCCACTACGGTAGCCCTAGGCAAAAGGATACTGTGCTTCCTTATCAAGATCCCATACAGAATTCAGCTAGAATGGTAACGATCCCTTCACGATCGGGAAACAAATTTCTCTTGATTATTATAGACGAAGAACGTGACCAAGATAGTTTATATCATAATAATAAATATAATAATAATAATAATAATAATAATAACAACAATAGACAAATAAAATAAAAAGAACAATCCATCCCGTAAGCAAGATGGCTTAAAAACCCCCGTGCGAAGTTTTACGGAATTCCCTTTCAAAAGAAGGGCCGTGTGCTTACATCTTGAGATATAATCTAGTTCACAGCTGGAATGAACGCTGATATCCAAGGACGCGTTTAAATGCAACGATATTTGTTATCCGGTTAAGAGCGTTAAGTGACAAGTTGGCTTCGGCTCTCGCCATTTTATTTGTTACAAACGTATGATGTCGTATAATGCCAGGCGGTTCCAGAAGAACGGGCAACTCTCGGTTTTAGTGGAGGTTGTATCCTTCAGGACGCTTCGTAGGAGGCTAGCGTATAAGATTCTATCTCTCCTAAAATCAGCGGCAGCCAGAAGTCATTTCCTCAGCCCGTCCCCAGGCACAGCCGATATCACGAGGACAGTTCTTGACTGTTTGGTAGTTGCCCATTGAAAATTGGGCATGTTTCCGTATTTCTCATTCTGAATATTTTGCTGTTCCCAGCTCTTTGTATACGGTGAACGAGGGCTAGCTTTGACAAGGTTTTAGGCTTGAAGGCTCCTAGTACTGACTCTTCCATAACGTCGAATCTAACTAGAGGACTTGGGCTATGTGCACGGATTTTAAACCAAGAGAATTCCTGGAATATATACCACCATTGTCCTCAGGAACAGAAAGTCTTTTTTTCCTCCGAGGTTCGGTCACTCAGAAAACGCTATGTTGAGATTCGCCGCGAGAATGGAGTAGAGTCGTCCAAGTATCTGCCATCATGTAGCCGACTGGCTCTCGCATTGACCGTTTTAGATCTAGAAATCCATTAGCTAATAAAATACACATCTCTATAAAGCAAACTATTGCCGACGACTTAACTGCTACGCCATCGCCAGTGATGCGTATGCTGTTGACATCAGGGACCGGATCTTATTTATATGAGTAGATTACGCCTCCGTCGGCTCAAAGATCTCTCAAATATCGAATACCTGGTGTAGGTTCAAACCTTCCGAATCGTATATGTGAGCAAACGGATTTATTGAGCCTGAGGATAAATATACAAGTTGTAGGCACTTCTGCCTTTAAATACATAAGAATATAGCTAGCTGTGACTGCTATAATGCTAATAGCAGGAAGGATAGTGAAATTCTTTGTTGAGGGCTTAAAACCTAGGGTTTTGGCTAGATGTAGCGACATCGCGGGTACTTGCATGGCGGTTGTCAAGGAGAACAAGCTTTATACGCCAACGCCTGGTTCTCATAGATTGCTGCATAGGTGAATGTGATGTGCTTTTCGGTCTTTCGCTTTGGCTTATAGTTCTTTCATCAGGTCTACGAATACTTCTTCAGGCGATCTCGTGAGTCCGTGCGTGATCGTTGTTCGGTCGTTTTCAGTAAGCTAATCGGTATCCGGTCGCCAATAGAATTTGCTCAATTTGCGATTAAAAGGTTAAAGCTAGTTGTATCCGGGGTTTCATTCAAAACCTGCAACTATTACCTTCAACATTTAGAGTATTGGAACAAGGACGCGGTAGGGACCTGATTGCTGGTGGAAGGGCATGATCGACGCGTCGTGATCGACAGGAGCCGTAATCGAGGAGCTGTCCCGCGTCAGCACGCGCAGGTATCCCTTTAAAGTATTTTTAGGTAATGTCGCACCGGAAGGGATGGTTTTAGATTGAAACCATAGATTATAGAACCCGGTGTGCTTGTCGTGTATCCCGTCGCGACTTTTATGAGTTCTTCTTCAAGAGGTTCGAAAGGTCGCCGATGCATTTATATTCCCGAGAGGTTAGAGGTATAGAACAGGCTACTAGATTTTAATTCGCGAGATGCGGCGAAGTAGAGCGTTTATCACAACCAAAGGGAGTGTTATAACGCAGGAGAGTTTACTGCGAATGGAGAATGTTTTGTTTAAAGTATTGACGAAGAAATATTATCGTTTGATGGTGCCACTGAGGTGCATTTGACCATCGAATGGCACCTGTCCAGCGATGTTTAGTATGGAATACCTTGTTTTGGACAAGTCTTTAAGGTGTAACTACCTAGATTCTACGCGTATTCTGCGACGGTAGCAGAAAAGACAAAGTCCTATAGATTTGCAAGCACTAAATGTCGCGTATATCATATGAATTCGGCGATAGAAGGCTGCGTCCTTGGATATACTATTGACTTCGCGGCGATGGTGAACTACCGAGAGTATTAGCGTGTAGTTGTATGGATGTAAAGATGTTTCTTTGGATTTCTTCCTTTTTGCTTTGTATGATTGTGAAAAAAAAAAAAAAAAAAAAAAAAGGAAAATAAATAAATTGAAAAGATTATTGTTAGGGAAAGTTTTTCACCACTCCCACGTACCTCACTATTTCCCCAGCGCGCTTTAGTGCGCAATTTTGATTTATTAGAAATTTTCTTTCATCTTCGTCTTATACGGGTTATCGTCATTTCTCTTCTTATTTGGCTTCCGCTTTTGGTCTTTATTCCTCTCTCTCTCTCTCTCTCTCTCTCGTTGATTTTATTTTGTTTATATATTTGTCTCTCTTTCTTGAAAACAAAAACAAGAAAAGGGGGGGGGGGGGGGGGGAGGGAAGGCTGTGATCGTGTCGTTGAGTACTCGAACATCGCAAAATGATTCGATATTATCGTGATCACCCACCGGCGCTAATACATCAAGTTAATGTATTCTAAGCCACCTGTGGTTTTTCCAAGCATCTAGGTCTGTTCGTATCTAAGCAGGCTTCATCAAGTATATTTAAGAAACTCATATGATTGAACATGTATTTGTTCCCACCAGGCTCAGTAGGATATGCGCACCGAGGAATATACTTCGAAAAGGATAAGCGTGGTCAGTACAAACTTTCCGAAGTCATTTCCGCCGCCAATCACCCAGTTCTCCTTCACTGCCGAATTTCGAAGATGAAAAAGGTGGAGGGTCGAAGTCCTACTTCTTTACTCTGTTTCCGTACGAATGCGTCCACTAATCTTTTGCGTACGCTAGATCGGAATGTGAAAAAAAAAAAAAAAAAAAAAAAAAAGGTAGAATTAAGAGGTGTGAAAAGGATTTCGAGAAAAAATTGCCTCGTGTCAGTTTAGAAAACAATAGAAGAACCGCATTGCGAGAACAATCTTCTGAAATGATAGAAGGTTGTCGACGATAGCTAAAATTCCACTCCGGTACGACCAAGGAAAAATTAAATCGAATGGTCTCACCAGCCACCTCGTATTGAAAACTCCACTTGGCTTAAGGTCCGTCTCTTTTATGTTTTTAGCCAGTTGTGCGGAGACGAAAAAGCTATTTCCCACCAATGCAGGGTGCTTCATTACATCGTAGAAATGCCTTTACCGAAACAGGCTAAACCTGAAAAGTCAATCCTCGATCGATCTCAGCTGAGTTCGTGATTCTTCGATTCGTTGAATAATCTTTAGAGGCGCGAGATCAAGGTCTAGTTGGCTGGTATTATACACCCTCGCATGAACCGGCTAAACCCTGAGTTGTCCATTTGTAAGAGGGATGCCGAGTAGGCTGTTTTTCTTTCCATAATCCTCTCGCTTGCAATGCATTAAAATGAATTTTAATAGGTCCAAATTGTGGTACGATTCACAAGAGTCGTCATGTAGTGCGACGCGAGATGTCTTAGACACATGGAACTTCTTGGTAGTGCGTACCGTAAATATTCTCTGTATTGAATGTTTCGCTTCCTCGTTATTCTTAAGGGTCCTAAGACTCCCAGTGCAGCATAACCTTTTTTTTTTTCTTGTTGCGAAGAAAACGCAATAATAAAATTTGTAGCGTTGATCGAATTGATAGACTTTGCCAGGGTGCACATCCTTGATCGAAACTGCATATTTGTAGATTTCAAAGGCGAGGAGATTTTGCGAGAATCTGCTTTTGCTTAGTTCTGCGACAGAAAGGCTGACGAAGAGCCTCAAAAATTGCGGGAAACGGTTGATGAGCAGCAGCGTCGTTATAAGCTAGCCGTGCATCGGGGGGGTTGTCCGGGTTAAAGCAGGCACCGAATGAATATCGTCGGCTCCACCACCCTGGGGCCTGGAGGTTGGAGCTCTTTTACCAGGAAGAACGAACCAGAACCGGGGATATTTAGTTACAAAGGGGCTATAAGGGGTCCTTGGTGTTTAATCAAAGAGTTTATTAATTTCTATATTTACCTTGCTTATTCCGCTTAGAGAAGCGGTAAAGCCAAAAAAGGGCCGAGAGGGAATTTCTGGCCTAGTAGTGGACCCGCTTCACTTTTAGTCTTTTAGTCTTTTAGTCTTTTTTAGATTGTGCATATCTATCTGCAAGAGATTGATTTTCAGCTCTGAGAACATCGAGGTCTCAATTCGCTCTCTACCCTTCGGCAGTTATTGATTGAGCATATTGATTTGTTGGTTTTTTTTTTTTTTTAAACCCCTTCGGTTCGAGATTGTGAATTGGCAATCTGTTAAAATCGGCCTGATTCGCCCCCCGCTTCTGTTTTCTCTTGAAAAAGTGTTTGTTGTCAAGTCAATGCAGTCAATGCATTAATACAATTAATACTATTCGTATTATATTATAACGCCCTGCAGAATTGGTATCGTCAAAGCGGAACCGGCTTCGGGTCTTTTACCCCAATCAAAACGACCAATCGTCCCACGACTTTACCCCCGTACTGAAAATCGATCACCGGAGATTATCAGCATCCGTGCCCTTCCGCTTGTAATCTCCTAATTTCCCTCGTGGGCTCGGCAATTCTCGATAAACACTGCCCGTTCCCGTTTAATTTTGTTTATTAGAAGGGGCATGGCACGCGCAAATTTAGGTTCTTGAAGGCTGATCCCTCTCCCTTCTCACCCCAGGCTCTTTGCATTCAACGACAAAAAAAAAAAAAAAATAAAAAAAATAAAAAATCTCCCTTTTACCCTATTCTACTATTCTCCAAGAATTAATTAACAAAGATTTTTCTTCTTAGTGGCGTACATCGTCCCCGCCGTTTTCGCCGCCTTAACGATCATCATCATCGCTTGGTCCCGTTTGCACTTCGACTCCTTCATGGCGACGCTAAGATGGCTCAAGAAGCCGCGGTTCTCCTGCATGGGTTCCGCCGAAAAGAAGAGAAGCCGGAACCGCCAATTGCCGTCGAAGAATTGCACCGCGGAACACGAGAAGTCTGGACGTCGCCGAAACCTATACTGAAAAATCCTGGGACAACGAAATCCATCCTCCGGAATCCATCACCGTCAGTTTCCATCTCGAAGGCTTCGGCTGGTCTTCATCGGAAGGGGAAGATAACATACTCATCGAAACAGTACCGCGATTCCACCACCACCACCACACCACCACCAACAGTACACCTCCCGCCCGTCCCGAGCAGGACCCTCCCCCGCAACGATACGTAGGTCAGCGAAAGCAAGTTCCCTTAGCAGTCGTAACAACAACCAACGCCAACGCACACCTAATCCCCCAGCGCGAACGGTCGCGCAAAACCGTCAGCTTCTCCAGCGACGTAGCTCCCGTCGCCTCGCCGGACAGGCTAGCTTCTCCACGGATGTTACAACCCGTCGGTTCGCCCAAACAGGTTAGCTTCGTCCCCCACGAGATCAGCGCTGTTGTCCCTGCGAAGCGGGAACCGGGACGGGCCGACACACCCGTAAACAACTGCAACTACACGCCGTACGTAAACCACTACCGGCCAAAACCCACGAGACGAATTCAATGGTCAGTAATCGCTCGCAGCAGGATAGGCGGGGGGGAATGAAGAGGGTCGCGAGTTGGGCAGGCGGTCCTGCTCTGCGGAGACCGGCGACTCTGAAGGATACGCACAGGTAAAAAGTTGGGCAGGTAGCGGACCGCACCACCACAGAAGTATGGAGGAAGCACTCGGTGGTGGAAGGTCGTCCAGATCTGGACACCTATCGTGGTCGGCGTATAGCGGTCGACCGCCGCCACTGACAGAGATGGATCACCTTCTGGCGAATCTGTCGAGGAAGGGCACACATGAACTCCCGGCGATGCAGTATGCACATGAACTGCCAGCGGTGGAGCGCACACATGAACTCCCGGCATAATTACCTCCAGCGTAAAGCATTCTTTCAAAAGATAATTCATCGTTTTTATTCGCGTCGCTCTTGTCACCATTTAAATTGTAAAATCTGATATCAATGAAGCCAGATGCATGCGTTTTCAAAAAGGCGTTTTGTTGGGAATTTCACTGTACATAGAATTCTAAATATATAATTTACTTGTAGGCTGATCAAGGTCACATCGTCATCTAGAAAGAAAACAGGAAGAAGAAGAATGTATAATTATTAGCATCTTACCATATCGGAGAGAAGAGTAGGAAGGGAAGGTTTTGCTTTACCAATCATCTGTCATGTTTTAGCACATCTTTCCTCCTTGCAATTTTGGAATGACAGGAATGTGAAAGAATCAAACGATACAGCTCTAGCATAAACCAACCAATCGAAAAAAGCAACCGTCAAAAGTCTCGATACAGGGATACCACTGACGGAAAATGTATCCAAAAAAAAAAAGAAAAAAAAAAAAAAAAAAAAAACCGGTTCAATACACGTACAAAGCCTATCAAACAGGCGAAATTTCGGAAACCGTACGAAAAAGAATCTAACATCATTGGCCGTATGTATATTTCCCTCCGGTTTGTCGAAAACTCGTACTCATCGGCTCATCCTCGTTTCTGAGCTCATTCCGCCTTGTTGTATCCGTACCGCCGCTGCTCTCTCCGGCACTTTCGCCAACCACCGCCGTATCCCCATCCGTCTCGTCACCACCCACGTCATGATCTAACACCTCAGGCTCCTCCCCCAATTGCGAATCCTCAAACGACGTCACCGGCGATGTAACCCCGTCTCGATCACCCTCCTCGCATCGACGATGAAGCGTTCAAAATCATCGAACGGCCACCTGTAAATATCCCTCTCACCGCGTATCCTCTCTAGCCTCTGCAACATAGCTGGCGGAGAAGATTTTCTTCTCGAAGTGCTTCAGCTCGAGTTCCTGGTACTGCCGCCCGAGCCAGCCGTCGATCCGTCGGCGGTCGTCTCGGCGTATCTTTTCTCGAAGATGACGAGACGGTCGTGGTGATGGCACAGATGGCGACGAGGATGGGAGGAAGATCACGATGATGCCGAATTTGCTATCTTCGCGTAGAAGGCGCGTGTTTGTTAGCTAGCATACACGCTTAGGGTAGATTAGGGTAGAATTTCATTTGGAGGACGAAGGGAAAAGGTGGAGAAACGAACCAGACCAACCAATTTTTTCTGCGAGAGCAAAGATACGGCGAGAAGATGCTGGCGATGGCTGATCGGACGTCTTCGAAGAAGCGCCCGTCAGCGCCAGGGATGCGAGGTCGGCGCCATGGTACTTTCGTCTTAACCCTTACCGTATTGATTCGCCGGTTGAGGTGAGAGCTGGACAAGAATGGTAGATGAGCGTGATTGATCAATTGAACGAACTCGTCGTGTGTTTACGAATAGCCAAGCGAGATGAAACCCCTTCTGGGAAGAAGCGCTCCGCGGTTGGGGATTTTCTGAAACTGTTGGAGCGAAACATAGCGGTAACTGAAAAAATAGGACGGTGGAATTAAGGAGATGAAAACCCTGCCTTTTTTTTTTTTTGTTTTTATTTATTTATTTACTTTTGGGTTGCCGCTGCGCATTTCTGTTTCCACGCGGGATTTTGAGGACGAAAGGTGGGAAATTCCTGCCATTATCCATGATCCCAAAAACGAGAAGCGATTTTTCACCATACTAATGTCGGGAACCGCTTGGGTACTCGATTTGCCATACGATTCAAGGGATCCCCTATCAAGAATCTCGACAATAAAAGCCAGGGTATCGCGATGACTGTATCCGTACCACTGTACGGAGGTAGAGAAAAGAACTGAACGAATAGAACAACCTCCTGAAGCCTTGATTATTACTGTGAATAATGACTACAGCTTCGATAGGTGTTAGCTGTATACAACAACCTTTGAATGGGGATGTAAAGCCAATAATTTTCCACGCGAGAAACCCAAACAACTCCAAAAGATAACAGAAGTAAGAACAAACCCATCATGTGGCTATGAGACCTATGCACCAGAGAGAGAAAAAACTCGAAGGATCGAAAGGCAGAAAACGAAATCGTTATAGAGAATAATGACTTATTAAAGAAGAGGCGTATGGAGCATTTAAGGGGACTGGCATAAAAGTCAACAGGAAAAACAAGGAGCAAAGGCAAGAAAATACGGTAGAGTTATAACATGACGTATAGTAGCTTGTCTTGATAGGAACAAAGGGGAAAAAAGAAAGAGACTGGAGAAGAATACTGCGACTTTTGCCCTCTGACCTTTTGTTTTTCCCCCCAGCATAATGATACAATAAATTCGATCACTTGAAAACAGCATGGGCAGAGGAATTAAGGGAGAGAAAAATACAAAACATAAACGAATCACACTTGGTTATCCACCTTCAACTAAAAAGTGATCGTGAAAAACACCGGAAAGAAACTTCAAAAAATTGAGCTGTAGAAAATCCTCTAAGCGTGGTGATACTAGCGGGCTTAGTTCGAAGGACCGGCAGGCTAGGCTCCTCCGGGAAGTAAAGTATGGTAGTCCGGCGTCATTCTTCGAGTATTACGATTGTTTGACGACTGTGGAGATGACGCTAGCGATGGAGATATTTCAATTATGAGAGTTCAGAGAGAATATCGAACGAAGAGGTAGATGAGAGGGAAAAGGGCAAATATAGAAAAGAAACAAAAATCAACCGGGTAGAAAAGAGGGACTTATTTTTTTTTAAAAAAATAAAAAAAAAAGAAAAAGAAAAGAGAGAAATGATGCATGAGGAAATTCACGGCCGCTATCCTTGTGGAAATTGTGAGATACTTCAGTACTTATAGACTTTGGGTGACCGGTCCCTTCTCTTTCGGCCATGATCTCACAGAACCAATTACCTAGCAATCAAAACCAAGCAACAATGACGGGGTTATAGACGCATGACAACCCCTTCACCTAAGCGCGGCTGGCGTTAATTAAGCGCTCTTGTAACCGTATCTACATACCGGCTTGAAGGGTTCTATACTATCGCATTTTATCTGGGTACCCGTACTCGTTCGCAAAACTCTTTGGCCGAGGTTGACTTGAAGTATATAGTATAATTTTTGGGGCTATTTTCCCCCGAGTCACCACCCATTAGACTACCCATCGCCATGCAAATCCTGCATGCCCTCCACAGCACTTGCGACGGTACCGTGGACACCGCACACCCCAAACCCAACATAAATCAAACGAGAACCATTTCCAAAACCTCTCGTGTTTCCGATCGTTCATTTCGTCCGAGAGTTCCCGCCATGTCAAGGGGCAACTTATACATGCCGCACGCGAACCGGCAACGCGTAGGATCCCTACCGCAATAGCTTCCACAGGCCGAAAACGCCCAATGTTGACGCCGTGTAACTTCCCGTTTGCGTGAAGGAAGGTTTTTCGGAGGCCACGTGTGCATGCTTTCTAAAAATCTTGCCCGAAGGCTAAAGCCGAATTTTACGGCTTGCGCATCCTCTTTTTTTCTTTTACGGCAAAGCGTGCCTCGTTGTGTTCCGTTTTCTCTTTCATTCTTATTTTCGAGCCTTTCCCTTCCTCCTTTGGTAACTTGGTAAAAAGATCGAAGGACATCGAAAAAGTGTGCATTTGGCGATAAAGGCTTACGCTATAGTCATGCAGCCACAGCAACCGCAACATCCGCTCCCGACGTACGAGAAAGACTGCGAAGCAAGCTCTAGGAGTCCGCTTCTGATGTACGAGAAAGACTGCGAAGCGAACTCTACGGGGTCCTCTGCGTACTCTATTGGCTGGTCCTCCATCCGAGACCGAAAAACAAGACGAGGTAGTATTTAAGACCTTCGAAGACGCGAATTCTACGCCTCCGTCGTCACCTGCTTAATAAGGTGTGCCGTCTTGGTATCCATCGGGATAGTCGGCCTCTCGATGGATCGTTGGAACCTGCACTGGATGAAAACCGACCACGCCGACCCAGGTCCAGCGGTACGCGTGCGGGAATCGGAACATCGACAACACTGTTCTTCGTTATTCCATCGTGGCGCTCTTTTCTCTCGGTCTTGAATGGGCGGTGCAGAAGCTATCCGCTTGGGGTACGAACACCCTCGCGTCGTTTCTGTTCAATAGGCAGTGGCGGAAGTATTTTTACGGACGGAAGCCAAGCAAGCGGAGATGCTCTATAGGATGGAAAAGGAACGTGAGTTATTCGGAAGGAAGAGCGCATGGCCAAGATCGAGCATGGTGGTCGATCTTTGGACGATGTATTGCAGGCGGATGATGCCGGTTGCTGTCGTCTGGAAGGCGTCGGAGGTGCTGTTCGTCGCTTGTTGGGAGTTACATGGCGGCGAGGGGTTTGAGAAATGGTGAAGAAGACCGATGTCCAGGTTCAGAGGTATGAAGATCGTGAGAAAGGCGTATGACCGTGTTCTAGAAGTGTATTCCGGCGGTGACCTGTGGAAATGTAAGCAGGATCAATGATTGTTTAGAAAGGCAACGCTCATCAACCCGATTCTTAATGGAACAACAAGGAGGAGCATAAAGATTTACGCGAGAAGTCATGCTTTATCTCATTTCCCATAAAGCTACTTTTGGTTCGGGCGGTGAGCAAACGACCCGAGGAAGCAGAAACAGGGGCCGAAGGTTACTCCCACGCGACCACCCTATACTTCTGCTTTCGTTGAAAGACGATAATTATCGCGTAGACGCCTAGGTATTTAATACCGAATACTCCAGTATGAAAACAATTTTTATTCCTCCTTTTCTTTATCGCCTTCAATTCTCCTTTCCTCATGTCGTTAAAAAATTGTTCTGTTTCGTGTGTATTTTATTTTCTTTTCTTCTTTCACCGTAAAAACTAATAGCAGCGAGAAGCAAGGTTTTTCTCGAAGCCACGTGTGCCACGTTATAAAACTCTGTACAGGCTGAGTCGTGACTTCTCTTATCTGTTAAGTATTAAGTTACAAGCTTTTCCCTATTTCCCACCTTTTCTAATCCGGACGTCCACCTCTTGGTCCCAAAAATCACACTCAAATACTAAAAATTATCACAAAAAAAAAAAAAAAAAAACAGACGATAGTACTTACCATAGATATCATGATGTCACGACGGCAGCCTTCGCCTCCATCTCATAGGAGGAGGAGCTTCGAATCCTCCTATACGTCCCGTTATGCTAGCCCCCCGCGTTATACCCCTAGCTCCACGCTGTACTCCGATCTCCTCGCCGACCCCGAAAAACGGAGCGAAATATTAAGGGACTTCGAAAATGCGCATTTCTGGACTCAGATCTCCCTCATCTGCCTGAATATGGCCGTACTGCTCCTCGTTGGAGTCGCTGGAACATTGATAGCTCGTAACCTCCACTTGCAGAAAACCGCCACGCCAAGTAACGTCCAGCGCTACGCCTGCGGAAATGCCAAAGCTGAATACTCGATCCTCCGATCCGTCGTAAGTGTTGTGTTTTCACTCATTTTGAAGTCGGCGTTGCAGAGGCTGCTTGTTTGGGCTTCGGACGGCATCCCGATTTTCTTAGTCAATAAGCGGTGGAAGCAAGAGATGTGTGGACGGAAGTTGAGCAGAGACGCGATACTCGATGAAGTAGAGATCGAGAATGGGAGATTTGGTATGAATAGCGGAATGAGGAAGGTTGACTGTCTGGCTAAGATGGTAATGGTGTACTGCACCTGGATGGCGCCGATTTGCATGGTGTGGAAGGCGTGCGAGCTGCTTTTTGCTGCTTGTTGGGGATTACACGGCGGTGATGATTTCAAAAGTGGTGACATGGCCTTTATATCTTTGGAGATAACTCAGAGTATCTATTGTAAGGAAGCTGTTGACAATTCGGCGAGAGGAAGAAGTTATAACGGGCCATGCCATGAATTACAATAATAAGTTTGAGTTTAAGACGTTCCATACTATTTTCCTTGACAATTTCGGATAGCCCTTCTTTTTTTCTTTTTTTTTTTGTTTGTTTATTAAAAATAGGGAAGGCCACGGGGTGTCGTGAGGTATGGCTGTCTAACTAAGGTTCTCCGATGTACTTAAAGTAATTAGGTAGAAGCGGCCGTTTAAAAAAAAAAAAAAAAAGCAGAAGAGTGAAAATCGGGTTGCGCTCCAAGTCGACCCTCTACTTCCTTTTCGCCTTCATAAAATCATACACCTAGTAGATAAGTGAAGCATTTAATATGGGATTGCCCCTGAAAAAAAAAAAAAAAAAAAAAAAAAAAAAGACAATTTTCCGGCTTGCCATTTCCTCTCTCCTCCTTTCCATCCCGACCCCGGGAACCGCCTACTTTCATGACGAGCGGGCCATAACCTCAACAGCAACCCGTTCTTCGCATGCGCCTACCATCATTGCGAATATCATCCATCTCGAGCACGATGGCTACGTACGATTCCCTCAGTTGACCCTCGCGGTGCTCCTGCGCCGGAGTTCCTTACCATGCCGTCTAGCGTTGACGTCGCAACTCCCTCACCGACCGAAACTGCGAAGAAAGATTCATCCGAAATCGCCGGAATGCACTGTAAGGCGCTGTTCTTTCCCCTTGTCTACACCACCATCTCTCTCAAAAAAAAAAAAAAAAAAAAAAAAGCTTACAATCTTTGACGATGCAACAGGCATCTTCTTCTGGTTCATCGTCATCATCGGTGGCGGCAGCGTACTCCTCGGCTCGTGGTTCGTTTGTTGCTGGTACGGAAACCGCAAGGAAGCCCGCCGCAATCGAAAAGTCCAAGCAAAGAAGGACAGCTGCAAAACGAACAGAGGGAAAAGCTCCAGTTCTTCATCGACACTCACCGTACCCCGGGCCCGATGAGGCGGGAGATCCAACGCTGCCTCAATCGTCACCCCACGGTTTGGGAATTCGACGTGCCGACCGTCTCCTTCAAAGGCTGCAACAGGAAGGATTGATACGGAAATGCTCACCCAGGAAGCGGTCCAGAGGACGCAGCTCCGCAACATCGCTCGCAGAAGGAGCACGGCCGGCCACGTTCGTCAATCGATCGAGCGCGTCCTCAGCGGCGACTCCTGGAACGAACCGTACGCGGAGAACCTCATCGAGTCAGCGAGGCGCGAAACCGACGCTATCTACCCGGAAGAGCAGAAGGGTTTCCAGATGGAAAAGCTGCGGAGCGCGCTTGGGAGGACCGATCTGAGCAAAAGCACTAGGAAGGAGATTGAAACCCTTTTGGAAGACGGCAAGAGGAATAACTACGCCTGGGACTTCTTGCGGGTTGATCAGTTGTTGAGGAGGATTACTGGCAGACGGAGGAGGAAATTGTTACGGGAGTTAGGAACGCTGCTCCTAATTACGTGGATAGGAGGACGCCACCGGCGTATGGCAGTAGACCTAACAATGTGGAAGGTCCGTCTTCAACTTGAACGCAAAGAGTATTACATTTTTACAAATTTATCGGTACTGGTTTGGCTGTCCTTTTCTTTCTTGTTGCTTTCTTTCTCCGTGTTCTTCCTTCTGGCGTTTCTTTCCGGTTTTGTGCTTCTTTTTTGGGGTTTCTTTGTTTTTGGCTTTTCTTTCGGGTGTGATCTTTCCTATGCTCCTCTCGGTATTTTTTTTGGGATTGAGTGACACAAAGCCGTTTCTCGGAGTTTTCAACTTTTCTATTTCTTGTTTTTTCTGATACTTTCCTGCTTTTTCTGGTATTACTCTGGGATTACAAAGCTCTTCCCCCCCTTTTTTACATCCTAACTTTATCGTTGTATCGGAATGCGTGGATGGTGTCGTTGCGTTGGTTCTAAGTTAGAAACGCAACGCGTTCTTGTTTGGTTGTGTATCTGGTCCTGTACCTTGGGCATATTTTCTGATGGATTGAATACCACCACTGTTACGCGGTGCCTTATGCTGTCATATACAAACTAAGGACCGAACCGCCACCCAAAACTCTTCAGGCTTCGCTATATTTTTTTGTCGCAGATCAAAGGATTAATTGCTAAAAGCCGCGCGGATATGGATGACCTGCCCCCGCTCCCTCAATAATAATATTTTGCATTTAGAGAATTTGGGGAGACAAGTTTCATTTTATTTGGAAAGTAATCCATAGTGACGTTTCGCAACAATCGGAAATTGTCCCAAGTACGTGAAAAGTTTGTTCCATTGATACGTCGCAGATGAATGGTCATTGACTCGAGCATAAGTCTTGATGGAAACTTATATTTTTAATAATGTTTTGCCCTTTTTGTGGGGGGAGAGTTGAAAATATTTTCCGTTCAGAGCCTAAAGAAAAATGATCACATTACTCTCGAGATTTGTTCGAGTGGATTGAGTTCCTTTGACTTCCTTTGCGTCCTCCCTGTTTTCCGACGGTCCAAAGCAGCGATATCCTATTCTTTTCTCTTCTGCAATTCGCACCGTCAAGGTAATCCTAGGATCCCTGCATATTAGTTATGGTATAGGTGAGAAAAGCAGAATGGCGATGGGGAAAACTTTGGAAAATAAAGCTCAAGCACACGGTGTCAGCTCCGAAGGAGCTTGGGGCTGGTAGATGCATCTGTTGGTATGAGATAGTCCAAAAATTTTCACTGCATATTGATCGTCATATTCCAAGCTTTGAATGAAAAAGGATTATTTAGAATTTTGCCTTTGCTATACAAGATTAAACTTGAAAATTTATAAAAGAAAATGTTAAACGCTAAATGCTTACATGCCGCTCAGTACACAAGGAAGAAATAAGAAAGAAAAGGATTTTTTTTTTTACAAATAAGCTCATAAATCCATCTACATAGAAATCTCATTAATATATCACCACTTCCCTTGTAGAAGATGGATATTTATCCTCCTTATGGTTCAAACACCTCCAAAGCTCTCGTAGACCCCTTCATAACATCCCCTTCTCCTCTTTGGTATCCAGATTCATCCCGCTGACACCGCTCAAAAGGTTCGCAATCCCGGAATCCGTAATATTCCCGCCCACCTTGGGTTCTTCGATCTCGAAGGCCTGCATGTAGATCGCGCCGCTGTTGATGTAAAACCTCATCTTTTGTTGGACGTCCATGGGATCATGGAGGTAGACGTGGTGTTGAGTACGCTGACGAGTTGGTGATAACTGGATCGGAGCTGGTCGATGTCCACGTGCGGAGGTGCAGGAGTTGTACGGGCCGAGGCGGAGGTAGTGGTCGGAGGTGGTGAGAGGCGTTGTTTTGTTTACTATGCACTACAAATGTTAGTAAAAAAAAAAAATAAAAAAATAAAAATAAAATAGGGAAGAACAAAGATGAAAAGCAATGCTAGAAATAGGATGTTAGAGGGCGAAAAGCGCTTACGGCATATATCAGCCTGCTTCTCGTTGAACTCCGTCGACGTCATCGTAAGCATTGCAGAAGGGATGGGACGAGTTATGTCGAATTTATTCTTTGAATCGGCGGCAGTGACGTGGGGATTTCTTACGTAATGTGCTGGAGCGCTGCGCGGAGATCTTGTCCAGCTTGTCGATTTTGAGCTTGCGCTCGAAGAGGGATGACAAGCCGCCTTTGTCGGCCTTGGTTGATGGTCTGCGATAGCTACCAGTGTTGTTGATGATGTGATGGGGTCTTGAAGATTAATAGCTGAGATAGATGAAAGGCTGATCTATGAGAGGATAAAAGTGAGGAAAAGACTTTTTTTTTTGTAAAGTTGTATAACCTCAATTAGTATTTAGTATGATAGGGAAAATAAAGAGAAAATTAATACAGAAGCCAATTTTACTAAAAAGAAAACAATTAATAATGGCAAGAATAATTTATTTAGTTGTTTGTGTTAATGCTTTGGGTGATTGTTTAATTGGCAGGGTGGGTTTAAGCTGACTGCTTATTGTGGTATTATATAGAGGCAAATACTAACAACTAATAATAAATAATAAAAATAAAATAAATAAATAAAAAAAAAAAATAAAATAAAATAAAATAAAATAAAATAAAATAAAATAAATAAAATATAAATAAAATAAAATAAATAAAAACAACAAACAAATAAATAGAAATAAATAGAAATAGATATAAATACAAAAATCCATAAAAAAGTAAAATAAATAAATAGTTTTTTTTTTTTTTTTTGCTTTTATTATGAAACGGTTTCTTTTTTTTTGGTTAGCTCCACGCTGATGATAAGCGTTGCTGCGTCTTTCTAAACACTCAGAATGATAAATAGATATTGGAAGGAGCAATTACCTCTTGATCTAGTTTTCCTTTGGACAACTGTCGCACGCGGTAAAACTTCTGCATTACTCTCTCTCGTTCCCTGCCCTGTCTCTCATTTTTTTCGAGTTCTCGCAGTGACGATCCTCATCTCGAGAATTAAAGATTTTTGGTTGAATGGCAAAGAAAAAAACCCAAAGAGAGTTACGAACGGGTGGAAAAAGCAAAATCCAAGACGTCTAACTTTCTCCAACTTTATTTCACTGCATTTTTTTTTTTCTTTCTTTTCTTTTTCCTAATCCTTATTTTTTTTTTTTTTTTTTTTTTTTTTCCGATGGTTTTCTCTAATTAGTATAGCAGCACGAACTCTTTCAATTGCTATGTTTTATTTTTAACCATTCATAGTTTCTATCAAGGTTTCTCCTCACGAAGTTGATAACTTTTAGACGAATGTTTGTTTTGAAGTAAGACGTCACTTAAGAGAATCGTGGTGGAGGTGAGAACGTTTTGAACGTGTGGTAATGTACTTCCCAGTCCCATATTATTTTGTCTTTTTTTGTTATATGGTTTTTTGTAAATCAGCTTTTGCAAGGATGACGCACGGCAATATGATACTCTTACTCCTTTCGTCATTTCTCAAGATGATTATTTAGGTAAACTGATAGTGAAAATCCAATAGCCGTGCTCCCAAAGCGAGCCAACGTCTGCGATGAAAGGGAACGCTTGGTTTCTTTCTTTCTTTCTTTCTTTTTTTTTTTTTTTTTTTTTTTTTTTTGCGGAGATTGGAAAAGACTCCGGGGGATACCGCTGGTTCCAATATTTGGTTCCCTGAACATCGAGACGTGTGCCATAATTATCAATCCTCCATCGTCACAATCATAATCTCTTCAGAGTATTGTTGAGGCAACTTTTTCAAGTAGAACACCGCTTCGGATTTCAGCATATTATGATGTAAATTGGAACTATTGAATGGGAGCCAATGGGAAAGAAGGGCGGCTAGAATGAGGGAGTAGCTTCTTTGTCATTTAATTGCATCAATATTTACGTTGCCCCCTTGAAACATAGCATTTTAAGCATTCTATACACTTAATGACCGACTTCAGACTTCAATTGACCGTTATCAGGTGGCCCGAGAAATGGGCTTGTCATTATCGTGAGTTGCAGAATCCAAATTGCCTTAAAACACGGACCTCTCCTGCTGGCGCAGATGTATGGTATGATATCTAATAAGTAGGATGGGATCGAACTTGTAGATTTGACTGCAGAACTAACTAGACTAAACTGAGGAATACACGATAACTATATATATAAACTAATAATACTATAATCTTGATATAATGTATGCATCTGCCTCGACGGCTCATAGAGCCTTATCGTCGTAATCTCTTAATATCTCTAGCTAAGTTCCTTATTCCTTAGCTATACAAGCATACCTCGATACCTATAGATTTATTAATACCTCTTTAGTATACCTAATAGCTATAACCGTCCCTCTATCGATAATACTAGTAATCTTTATCCTATCTCTTATACTATAGCCTTTATAGCGCTATCGTAAGATATCTTTATAAGCGGTTTAGTAAATACATCCGCGATATTATCCTCCGATCTTATATATCGAGCTCGATATTCCTTCTTAAACTAGTTCCCTTATAAAGTAATATTATATATCGATATACTTAGTTTTACTATAGTATTTAGGATCCTTTATAATACTAATAGTACTTTAATTATCTATATATATCTCATACTATTAGGAGCCTTAAACTTAAAAGGCTTATATATCCTTTAGTATCTAAAGTACTAGAGAGCTTCCCGTAAAGCCTCTCTATAGCTATATATACCTATCTTAGTACTATTAGTAGCTATAGTATATTATTTCTTTAAATAGTATAAGAAGCTATTCCGTTAAACGTTACTATATAGCCGGTAGTAGATCTATAAGTAAGCTTATATCCGGCCTAGTCGGCGTCTACGTAGATACGTAGATCTAGTATCTTATCCTCTATCTTATAGGTATAGTACGTAAGCGTACGATTAAAAATCCTTCCTAATATTAGTACTCTTTTATTACTTTCTCGTAAGTTCGGTTTATCTCGTTAACATATACTCTAGCGTTAAGATAGCGAAGGATTAGTTAGCCTAGTAAATAGAGTATAGATTAAATTTCCTACTATCTATCGATACTATACTACGTATAGTATTCTAACCTCTATTTAAAAATCTCCCTTTCTATAGAAGTACTAACCCGGAAATATCCTTAAGTCTAAATCTCTTAAGGAGCGATTATATATATACGGACTAATATAGTACTAGGCGATATCGATTTCTAGACCTAATCGTTCTATCTATATACCTAAGAAATAGGCTACTACCCTATATTCTTTATCTTAAAGTATAAACTAAGATCTCGCTTAAGTATCTCGACTTTATATTTATTAGATCTAGCTATTAATAGATTATCGACGTAGATAATTATTATTAGTTAATAATCCTTACTAATAAATAAGCTATTATTAAGCCGATAAACTTAAAACTTTAATAATTTAAAAAACTAAGGTAAGTTCTTTATACTATTTTTAAGGTAAACTATTTAAGGCCGTATAGAGTCTTTATTAATTAAACTAATCTATTAATTTCGCTCCCTTCTAGAGGCCTAACGATGATCCTCCATTTTAGTTTAGGTATAAAAAAGGCTATTATTATATTTATCTATTATATTTAAAATTAAGCTAGGCTACTAATATAAGAATGAGTCCTTACTATTAATATCTTAGCTACTAGTAATATATCTCGTCGTAATTAATTCTTTATTTTATATAAAACCTTGAGTAACTAGTCTCGACTTAAATATCGTAATCTAACCGGTAGTATCGCGCTTATACTTAAAATATCTATTTACTATTACGATATTATCTTCCGGAGGAGATCTCGAGAATCTATAGGTTTCTATACGTCTTATTTTTTAATCGAGGATAATTCTGATCTATCGATATACGCTATCCTTTATAATTTATAGAGCATATAGCCTTTTATAATAGCTCTAGTTTACGATATAACTATTAATTCTTTATAGGCCTTCTCTCTAAGGCGTATAGCTATTAAGATCTTTATAATATAAATTTTAGTTTAGGGTATCTTATAGTTCGACTACTAGATCTTATCTTTGGCGATCCGAGAATACGCCTATTTCTTTAGTTAATCGTTATAGATTATCTTATAGTATCTACGTAACTTCCTCTATAAAAGCGAATATCCTCGGATCTTAGCTATAGACTAGCGTTATCGAGATCTTCGCTCTTATCCTCGGGCTATTCTAGTATAATTATCTTATAAATATCTAATAACGATTAGAAGTTAAGTTTTAATTATTATCTAGCGCCGTCGCTATTTATTCTAAACCTATTCTAAGGTATCTTAACGTACTTAAAATCTTTATTATTTCATAAAGTTATATACTTAAGGTTAATCTAATCGGGAATCTAATATCTCTAACGGATTAATACTTTACGGATAATAGAATCTAGACTTAGTATATTAAAGCCTTTAGGCCTATAAAATATATCTTTTTAATATATATCTAGCTTCTTCTAAAGTTTACTATTAATATATACGTAATATAGTTTACTAAATATTCTAAGTTTAAGATATTAGGAGTTTTACCTTCTATCTTTCTTACGATATCGTCTATTTACTATCTTAGTACCTCGAGCGGCCTTAATAGCGTAATAGTTATAAATAAATTATAATAATTTATCGCCTTTATCTATAAGCTACGGTAATTTTAATATAGCTAATATTACTTTAAATCTACGATAAAAATCTAATTAAGCTTTTTAGGTACTATTTTATTAAGATACGTATATAGCTAAGTATAGATTATAATTCCTATTTCGTTATAGCGTCTATTAATTAAGGTATATTCTTTATCTCTATCGTGTATAGCTTAATAAGCTTAAGGTTTAATTAACGTTTAGCTATCTTAAGAGTAACTATTAAAGTATAAAAGTATCGTCTCTATTTTTTTATCTTTTATAAAGTAGATCTAGGACTTTAACTATCTTTTTAAGGAAGGTAATAAACCCTATATAATCTCTAAGGCTCTTTATATACGCCTATTAGTAGAAATCTAAGAAGATTATCTCTATTAGCTTATACTTACCTAATTAAGGTTTCTCGGTTTAGTAATATCTTTAATTTAATAAGTCCGTAGGCCCGCATAGTTAATATAGCTCTATAGTATTATCTTTAATTTAATAAGTCCGTAGGCCTCGTAGTTAATATATCTATAGATCTCTACCATCTTAAATAATACCGGTAACGTTTTCTATACTTAATTATTTACTTAATTAATCCTTACTAATATATTAAGCCGTTTATATAACTTTTATATAGTAGCGAGAGCTAAACTCTTTTTATAGATATAAATCTTATTTAAGATCTTTATAGTTTTATTTTTAGTAGCTTTTAAATTCTTAGCCCGTCTAGTTATCGTATATATCTTATTAGATTATTATTATATATTCTTACCTTATCTACGCGAAATAAGAAAGGCTATACTTCTTTAAGGCGTATAGCGTATTTAAGTTAATAAGACTACCGCCTACTCCCTACTAAGCCTTATAAATACTAAGTTAGTACCGATAGCCATAGTATTTTTTAATTACCGATTATAATATTTTATATTTTGAGAGGTTTATAGGTAGAGAAATACTTCTCTTATTAATCGTTATATAAAAAGATATGCTTAAGTTAAGGAACTACTAGATTTTTTTAAAAGCGTATTTCGTACTAAGTTATACTATAAGGCTAATACCCGTTATACTGCTATTTTTATTCTTTATATGCTTTTTATAGTCGGCCTCTTATATAATCTTTCGTAGTAGTAGTATTTACCCTTAAACTTATAAATCTTTTTATTGTTTCTTTAGGTTTTACCTCGGCTATTTTTTTAAATAGCGCCTTATTATCTTAGAGCTAACGTCTTTGTAATATATCTACGCTTATTTCTTTAATAAGTAGCGCTTTCTTAAGTATATTAAGGGTAGTTTTTTAACATTAAATCTATTATCTACTAAAAGTTTATAATAAATATCTCTAGTCGCTACTTAAGGTTACTGTAGATAAGATTAATAGCCTCTACTATAGCTAATTATCTTTAAGTCTATATCTAGCTCTATCTTCTTCGCCGTCTCCGCCTTGGTTTTCTCTATTAAGATCGAGCCTAATATCTTATTATACGTTCTAATAAGATCTCGAACTTTTATATAAATCTTTAATCGATTTTTATTCTTAAGTTAAATTACCTTAGTTAGTCCTAATTAAAGGCTTACTAATAACGGTAATAGCGTATACGTTAAAACTTAAGGTATTCTATACCTTATTCGCGCTGCTATTAGTAGATCGTAGATAAGTACGTCGAGTCTCTATCTATAGTAAGCTTTAATAATAGTATATACCTTTAAGTTATTATTTAATTATTAGTACTTGGTTCTACGTTGGCTACCGTAGCCTTAAGCGGTTTACTAGTAATATCCTAGACTTTATTATACTTAAGGAACGTATTATGTGTATACTCTAATTATACCTTATTCGCGCTGCTATAGTGATCGTAGATAAGTACGTCGAGTCTCTATCTTATAGTAAGTTTAATAATTTTATACTTTAAGTTATTATTTAATTATTAGTACTTGGTTCTACGTTGGCTACCGTAGCCTTAGCGGTTTACTAGTAATATCCTAGACTTTATTATACTTAAGAACGTAATTATGTGTATACTCTATCGAGGTGTTCGTGAGATAGCCTTTAGGCTTTATCTCGTTAAACTTTAGTAAGAGAGTATCTAGATATGTTGTTTAGGGAGATTAAGAAGTAAGTTAGTTTATTAAGATATGTGCTAACCGGGCTTATAATCTGTTGGGTGATATATGGTATATATCTAATAATTGTAGGATGGGATCGAACTTGTAGATTTGACTATAGAACTAACATAGACTAATAAGGGAATATACGATGCTACTATATAATGAACTGATGTCTATAATCTTGATATAATGTATGCAGTCTGCCTCGAGTCTCACAGAGCCTTGTCGTGTAATCTTCTTGATATCTCCAGCTGAAGTTCCTTGTTCCTCAGCTATAAGCATCACCTCGATGCCTATAGATTTGTTATGCCTCTTTGGCATGCCAATGCTAGCATCTCCCTATACGGCTCGACTACCTGCACTTCTATCTGGATTCGTCCTTTGAATATACCAGAGCTTTTCGAAAATCATCCATATATTTCCGTAGATTTTGTCTGCCCCTATACTCGATTTTGAATTCAAGATGAGCCTACAGGAGGGAGTGAGACGACTGCGGGTCTTTACAAGCCCAGACCCATCGTATGGCCACCACGTCGATGGTACGTGCAGCCCGAGATCGAATTCCTAAAATCGCCCCGCAAATGGCATTACAAAAAAAAGACGCCAAAGCAACGAATCAGGAGCGCAAACGAGTGAACCAACTATTGCAGGTTTTCAACTACAAGCAGACGCAGATTTGTTGTAAGCTACCGAGAAATAGCCCTGACAAGAGTTGCTTATCATATTGGAGTTGAAAACTAGAGGCTTTATATTGACGTTATGAACAGCTAGGAAGATTCAGCCCTTACTTTCGAGGATCGCATCCGCTTTTCAGGACACAAGAAGGGCCACGTCGTTCGTGTGGGATCCGGACCGGAAATCTGGAGCGGTTCGGCTAGCGAAGTGACGTAATACGACGAGCAATGCCTGCCTGTCCGGCGCGGATAGACGAAGGCGAGGGAGCTTCGAGCAGCTGGGATTTTGATTTGTAACAATTACCGGTGGAGAAATACGCAACGGGGCGAATATCTTTGGAGAGCGGCCTGTCGAAGACATAAACGCGTTGCTTTCTATGGCAGACGGGTTAGCTTGTGAGATTAGGATTCGCTTAGAGCTATGCTCAATGAATGTTCTTTCTTTTGTACACTTTTCTCTCTTTTCCTTACATGCTATATGGTGTAATCTGTTGACTTCGCGACGACGGGCCATGCGGAGTATAATCTGGCTGATTACGCTTTGCTCTAAACCTAGTTGACCGATGTTCTGAGTCGTAGGTTTTACCTTGGTCAAGCTATGCCCCATTCGATGATGCTCTCGGTGTCGATCTATAGCGCTCGTTAACACGATTTGAATATCGCATGGCCTTTGTGCACACATCCTTCTCCATGATCTCCCATTTCATCTATGAAAAAGCAAAGACCTCTTACGCCGTTATCCTTTAGTTTTCAACATTTGTATCGTAAAAGCCCTGACCTCTATTAACTCTAGAATTCGTATCTAATTCGCTCTTGTGTACAGTGATATGCAGCAGTATTATCTAGAGCCTTTAAAAAAAAGAAAAAGCGGGAATGTTGAAGCAACGAGTTGATATAGGAGCTGTACTTCATTTTTAAAACTATAGACAGAATATGTAGTGCCGACTCATATTCCAGTAAGGACTAGAGCGCGAAGGCTATGCATTTAGACGGAAATTTATTTTCCATCAGCATTGATTTGAGCGGTCTCCTCGTCTGCTTAAAAGGGGAGATTAATTGCTTCACACCGTTTCCCCGTTCCTGCGCCGAATTTGGGATCTCTCGGATTATAATTCTGGACAGGCCAGAGCAGATTATTTTACGATGTATATTAAGGATTCATTGATTGATATTCGCCCCGTTTTGAAAACCGCTTCCGGTTCCATCGCAAGAGAGATTTAACAATAATTCCAGTAACCAATATCGTCCGGACGCCTACAGTATCAGGTAAGCCACATTCCGAGTTTTGGCGATACGCATCGCTGTAGGGGTATATGAAGTGAAAGACCCGTAAGCTTCTGAGTTGGTCATCAAAGTCCTCCCAGTCATTATCCGTCACCCAAAGCGGGAATTTGGAGAAAGGCATCTGTTGCTCAGTTATTTAGATGAGAATTTCCAACGGGATGGATATACTTTGAGTATCAAGCTTTGATAGTTACGTTCTTTGAGTTCTCATATTCTCTCCCTCTATAGCCCATACTATGAATTCTTCCAGTGTACCTGATACTTTCGTGATAGCTACTGTTCCGAATGATCAAAAAGGCAGATAAGTGCATTGCTACATTCTTTAGTCAACTATATCAATAAAGCTAACATGGTGCTAGTAGTATACAAGAATATTAACAGGGTTGAAAGAAATATCGGATCAATACCAATCAATTGTGAACGCGATTCGTTCGAGCAGATGGTAGAAGCGCTCTCGAATCGCGAATCGCACAGCCGTTGTAGATTGTATAACTCTACTGACTTGGTTTCTTTGAGAGATCTTGACTGTGGGTCATACGTGGAATATTCCTGTTTTGCATGGAAAACTGCGCTTTGAGGCCATTTCATTCGCGGTGAAAGAGCTGGAATTCTTAGCAATGGATTTTCATCGGGATTTGCGAGTAATAGCAACCCTAAGGATATCAAACTGGAGGGAAGCTAAGGTTTGTTAATAGTCCTAGTTTGATGGGAGAAATATGATCGGTTAAACAGTTGCTCGAATGATCGCATGGTAATATAATCAGCTGGTGGAGAGAAGAATAAACTTGTTGAAAAAAACGAAAAAAGGAAAGTGGAAAAATTCAGGATGACCTACATTGGTATTAAATCATAGAATAGAGAAAAAAAAATAAGGAGTAAAAAAAATTGAAGAATATAGGTACTCTTATGCTCGTCCCTTTGACAACCCTTTCTCATGCTTGAATCCCTGAGGCCTGATTATAGCATACCAGAAAAGGGTATAACAAAACTTCACAAGGAACGAACAAAACAAGCAAAAATCCTAGAAGGCCGCTATTTTCGAAGACCAGACCTCCAAAGTCACGTTAAATAAGGCATTTATTGTTCATCTTTCCATATAAGTTTACTTTTCTTCATCCTCTTGGCCTTTTGAATGTGTCGTTAGTTCTCATGGCCTTAAGACTCCGAAAGCACATTTATTCCTACAAGGACGTTCTCGGACTTCTACGCGTGTTATGGGAAACTTACCTGCGACTTCTGCACTCAGAGTGCATGCAGACGCCGCGAGGACCAGAGCAGCTAATAGGTCTCCGCGACTTAATCGACGCAAGAACGCGGGAGCTATAATGAAGTTCACCGCAAGAAAGCGAGATCCGAAGTATGAAGTGGTTTCTCCTTTCTCCCATCCTTCTTTGCCAACTTCTGCCAAGAAGACCGGTGACTGACACGGCCCCTCTTTCTGTTTTTTTTTTTTTTTTTGTTTTTTTTTTTTTTTTTTTTTTGTAAAGCAAATAAATACGGCCTCCTTTCAGTCAGTGATAACTACATCTTCTTCGGCGACGCTGGGCTCCACCTTGCACTTTGGAACCTACCAATGCTGAGATCTTGCGGTGTCAGAATGGCTCGCCTCGTAATACAATTCCTTGGAATTCGATGTCGGAGAAGATAGAACACTCTGCTTGGATATGTCGGAGGAGGATCGCTCATCCGCGTATTTTATCCCGTTGGAGAAGTGCGGAAGACAGAACAAATGGATATCGACGTGGAAGTTGTCGGGAAGCTGTCAAAGGATGCAGTCATGACGATAGCATGGATCTCGTGGAAGCGGCGGTGGGTTGTCTTCTTTGAGCGGTGGTCATGCATATTTTGAGACGACCGACGATTATTGCCTCAAAACACAGAGATGCAGATTTAAACGAAAGGTGTCTGCGAGAATGTAGACAGTGGCGGGCAGTTTTAATCCACAGGCGAATAGTAAGTGAGGACTGAGACTAAACTTCGAACGAGATCACATCGGTGATAGAAGGGGTTTTAGCTGACATGATTAAACATCACTCATCTCTAACGCGGCGCGCCATGGGATAGATTTTGTCTAATTAGCGTGGAAATATCTCGGCCACACCGAGAACCTAGTGCGGAGGAGATAATCATGCTGTAGACAAAACAGCCGTTACCGCTTGCATTCTCTTTCATAGGAAACCTCAAAAAAGAAAAAAATGTAGAAACGAAAGATAGAGGGAAGAGACGGAACAAAATAGAGTTTTGCTTAGCGATGGACCAGTCCGTTCACATTGTTTTCGGCGATGCGGGAATGCTCCGATTTTCTTCAAGCGCAAGCGGGAGATCGTATTCACGCCCAGGATCTATTATTGTACTTGGAAATCTTTCCCACAACCTCCACTGTCGCAATTTTCGGGAGAGGATTGCTTTTTATAATTTAGTCGACAGGAAAGTTCTCAAATATTATTCTTGTAGCGTGTGCGCAGATGACAAAATGACTGCAATCACGAAACCTTTATTTCAATTCCCGATGGTATGCTACAAGACGTATATGTGCAGAAGATAATAGATTGTTGAGGAACCGAAGGCTATTCCGAAACTAGCTCCTTTAGAGCGACACGCAACGCAAACACTGTTACATTTTCGATACGCTGGCCAGAATAGCCATTCAAACTAAAGATTGAGAACCTTGTACATACTTATGATTATTTTATTCTACTCCTTTCTAACGCTCTAACTTTCGAATGTATGCGAAACATAAGAATTGCGTATTTTTGATCAAAAAACACGGTAAAAATATAAGAAGATAAAAGCAAAACCAAAGAAAAACGGGGGCATCGGGCTGGAATCGTTGAACAAAAGAAAATATCCATGAACTACGCCATTGTACTCTCGAAGGGAAAAAAAAGCGCAAATAGATAATCAACCGATATGAAGGACTCTCTGAAACTGAGACGAAAAATTACAATCTATTTGGCCCACAAGACCGTTGCATATAAACTGACTGAAAGTCTTATCCGGACTCTAATAAATTTATAAAGGAGAGACGGATCAAATGTGTTCGCGTAGGCAAAAAAAATGGCCTAAATATATAGCAACAACAACTAAAAGGAACACTTCAAAGCCAATAGTAGTCATTACTTACCAATTCAACATTGTCGCAGCATTGCGGGGGCATTCCCCCCTCTTTGTTCCTACCTTTCCTCAATTAATTTGCGGCGGACACCACTCTTGTAATCCATTTTAAGGTCATTTTCCCGTTACGGTGGAGACATCGGCCTGGACTCGAGAATGCGGGATTAGTGTTTAGCAGTCGATGCCGTGTGGTTGGTTTGAGTATACGAAATGCTGGTGCTGTTTGTTGCTGTCAGGACGGGAAAAGCAATAGCGACATTTGCCGTCGCGACGACTGCTAGCAAAACCTCATTGAGAGGAGAACAGTAGGTCGATTGGGGGCAATCTGTGGTCGCGATCTGGAAATTTTATCGAGAAATTTGTAATAGTTGTCTCGAATATTCATATAAGGAGAATAGTTGGTCCATGGTCTCCGAGGTACTGTGGCATGGCGTTTATACACTTGGATTCGATATAAAATGTTTCCTCTTATCCGCGCACTAAATTAATAGCGATGGTGATATTGGCCTGGTACCTCGGAAGTGTTCCGGCAAAGGATCTCGCGGTCAACTGCGCGCGGCAGGATAAAATCCGTTACCTTCCTTCCCATAAAGAAGCTCTCCAGCACTCAGTAATATTTATGGCGGTAAAGTAAAGAACGAAGGGTAAACGATATGCTCATAAAAAGAAAAACAAAAAAAAACTCAAGACTGAAAGCAAGATATATAACAATCACGTTGTGATGTTACGCCATAGGACTTATTCCAAAGAACTTTTTTGTGTATCGCCCTTCTCACGAAATACGTAAATAAGGAGTTATGAAGCATTCGTCGTCCACGTTATGAATTACTTACTGGTGACTGTGGGATAAAAAAATATTTGTCCTATCCTTCAAGTTTCTAGATACACTTAAGCGGCAGCTAATATTTTCACGTCAAATCGATTGATTATAGAAGAACAGACCGTTCGAGTTATTATCGAGTTATTAGCCCGCCGTAGTCGAAGTCGCTACTTCAGACGTATCACCAAAAAAATTTGGAAATGTATTATCTGCAATTTGGGGAAGTGTTTATGCTCGTTTTCGTTTGTTTTATGTTTCATCGGCTTAGGCTGTCAGCTCCCGAGGGAATTACAAAATGCACGCTCAAACTAAATAATTCCGCGATCGGAACCACGATAAGAAAGAAGTAGAAAGTGGAAACAAAGTAAGAAACGCTGGAAACTGAATGATGAGAAGGTGCAGAAGAATATCTTGATCGGAAACCCATCAATAAGCAACTAATGCGAGATTAGTTCAAACGCCTGCGATTACCTTGCGAGTCCACGTAGTATCGGATTTTGCAGGTTGTGCACTCCCATATATAGGCACCGAGAATCTCTGAGAATTCCCTTCTTTTGCTATTGTCTCCTGACTGGTCACATTGCGGACAAGCGACAGCCTCGTAGTTCATGAGTATAGGCTCTGGAGGTTCCGCACGCACATGGTGACGTTTTTGTAATCTGAGGTTTAGTACTACGCGCTGCTGATTTCGAAGTATTGGAAAGTAGGAAAGTATAGATAAGTTATGATATTTTAATCGTGGAGATTGGGATGCCGATCAGACGGAAGGCTACTAGGCCATTTCAAAGACATATTTATAGACAGTATCATAGGAAGAAATAGGAGGGATCTATAAGCTCAGACTTCATACTTAATCCTCGAGCTTATTAGCCTTGGATTCTAGGGCAAGCTTGTCGTGTCGATCACTTTGATGCTCCAATTTTCAAAACGTCTTTTGATAAGACTAATGCCCGCGCTTGTCCGAACCTTCTAGATGAAATGAAAAGAGATTCCTGTGGCGAAATCAGAGTATAGATATTGTAATTGAAGAATATTCAAGTCCTGATATTTTAATTCCTGTATCCCGTTTCGGGGTATTTCTATCCGGAATATTTGTTATTGATACTCATTTAACTAATGATGAGAAACTGTATCGTATTCGATGGAATAACAAAACAATAGCTTTCACTCGAAAAAAAAAATCTTGATTGCGTAAACGGCTCAATATAAAAAAAAATCCCTTTGAACTCCCCGCGACTTAGCATTGTCTGCTGTTTGATAAATTCACTGTTTGATAAGTTCAATCCAAAACTACGAATCACTGTATGGTTTATCGGTAAACTTCTTGTACGTGAAGTATACAAACAACAAGAAATGTTTTATTAAGCTTATCATTTCTGTCTGGCGCGTGTTTGGTAATAGTACCCTTTGCCCCAGCGTCAGTCCGTATGTTAAATGCATACTTCAGGTTTTACCGATAAGCGCTTGTTTCTCGTAATATCTCGCGCGCGTATGTGCCAGTATCAATCGTCATTGGCTGTTACTATTGTTTATAAAGCCGTTGGATCATCCGGAACGGATATGAGGCCCACGCCTTGATATTCATTATTGTGTTGAACTCCCTGATACATACGTATAGCAATAGAGTTTTAATATCAATAGGTAAGTTGAAATCCTTTGCGATGGCAGCTTCGATTTGCGTTATAATCCACAGTTTATGAAGTCATAAACGATTACTACTAAGTTGAGCCCCATAAAGAATAGTTAAGATCGATGACATATAGCGTATAATAGGGCCCTTCCAGCTATACGTAATATATACCTATATTATAATCGACGTTTTAGGCGTTTTAAAGGCCGGCGTAAGATATTTTTTATTATATTTATCGTCGGTAGCGCGTTAACGTATATTTTACTAAGTTTAATAACTTATATATAGCTGTCTCGTTACTTTATATAATATTCCTCGCGTCTATTATATTATCGTCCTTATACTATACATATAGGGTAAGCCTAGCGGCCTTCTTCTTTATATTTAGTTATAGCTTTTTAATAGATACCTATACCTTAATACTATACCTTTATAATATACGGTAAAATAGTACGCGGAGAGACTTTAAAGCCGATATACCGCGTTATTTTAGCTAACGTATTAAATGGATAATTGTTAGTATATTATATAATATAGCGTACGTTATATTTAATAAGTAAATAATGTCTACCGTTCGAGGGGAGGACGTTAAATAGACCGTAGATATATAGCGGGAAATAATACGTTAGTATATATTACTTAAATGATCGAGTATATCTTGTATTTAACGATACGAGTATTTTAGTGCCGTATAGTAAATGACCTCTACTCGCTAACTAATATTTAAGCGTTTTCTTAGTATTTTATAAGGTTATTATTGTTGATGATGTATCGCGATGCGGCGCGTCTGATATTAGATGTGGGAAATTCGCTTCTAAATTAGGTAAGTGTCCTAACAATTATATCAACTAACTGTACTATCGCAAAAAGGGACGCTAAGAAATGCAATAGCAGTCAATACAACATTAGGCGGAAGCCCCACGCAGATACCAAACCAACTAGAGACCGTTTCCAATCCGACTATAGGGTCCGGTTCCCGTCTCCAAAATAGTAACTCGCAGGCATTGCATCTCCAAATCTTAGATCTAAATAATACAGATGCCATCGCGTATTCTGTCGTTTGCACTACATTGGCGTTGTCGTGACACTTGACGCAACGTGGCGGAGATCCAAGGTTGAGGGCGGCGATGAGAGCTGAATATTGTCCATGCTGAGATTTATATCTTGGGGTTGAGATTTAAGGCGATATTTAGGACTTTCTTGTCAACTGTCCAGAATCCCGTGTGTGCTGGCTTTTTATGGCATTAGAGATCGAAATAACTCATCCAATAACGAATGCTTTATGAAAGCCAATACCATATAACTGCTCCATGCGCTATTCCTTCAAGCCTCTGATCCGTATTTCAAGAGATACGCCGAGAATAATACCCCTGTTAAATTGTTAATTTAGATGATGGTGCTACTTTATTTTAAATTCTAGAATTCAAAGGGAATCGAGCACCTTTATCTTCCACGAACAGTTGAGAGTATCATTAAAATGGCTACAATCTTTATTTTCCTCCAGAATTCTGTTACAAATTTTATATTCTGACGAAAAGAAGAGGCCCGACCAGGGGCGAACTTGTCGCTTGCTAGAGCTTAACACTGCCAGATGGTGGCTTCCCAGAAATGAAATTTCTTGTTACACGATTTACCACCACCTTTCATTTCATTACGGGATACTGTAAGTGAATAAGAGATACAAGGCTGCACTTCTGTGACGGAAGTGATAGAACATGGGTGATAAAATATAGTATGGAATCTAAAGCAGATGGTTCAAAACTAGGAGCATCGTAGAAGCAAAGTTGGCCACCCCTGCCAATCGAACTGCGAAGGCTTTTGGGATGCTTGGCCTCTCTGACATCAGTTAGTTGATTACCTCCTCCATATCTTCCATATTTTTTGTTTGATGCTGCAACAACATCCTCTAGCTTAGCGCGCCATGCCAATTCCAGTTGCCGCATCTCATTACCTCTCTCTCTGGAGGCGCTCCTGGCTAGCAGCAAGAGCTTCAACCGATCTTGTCTCATCTGCTCCTGTGCTCTCTGGTCATTTTTTCTTCTCGCTGTGAGCATTTCTTCTTGCAATGCACGTAGCTCCAGCTGGTGAGTCCTCTTCATCTCTGCCAATTCCTCGCTAACTGCCATGCCTGCTCCTGTTTTGGAAAGCGGTAGATTTAAATCGACCATCTCGCGCTGGATCGCCATTTGCACTTGCCCTCGCTGAGCGGGTTTCTAACGAGCTCGAGAGCTCCATTTTCTGTTCCGTCGTAGCGACAGTATTCAGCTCCACGCTCGACGAGTTTCCCCAGAACTTGTCGATAAGTTGTTTCTCTAGTCTTTCACCTCGCTCTGCTTAACCGATTTCCAATGTGTGGTCACGAGAAGAACGTGCTTGAGGGCGTCGGTACCGCATAGCTTCCGGAACATCTGTAGATCCAAGAGGGAAGAACCTTCCATCCGGAGGATATTGATACGGTGGAGGTAAATAATTATAATTGCGGTAAGCTTTATTCCCTTCCGATATGTCAACTCGAGCCATTCCGAGTGTTTTACAAGAATCTGTGTGTCGCTTTTGTATGTGCCATTAAAACCTGGGGTGTCAGCGAGGTTCATTGCGACACCATCAATGACCGCTGGAAAGCTTCGAACATCGCTGGTGCCTGAAAGTGCCATAACCCAAGCACGGTTAACATTTAGTTTATAAGTTTCAAGCTAGATTCCGGCGAAACTTACAGGCTTCTAGTTCGTGTCCGACTACTACATCATCGCGGCCAGTGGCGACTTGTATAAATGAGCTTTTGCCAGATCCAGTTACCCCATGACGGCGATTATGATCGGCTGTTTAACAGAACTGGTAACTTGGGTGCCGAAAGGTGAACAAATTCTCCCTCCGCATCCTCAACTTCACAAAATTCCGGCGTGTTCATAACGAAGGTATCAGAAAAGAGTTTCTAATCGCTTGAGGTTCCTGTCTTCTAAGACAATCTTTCAAGGTATCGTGTCGGCACAATAATCACCTCTAGCTCTCTATGCCAGGAAAAATGCGAAGGCGCGTGATACATATATCCCATAACTTTCTCCACTTTCACTCACATCGATTGAAATCACCATATCTTATAAACACAAGCCTTGCGAAGATATTTGTCGATAATCGGCCTATACGATAGGAATTTAGTCAAGTGTGGGATAGCCTTGTTGTCTCAGCCAAAATTGAAAATGTGGAATCAGTTCTGCAGGTTTCGATTTGCAATCGCCTCCGTGTGATGATGTTGCCAACAAACCTGGCCGCGGCGAAGGCGGCTTTGGCAGCGTGCATAAAAGTTGGATTCGTTTCTTCTTCTTTTTCTCTTCTTCTCTTTTCTCTTCTTCTTCCTTCTTTTCTTCCCCTTTCGGGAGCGTCCGCCATCAAATTCCAACTCTAGGCACTTATCCATAGTCTGTCATCGGGCGATATAAACTGACATAAATACGTCCAAGTCATGTCAATTAGCCAGTCTCATAACCAGAAACAATCGGGAAATTTCAAAGTTTGGAAAGAAAAATCCAGTTACGAGACTGTAAATTAGTGTCTGTCATTCCCTTTGTTATTTCACTCGAAGAATCGATGGATTAGCCGTACATGTTGGACGCCAACTATGATCCCCCTCCAGCCGTGGTATTTTCTACCCCAGCCATAGATAAAACCAGGAACGTCCAAACCGTGGTAATAGCGTGCTAGCTATAATAAAACCACTAAAAAAAATTGATGTGCCATTTTTATGCAAGCTACTATCAGTATCACGGAATAAAATAACATAATTTTAAATTTTATAACACGAGCACTATTTAAAACGCTAATAAAATAAATAATTTAAGTATCGTGAGTATTTCGCGAGCGCTTTTTAAAGATAATTTTTATATAATATTATAATAATTATTACTTTATATAATGTATACTACATCTATATTTATATATATCATATATAAATTAAATTACTGTTATTATTGTCGCGATTATTAATATTATCGTCGTCGTTGTTGTCGTCTTCGTCCTCATTTCTCGCTTGTTTTTTATTTTTGGTTCAAGTTGGTTGATGCCTTGCAGTTATTATGGTTCGCGTGTTATATTATTTTTATCATAGCTGGCGCGCTATTGTCACGGTTAAGACGTTGTTGGTTCTATCTATGGTTGGGGTAGAAAATACCACGGCTGGAGGGGATCATGGTTGGCATACATATTATTCTAAAAAGGTTGTTAATTATACGAGACCTGCCACTCCGATGAAGTAGAAGTATATCCATCCAGTAGAGCGTTTAGAAAGATGTTCTTCATATGGTTTCCATTCAATTATATCAAATTGGATAAAAATTAACGGAAGAAGCAGATCCTATGGGTTGGACCAATGCGGGCAGCCCCATTTTTCGGATGCTTTTTTGGGTGGTCGGTCCAGTTATCATGGCCCCTCTGTCTTCTCCCTTGCATTTGCGCATTTGTCGAACTCGCAAACAGGCTTGAATCTCCAGAATCCATCTTCATCTAGTTGAAGCTTCCATTCCCCCTCCAAGCTTTCTGCTCTTCTTTGTACATATTGGCAACATTAACCTTAATTATCAGTATTAGTCCTTGCTTCCAGTCTTCTTCTGGCTTCAACGTCGAAAACTCGCGCCATCGATCACATAGCGTATTCTTCCATCTAGGCAGGGACGCAACCACTCTCCATGACCCGCACCATTTCGAATGTGGATAGTTATATTCTCCAGACGCTGAGAACCGCGTAAAATATGCATGAGCTCGCGGAAGCTTTCGCTTTCCGATGATTGTTGTTCGTTATAATTGCGCATCGCTGGTCGTCTCCTCCTTAATCCCATCTGGTCATAATTAGCCCGAACCGTTGGTGTAACTGTAAGCATCGGGCACATTAGCTCGAAGGAGTAGATATTCAAATCATCTCCAATCGGGACGGGTGGGCAAAGAGCGTCAGGCGACGGAGGCTCTGGCGTATATTTGGAAAAATCACATTGCAGAGCGTCAATCGGTATTCCTGGGAATATATCCTATTATCAGGCAAATAATAGAATGGGAAATTAGCGAGGAAATGAAATTGTATAGGAATTTTAGTTCAAGAAGCTTTTGTCAGAGACAGGTACTCTCCAGTCATCGAGGATTTGACTTTTTCTCACGTCAATGACATACCTACTACAGGGTATTTTAAACTCCTGGACAGTTCCTTGACTTGCCGCAAAGACCGCATAATCGATGAACTCCTTCGAGACGGACGGCTCACAACCGAGTTTCCGCAACGTGATCCCACTACCAAGTAGTTTAACCCATCTCACCGAATCTTCGGAGTAATGCTAGACGGCCGAACAGCGTAATCTGAGAATCCACCCTTTAGTCGCTCGATATTTTGAAGTTTGACCAGATTTCTCATCTCGGCGGGCAAAGCGCCGGAGCGATGGAGTTTCAAAGTTGCCAGCTGCAAGGCTCTGTTGTCCCGAATATTATCCAGCACAATGTCCATCGGTTCACGCTTAACACCCTTCCGGTATCGTTCTACCATAAACTCCCAGGAATCGTCATCAGGCTTGATATAGGACAAAGACAGCAGCTTCAAACTGCTGAGATTTTTTGCCATTATGCGTCCGATAACGCGGTACATTGCCATCGTTTCCTCGCCGACTATTTTCTCCCGGCACGCAAACGGCGATGCTACAATAACTGCACCAGACCACACCGATAGAGAAAGCGAGCGCAACCCTCGTGCCGGTTCAAGGTATGTAACGTCCCTTCTAGACAAGCGTGCGTCAAGCTCTTCGACCCAGCCATTTATATCTCGCAACCTCGCCGAAATAATTCTGTAAAACACGTCTATACCCTGGCGACATTTTTGGACGGTTGATCCAGAGGGCTTAGCATGGGAGCGATCATTTGTGACGTCTAGAACGAGCTCCTTAACATGGCGGAATAGCTCGAAGAATGGACTGCGTAAGCGGACGCAAACTGGTAAAACGCCTGGAAGTTCCCTTCTGTGGGCTTAAAAATCACCTCAATCCTTTTGGTCACATCGGAAAAAACCTGACCTCTATCGTTCTTCAGGAGGTGACAGACGCCGCGCGTAATCCGCATGGATCGATCATCCTGCTCCGCCCCCTTTCCGAAGCTTGTCTTTCTCCGCAACCCATCGCCGAAGTCGAACTTGATACTCTGGAAAAGCAAGAATCCGGTCGTCTGTCCGAACGCGGCATGCGATAAACGCACCGATTCCAGATCGCTCTTGCTTAGCTGGTTGAATGAAAGGAAGTTTTAAAATTAGCTCTGGTATTATATAGTGATCGTAAGCGAGGAGTAAAACGCGTTATTATACGCTCAACTAACATCTTTAAAGATATCTACCAGGATCTCCGATGGTAGTAGAAGGATGGACATCGCCTAATTTCAATGCTGGACAAGATTTTCGAGGTCCAGCGGAAACTTTAAGGATTGTTTAAATTTCGAACAAGCTCCAATACGATTTTGCCATTTTGCCGTGCGCGGTGACAATGATGAGTCAACGTGGCTCTAAAGTATAGAGCTCAGAGCGGAGGTTCGAATTCGGCAATTCGTTCCGAACCTATCCAACGCCGCTATTCACGAGTTTGATATCAGCACACGCCTTTTCCTTTCTCTTGCGTGTATTGAGCATGTAGCACAAACGGGTCTTTGACGATTATGGAGTACTCACTGGCTAAAAATATATAAACCTTTGGAGAAAATGAAGCGTGTTATCAAGGAAAGAGATATTCAAAGTCTTTATATCAATAACGATTTAGATTCCGCTGGGTGGCTATTAACTATGAAGAAATACCCACTATCCACACCTAGAACAGAGTTAATAGTTACAGTTACTAGAGTCTCCCTGGCAATCCATAGTAAGGAGGGTTATACTTACGATATTTCGATTGTCTTCCGAGTTTCCTGCTTGCTATATGTCCGATGCTGCTATTGACTGGTTGAGTAAGTAATTTTTTCGCGAAAGCGCTGCGAATTTGGCTTCAAAAAAATTTACGCTTTGTTTCCTTCTTTTTCTTTCAGTATTCTTTCAAGTCGCAAAAACCAAAAATCAATTAAAATAAAACTGCGGCCGCCCCGCAATCCTCTAAATTTGAAAGCGATTAGCTACGTATAGACAGGCTCAATGTTCTACAATCATCAATAACAATTGCATGTGGCCATCACCTATACCAAATTTCCCGTATATTTATTTCTTTTCAATTAGAATCTGTTCCATGCGTCGATAATCCATCAGCTCCAATGGAACCCGATTGGGAGGATTGCTTTGCCGCGTGGCTGGCGTATAGCGATAATCTCGACACCAGAATAGCCGGCGATATTGCGGAAGCATCTTTACCTACGTATTTACAAATCCGGACCTATCAATAAATATGGAGGATGGAGGATCAACTGATTCGTTCCAGCGGTTCAGTACATCCCTCCCTGTCGGGTACTGGAGGATATCTTTAGCGGTGGGTACAATCGAGTTTCAAAGAATTCCCCGTTGCATATCTTTTATACATCTGATCGGTAATTGGACGCGCTCCTTGTAGCTATCACGATCTCTCACACCAATTCTTCCTCTGCGATGATCATTGATAGTCCCCGCCATTCACCCAACCAGACTCTTGAAGCCACGATGCGCTTAACGCCACCGAAAATATCCACTGGCAAATCGCAAACGAACCACACGGTATCGCCGTCGATAGGAGATCTGGGACCTCTACCAGAGCTTTCAGAAGTATGGTCTTATGTTTCATCGGACCCGGGACGGCTCAATGCGTTTATTACATTACCCGCGTGGCCGAGTGGCTCCATCTCATCACCTCCGAAGTCGACTGTCACTACAATATTGAAACGTCTAAGGACATACAGCTCTCTTCCACGGCTACGGGATATATTCCTAATATTATACCCTTACTTACCGATGGAAATCTCGACGTGTGAAGTCCTCTCTAACGATGAATACATTCAAGAATCCATCCACAAAGGCTCACTATTGAGGGAAGTACACTCAGCCTTCATCTCCCTCCGCTACGACGTTCAAGTACTCGGAGATGACGGTTACTACTTCGGCTCAGCGCGCGATTTCGACGTCGGCCTCAACGACACCAGTCCATGGCAGCAAGTAGAGCTCGTCCAGCACGACGAGAAGGGAGTGAAACTCACCGCAGTTAATCTGGACAACAATCTCAAAAGGACAATTCTAAAGATGGCAAAACCGACGTTCGACAATATGCGTGCGATGGCGTTAGCGTTGGAGAGGAAGTGGATTGCTTTACACTTTGAGGCGCGACAGAATCAAAATGCGCAGGTTGACATTGAAAGTGAGATAGCAATCAGAAGGAAGCTTTTAGCGATCGCGGAGTCAACATACAGAGAGTGTAAGTGGCGCCTAATGCTCTGGTCCGCGATGACACCTAAGTTTGCTAAACTCGAACACCCCCTTCTACTTTAATGGACTTTATTTACATCGGTATGATCACCATTTCGTACTAAGTAGTTACATAGCTTCTCTTTAGCTTCATACGAGACATGATATCCGCGTAAATGGTAATTTCTCTAGGCTGTCGATGTTTATATAAGCTAGACCCTACTAAAGTAGATAAAGATACGTGGATTGGGTTGGAGTCGGTAGTTTTCTGATCGTTCTTGCTTTATTTTTGTTGTTGGTCTAGCTTCTATAAGAAAGAAGGGGAAGTAAATGCCCTCATTAGGAGAGAAAGTGGGCTATTTATTGTCAATCTAATCCGATTCTATGGATAGAAGACTGGCGGTCGAAAACCATACAAAGGCGCCCATTACGACCTTAGGCATTGTATATTTTTTATTGCTTTTCGGTTCGAGTATACCTTTACTGACGTTCTCGGCAAGTGGTTTATGGATTTCGACGGAGACGAAAGCCTCTTATATAGACGAGGAGAATTCGTACGAGGCAAGCGTTATAATGTCCGTAATGGTATTGAAAATATGACGTAGCGCCGATATCAATCAAAGTAAATCATTATATGCGTTGTTGTAGTTGCGCCCGAACACTTGTTATACAATTGTAATACAAACAGCCCTATGCGCTGTAGAAATACCCAGCCTCGTAGCTTCGATTCATTCGTTCCGCTCGTTGTGGCCAAATCGTGGTTATAATTCTTTTTATAAATTTAAACGTTTGATGCTAGTGCAACGTTATGATTCATGGAGTCATCTTCTATTATTTTGAATGTCCGTCTTTCTTGACAAAGGTCGCTTGTATGCGTTTCGTACTACATGCCTGTAATGTGGTTTAATCATCGACCGCTAACTCCACATCTCTTTGGCCGTCCACATGTTGTAAATTACAAGCATTATATGAGTCTCGAAAGCCATCTATACCAAACTTGGCCGACGAAGTCTATCGGAATACAAATATGAGTAATTGTTTTTTGGCAAGCAATCCAACGTTGTTATTCAAAATCCCTGAATAAGAAATTGCGTAATTCGAGCAGTTCCACCCGCGAATAGATTCGCTAAGGTTCTCCTTGGAGTAGTATGAAGACATCTCCATGACATGAATCGCCTCAAGTGGTGAATCTTGAAGCCCTGCTGGCGACCGGGGGTGCGCTCTCCATCTAGGAAAAAAAAAAAAAAAAAGAAAGAAAGAAAGAAAAGGCGAGGGAAAGGCACGAGATTAATTGGATTAAATGGAATTATATAGCCAAGACCGCCAAAAGTTAGCATGTAAAGTTTCAGAATCAGCAAAAATTAAGCCTGTCATCAAGCAAATATATTACATGTACCATCAATCTAGGGACTATTGATATAGTCACAAACAGCGAAGAATCATCCTGCCAAAAGCACCTAGTATACAGGCTCCCTTAGCTGAAAGCTCATCATGCACAGCTTTGAGGACACGGGCCCTACCCCTTGCCGGTTTCTCATTTCGATTACGTTCCCACAGAAGCCCGCCACTCCGGCCCAAGCCGGATTTCGCGTCACTCGGCGAAGTTAACCGCTTAAAAACTCTCAAATGGCTTGAAGAAGATGCCTCTAGGCCTGCCGAAGAAGATGACGAAAGTACTACATGACCCTTTTTTCTTGATTTCATTCTACTTCGTTGGCATAGCTAACGTCAAATTATCGCCTTGTTTCTTCTCTAGATCTCGAAGACAACCTCCAAACCTCCCACCCAGAAGCTCGATAAATACCCGAACGCATCTCTTTCAGCGCGAGATGGCAGCCATCTCCATGCAACTGCGGATCTTTCTTGAGGCTGAGTATCCATTTATCAGACGGCTCCGTGGGACAGCACATGATCGACTACACCGAATTCGATGGAGCGAAAGCACTAACCTGTCGCCCTACTCGTAATATACAACTGGAAAATGGAATATCCAATTGGCGGTGCGAGGAAGTTGCACGCAGGGAAGAAAGTGATTTTTAATAAAATCAATCATTTACGCTAGTACAGTAACGGCACCAGCAGGGCAGCATGAGATTTTCCATTTCCTGACCACCCCCAACCTTTCCCGCTACTTTGGTACTTGAAATACTCGCGATTCTTTAAATATACATTATTATTACTATTACACTCTCTTCCTTCGGTTCCCAATCTTTCTGGCTAGGTTTCTCGATATCTTCTTACAGTCACTGCTACGCCTCTATTTTCACCAGACACTCAGAACTCAAGCAATTGCAATTGATTCTTGAACTTAGGTGCCATTCGAGCCTCTCCTTGCAATTTTTCGTCCTTTTGGGGGAGGGGCTTTACGTTTGCGGCTCCTAAAGCTAGTTAACTCAAATGTTATCTCATCCGCCGGAGGCGTCCAATGAGAATTCAAAGACCCAGAAAGGATCGTCGGCCCTGCATTCCGCAGGCGAAAGCCGTGCGCTGGAAAGAGTGGAACCTTCCGGTTTCCACCACTCGAAAGTGAAAGTTTGTCTCCGCACTCACTCAACGCCTTCAGTGTCTTCCAGCGCGCAACACGCTCATGCATCGCGATTATCAATAACCATCGCTTCCTTCAGGAATACGTCTCCAATTCCTGATTTGGCTTAAACCTTCAGCCTGCCAGCATTTAAGCGAGATCGCGATCGCTACGGAAGGTCTAGCAGAAACGCCTGCACGCCAAGCTGGTTAGCTGCCAGGATCTGCAGCGTTGTACTTTAATTTTATTTTATTTTATTTTATTTTATTTTTATTATTTTTATTTTATTTTTTTTATTTTTTATTTTATTTTATTTTCCATGTAATCGCTGTCGCACATCCCTGTTTTTACTGGCGATTTTGCCGTAAGCACAACGACTTTGAGTAGGGATTTACGGGCGAGAAAAAATAACAAAAATTCTTTCTATTTAAAACCTTCCCATTTCCGCGTCTGCGTGGTCTATCTCAATTTCCTCACAAAATCCATCGAACCACAACCATGCCGACACGACTCACGCTCACTACCAGCCTCATCGCCAGCGCGTTCGCGGCTGTCTCCTCCGCTGCCGCGACCAATGGCTTCAAATACTCCTTCCCCGCTCTCTCCGGCCCTCACTGCGTCGGTAAAACTCCTCCGATCGTTCTCACCGATCACTCCCGCAACGACCCCTTCAGCAACGACACCTCCGACCCCCGCGAAGTAATAGTGCAGGTGTACTACCCAGCAGCCAAGCCACAATACGGCCAATGCGGCGCCGGCGACGCCTACGCGACCCCGGCTTTGCGGGCTGGGTATCCACTTTCCTCGGCGGCAACGTGTCGGCGGATTACTTCCAGTCCTTCCGCACGAACTCCGTCACGAACGCGCCGTACCACCACGACGACAACACGAAGCTGCTGCTGTACTCCCACGGTCTCGGGGTTCCGCGGAAGCTAAATCAGGCCGTAATCGAGGACGTCGCGTCGCACGGGTACGTTGTCGCGCTGATGGAGCATCCGCATGATTCTGGATATGCGGAGTTTCCTGACGGAGGGTGATCGGCGAGACGGACCTGCTGGCGAAGAACGTGATCGGGTACAATCCCCAGGCTTCCTTAGATGTCGAAGTACGCGCCAACGACACGCTATTCACGCTTGAGTCTCTACGGAAGGGCGATGTTAAAGTACCCGGCTGCGATATTTCGAAATTGGCGCGTAAAGTCGGCATGTTCGGCATTCCCTCGGCGGTGAATTATCGCTCGTCGTCATGTTACGTACCCCGATGTCGTCGCGGGCACGAACATGGACGGGTGGTTCTGGAACGCCGCGAACGCGACGAACCTGACGCATCCCGCCGACGCGGATTGCCATAGGCCGTACCTTAACATCCGATCCGATCCTACGCTTCTTCCCGATTTTCTGCTCGTCGCCGGAGGAGGGCCGCAGAACCAGGTCGACGCGATGAAAGTACAGACGGGACCGAAAGTACAGCCGATCGTGAAGAATAGCGAGCATTACTCGTTACGGATTTGAACGTGCTGAGTATACCCGCGCTCGACGCCGGCAAGAGCATGGAGAAGGAATTGGCGGCTTTCAGGCATATATCGGACAGTGGACCGCGGAGGATGCATAAGATTACGACGAAGTATCACACGTGGTTCTTCGACAATACGATCAAAAGGTGGAAAGGCGGATATCAGTAAAGGATTGCCTGGGTTTCCCGAGGTTACTCTAGGCGATATTAAGAACGTCAAAGATGAGGTATGAAATATCGAAAAAGACGTTTTCTGTTAAGAGAAGAAGCACTTGGCTGAGAGCGCGTCAGCTGATGGATGAGTGCAGCTGTAGGAATAAGCAACGTGGAGATGAAGATAGCCGAAGCATAGAAAAAAAAATTTGTTGAAGAAATAAATCAGAGGAAATGATACAAGCGATCATCCAGTCTAGCAGAGAATAGTAGTCAGCATACATGATTCGCCAGGGATATCAACCCCTACAGATGCCAGTCAAAGCTTGATTTCGTCTTATCGAGCGTGAGCAGGTGTTCGTAGACAAGTCGTGTGAGATTGACTGCATGGAGAGCCGAAGAGCCCGCAGGAAGCCTTAAAGAGTTGCTATATGTCATGGCGGAGGTGAAGGCCGCCTTATGGAGAAAAAAAATATCATTAATCTGTTTATGTGATTATATACAATTTGATACTATCGATATGGTCTACGTTTGATTAAGAGAAAGGAAAAGGGGACAGGCATTACTATATAGAGCTCCGGAACATAAAGGGAAAAAACAAAAGTCTAGAAAAAAACTCGCTACAAAAACATTCCTGGTTGCGTTGTAAGTTGCAAAAAAAAAAAAAAAAAACGGAGGATCGGTGCTTATATCGTCGGCCGAAATCCGTCCATATCAACTGTAAATATGTCTTTGCAGGGAAAGTTGTTTCGATGCTCTAGCGATTAACCGCGCATCCTGCAGCGTACAGTCCTTAAACCTGCAATGTTTGAACGCGTCGATGCTAAACTTGCAGTCGATGAACGTACATCTCTGGAAGACGTATTGTATGATCGTATGGCCGTCTGGTAGTTCTCGAGCAGCATGTCACTCCATATGATTGCTGATTGACTAGGACGCTACCGTTACCGACTTCCTTTATCCGATATATTTCCCTGCAGAGTTCGCGCCGGCAGCTTTGCTACTTGAGAGTATTCGACATCCGACGAACTCGCTATCGCGGAAAGTGTAGGCGACGTTCGGTGGCTTGTAAGTCGAGCCTTTTGCTTCAGTTTCGGGAGGGAAAAGCAGATCCGAGCGGTCATGGATATTGTTGGTGAACGAAAAGCCGCCGACAGGGTCCGAACTTTTATGACGCGAGGCGGGAGCGTGGAGTATGCGGGCGGAGCATCCGGTTGGAAGCCGTGTCGATTTTCAACGATCCTAGGAGATCTTCGAGGGGGTTTCGTCGGCCATAGCTGCAGGTTGCTAGCGGTTTTTTACATGATGAAATCGGGGAAACGGCCGATTCTTTATATGAAGAATCCAACGCTAACCGCCCGAATAAATTATCTTTCGAGCTTAATCTTGAAGTCACGGCTTCCTCCATGACTCACGGGTGTTGGATGTTGTGTGAGTATCAAGCGCTTTGTCATTTTCAAGTATTTTTGAAGGTTCTGATGAAACAAATCCAGACAGGCCAGGAAAAAGCCGCCGAGAAATTTCTCGAATAAGGGCTGAGAAATCCGAACCGTGACCGTTAGGAATGTCATGGTTTTTCACGGCTGACGAGTTAAGGCGCTTTTACATCTCCGGATTGGCTAAGGAAAGTAAATTGCTTGGTAATGTGCGGTATTTTGCTCTAGATTTTTCTTTTTCCGGGGATGTGCTTCTTGCTCCCCCGGTTTCTTGTCAAGTGTTTTATTTTCTCGCCACGTGAGACACGAGGTTCTAATATCGTGGAGTTTTTCACGATCTCATTGGCAGTCTGCGAAAAGGCGGCTGCATCTTTGATCTCCTTATGGCCTTAAGTGACCGCGAATATAATCCATAAGGCAAAAATAATCCTCCATTACGTTGGAAATCATTCGTTGGGAAAATTCGCGCCACAAGCATCTATGACGAGGCGGCGCACATATCATGATTGCAAGTCTGCGATATTGATCGGGATCTTTGAGGAGAAACAGAGGTCAGCGGCAACTTTTAAATCGACGTTCGTAACAGGAGCTACGAGCTTTGGTATGTATCCCCTTTTATACCCCTATTCTCAGCTAGCAGCGCAAAAATCATAGGGAATCGGTATACGTTACCGGTACGGATGTTCGCTGCCCAGAGATACTATTCTAGTTCTGGTTTAAAAGGATGCAAAAGAACCAGGAAGGGAACGTAAAGGTAAGAAAGGGTTGTGTCCTGTGTTCCCTTCAAATATCGAAATCCAGGTAATTAAGGGTCCCATACTCTAAACAAGATTGAATGAAATAGATAGGGTAAAAAAAGGAAATAATTTAGCCGCGTTCCGTTTGAAGTCTGCCGTCCTTTTACTTGATACCGTAAGCACGACGGGACCGCTCATAGTAAGAGGCGAAAAAGTATTATCGAAATAGGGGCTTCCGCCCTACAGTCTACGAGGAAGTTGGAAAGGAGAAATGTGCAATAAGTATCGGCGCCGATGGTCAAGGATGCCTCGACACACCTCTCCAACGGGGGTCGCAAAACTCCTTGCCCTTGGAGGAGAAGAGTGTTCTATTGACGTATGAGCCCTGACTGTACCTCCAATCTCTAAAATCCCCAATCTCTAAACCCCAATCTCTAAACCTCCAGCCTCTAAGCGTCCAATCTCTAAGCGTCCAATCGCTAAGCGTCCAATCCTAGGAACCATTCCGGATTCTGAATGAGAATCGAATAGCCATCTTTCTTCGCCAGATTGTTTAATTTGTGGAGCGGCTCTTCTCGAATTGCCGAGCAATAAAAAATTGCCAAGCCGAAACGAAAAAAAGAAAAAAAAGAAAAAAAGGTGCATTTTCCTAACTTCATTTTTCCTCCCTCGTTTTTTTCACTGCGTTTTCTTTCTTTCTTTTTTTTTTTGCTTTCTACATTCCAACAAAGACAAAGAAAATAAAAAAAATTTTTCTCACATCATAACTTCGCGAAATACTATCAGTCGTATGGAGTCTTTGCAAAACTTCATAGTTCGTTCCTCAGGGCATCAACTACGTACTGTAGAATAATACTTCTGATACTTCCGAGCTTTAGACCTGGATGTCGCGTTCACATGCGCTATAAGTTTCGTGTAGCCAGGCCTCTCATATCTTCAAGACTCGTATCCACAGTTGTTACTCATAATCAGCGGAGGAAACATAGCTACTCAATTAATAAACACGATTGCTTGATCGGTTATGGGAGTCTGCTTGAAGTTCAGGGTAGACGAAAGCCGGATTGAGAACATTTACCCATACCTTAGGGACAGAATCAATCAACAAAATCCACATATTTCACCTTCCCTGGAGGCTGTGATGATAATATTTTCTTTCGTGCGCGCATAGAAGTTCTACCTGTAAATCACACCTTTTCTCGACAAGGCCGTTTATAAAAAAAGTATTTCAAAGCCTTTTTTCGTATAGCGCGGCACGCAGTAGCCATACTTACTAGAACCAAGCATTCCGTAAATAATTGACGTATCTTGATGTTTGTAGAGCTTCCGCGAATATTCGTTAACGGATGGTCTGCGATTTCTACGGTCATAACGTAGTTTAGAGAAGATCGCATGATGAGCTCGCGATCGCTGGCCGGGTGTAGTGTCACGAGGAGCTGGATTTCTTTCAACGAAATGCTAATTCAGCCGATATACATATAGATCGCTATATTCTGGACTCTCGAAAGACAACTTCAATCAATAAGGGATCGTAAACGGTCCATAGTTTGTGTACCGGTGTCGATGCTAAAACTTAGATCTATTACGGTATGAATCTAGGCAGAAAAACGAATGTGAGGTCCTTCAGTCATTGATTGTCTGGGCAGTTTTCGGAGCTCCCTTTGCGTTTGATCATAATTCTATCTTGTCCGACTTCTTGCCCTTGCATACAAGCCACTTCGCCATTCTCCATATCTCCATCCGCCTTCCAGGTCGCCTCGGAGGTTTGTCCTGCAGGGACGCCAGCTGAAACGTCAAAGAAGAACCCCTGCCTTGGATTAAAGCTGTAAAATATAGCGCTCACCCACAAACTAAAACTCCTTCTTTGTAAGACTGTATGGATGGTAATACTTCTCATGATTTTCTTGCCTGAGTAGCCTCTCTGGGAAGTCGCCTTTGCCTGGGATAGGCGAAAAAGCTGAAGTCGACCTCAGCGTTGTATTCGGTTGGTTTTGCCGATTAATTGGCCATGGGTCCACCATCTAATATTTCAACCTTGGAGCGGAGCGGTTACGTTATATTATTGAATTTTTTCTCCGGGGCATCTGGAGCTAGAGCTTCTGGACTTGGTCCAGCTCTCGAGAGACCAGCCACGATTCCTGACAGCGATTATTCTTGACGGTATAATTGCTATTCGTGTCAATCTTTAGGTTCAATAACGGTGGCTCCCGGAGGTTTCCTCCATCACCGCGTGCCTTTTCGAGTTCGTAGGACCGTACGATGACAACCCTGAGTCCGGAGAAGTCTTCTATTGCTCAGTAGAATACGAATTATACTTTCCAGTTATTGCCATTAGATTTCCCTGCGGAATCCGTAATCGCCCGACATCCGCTTTTTGGCGATTCGTGCTTGCCACTTGGTATCTGAAAGCTCGTCATTCTCAGAATCTCAACGCCACCGAAATAGGATTTTACAGGGCACATATTTTACGGGGCACAATTTGGAGGATGAAAGTCCGTTGTTTCGTTTGTTTTTCCCGGAATCTGCCTAGACCCGTGTGCCCTTCTTCACAGTTCTTTTGATATAAACTTTGTGGCACAACCCCAGTGCGTATTAGGGGAAACCTGAGAGAAATGCCTAGATTAATGAGAAAATAAGAGGAAAGATTATCTTGGCAGACAGATATGTCATATACTAACTACAGGAGAGCTGGGGTTTAGAATGAACAATTGTTGCGAATATTCTCCGGCTGCACCTTATCACCGATACTTTTGAGTTTTGAAGAAGCCTCACTGCCGTGGGGTGATAGTGAAAATATGGGCATTCTTATTATAAAAAGGAGGCCATCCCGCGCCATGGATCATGTCTATTACCCGTTCTTCAGGCAGAACCACTTCTGAGAGGACGTCTGATACCATACTGTTGTAGACTTGGGTTTGTCACCACTAAGAGCGGCATTTTCCAAACCAAGACGTCCAAGTTCCGCCAATAATATAATATTTTAGCCCCTTTATCGGAAAGCGTCCTTTTATCGCAAGATGGTGGATTTATCAGTTGATGGTTATCATTTGTCGTCGGTATCCCCACTATACCACGTCTTCGCCCAGACGGCCCCATTACGTCTCTTCTTCGTGCGCAGTAAGTAGTCTCATAGATATATTAATAAGTAAGCTTTACCCTTCAGATCTTCGAATGGTCCCTCTTCGCCGTCTCCTCCATCGCTGTCACGGCTCGCTTATACGTGCAACTCCGCTTCCGCTCAAAACCGTGGCGCGAACTCTTTGTTATAATCGCGTGGATGCTGTACCTGCAGTACACCATTTGCGACTCGCTGAACAACGACTGGATGGCCACAACTACAGCGTTGACTGGGGCAACGTCACCGACGCGCAGCTCGCCCTCTGTGGAAAGCGGCCTTCGTTAATACACTGTCCTATAAGCCTATCCTCTACGCGTGTAAAGCGGCGCTGCTGTGCCTCTACATGGATATCACCCCGAGGAGCTCGAAGCTCTGGTATGTTATTATTTTCAGTTGGGGTGTGGATCGCCATCGGAACTCTATTCCAGGTAAATATCTCTCTTGTCCATGGTTCATACTTTCATGACTTCTCGGCTAACGGGGCTTCCTTTAAGATTCTGTCAGTCCTGCTCATGTGCCACCCCATCTCCCGCAATTGGAAATACTCCCAAAAATGCGAATGGGCGGAAGAAAATTTCTGGAACAAATCCCGTCCGCTCGACGGAACCTCGTGGCCATCCACATCTCCACCGACGTGCTCGTGTACGTCTTCCCCTTCTTCATCCTCCGGCAGCTCCGCAGCCTCTCGCAATCCCGCAAGCGCAGCGCATACCTCATGTTCGCGCTCGGTTTCTTCAACATCGCATCTGCGATATTTATTTTCGTCTTCCAAGTCGCCGTGAACATCACTATGATGTACCCGAGAATATCTGGTATGCGATGTATTTCTTTATACCGTTCCAGGCGGGCTCCGCTGTGATCATTATCTGCGTGCCATATCTGAGGAGGTTGTGGGGCGGTACGAAGGCGAAGGATTTGAGGCCGGAGCTGAATACGGGCAATATGGCAGTTCACCATAGAGCTGTCGGCGCAGAGGATTTGGAGTCTGGGGGTTCGGAGACACAGGAAAAGACGATTGGTGATACTAGCGACGGAGAAGGTTCCAGATCGAAGGCCATAGTTAATGAGGCTATCACGGAGGTGAATGAGAGAAGAAATTGAAATACTTTCTGGGTTTTTTCGATGTATGGGTGGAACCGTCTTTCGGGGCTCGCAATCGCGAGTGCGGATGAGAATGGTTAATAGTATGTAAATAGTGAGGAGTGAATGACTTCAAGAGAATTCAAAGTCCTGTTTTGCTATCTAGTTACATGTGGATTGTTAATATTTTTTTGAAGTTTTAGGTTGAAGGTTTGTGCATAATGTACCGACCCTGAATATTGACTTCTTCAGGTTTCCCCTCCAATTCTAGTGAATTTTTCAGAGCTTGTTGAGGTGTGATAAATGTTAACCGAGATCCCGAAACTTTATAAATACCTCCGTCCCATTCCGAAAGATATCACCGCCCTAAAGCAGAGTCTCCCTTTGAGTCCTCATATCATTCAACTGCTCTTGGAGTATGTCAGCCCCCTTGCATCAATTTTACACCTCGCACCGAGGGATATCTTCCCCATCAGCTCCTTAAGCTTCTGGATCTTGTCAGTGGGGACAGTCTCGGGCCACATCCTACCCAAAGTAATCGTGTTCCAAACAGAAGTGAGGTCCTCCGGATGCAAGCCTTTCAATCCAACGCTAGAGTCGATACGTCGAAGAACCTGCGGGCGCCTAATTTTCCAGATGTATCCGAGCGGGACTGTGACGTCAGGTGGAAGCTGTTTGGGAAGTAATAGGGTTGTAGCTATCGCCGAAGAGCTTGCGGACTAGTAAATACCCAATTGCAGTCAGTGTTACGAAGACTAATTGTCCCTGCGGCTGGGGGAACATGCAAAGGTATGACCACGTACCCATATCCTCCGCTTGTCCCAATGTCGCACTACGCATTTCTTCATATTTCCTGTCGCATCGAGGACGGCGGCGTACGCGGGGTGATCGTGAACGATCGTCCTTACACGTCCTTGGCGTTGGCCTTCCTCGCGCGCTGGCATTTGGATCTCGGGGTCCAGATTTCACGCTTGCTTTCGCTTTGGACTCGCCCCGACGTCAAAACGGGAGTTGCAGCTGTTCGCGTCGTGGGCACGGTTATTGAAATTTGGTTTGTAGCTGTCGTAGAACCCACCTCCCAACTGTCTTGACATTTTCCGAATTTTCTCCAAAAAGATAAGCCGTAGTTTCGTCTCTTATTATGGGGTATCTTCTGAGCTAATGAACTGTTATAAGTGAATACTTTTAGATTTTCCGGTGTAGTACGCGCGAAAAGTGATGATGTTGTAAAAAAGAAGGGAAAAGTTTATAAAAGACAAGGCTAATACTGACCCGATTTAATATTTGATGTTAGCTATCGATTTTTATCCGATTCATTTATTCAATTATTCGAATTAAATTCATGCCAACAAAACAGGTGGCGGATTAGCAACGACCGCCGGGAACAGCTTCAGACCAGATACTGAACACACTCACTTTGCCACGGCATCGACTTGAAGCAGCAAGAACCACATGATTATAGACCACAACCCGAACTTATCATTTCCGACAGCGCTGCGTTAAGAATTTACAGCCCATGCCGCTCCGCGGAAACGTAGCAAGGAGCGGACGTGGGAACGACATTTTGAAGCGTGAGAAACTCAGAAGTCGATGCAACTGGAGTCCGTGGATGCGACTTAAAAACTTCTCCCGTCCACGGTGGGTCTGCTGAAATCGGTCGTGAGGTCAACCAAAAGAAGAGAGCCACAGCGAGGATAATGAAGAGGATGAGAGCACCAAATAACGGCAACGAAGAAGGCACAGCGACGCCAACAATGGAGGATAACGACGGCAAACGAAATCGACTCCCTCCAGCAGCTAGACTATGAGCAGGTGAAGACGTACTTCGATACCTTATTCAGAACACGCTTCGTACAATACGTGGTAACGAAAACAGGATATGAAATTCCAATACGCTCAAGTTGCTGCGTCTAGCTATAGCTGCTAACCCAGTGCCTGCTAAACGGCCGAGAGCCTCGTATCGTAATATCACACCTAGCTTTACATCAAGGCACAGAGCTGAGCCTGGTTACAAATGGATAATTCGGTGTATACAGTCGCGCGGAAAACTCTTGGACACCTGCCCAAGTGGTCTAGAATTGCCCGGTCCGACACGGCCCTCTACAATTTTAATTTTTGGGGAGTCGTTGGCTCCCCTTGGTGCCGGTGCCCCTGGCCACTGGCCGGCGGCCGTGCGGTTGAGGGGACAGCACGCCATGATCCTGTTTTGGAGCTCTGTTAGGGGGCGTAGTTGGATTGCAGGATGGGCATTCTGAACAGATGTTTGCCAGTGTTGCAGCTATTTAATGTTCCGTTTTTTTGCTCAATTATACGAATACACAACGGCGTGCACTACAGCAGATTGTCGATAATTCTTCCGCTCCCTCCTAAAGAAAAAATCGTCTGCTACGACAATCCTATATCTAAAGGGAGTACAACAGCTCTGCCGTATACGAGTGCATCACTATATTATATTAATAAGTTTCCTAATGGATAATTGCTTGTCTCATTGTATCTCCCGTGTGTTACTACGAGATAATGATATCACAAAAAGGAAACGTATTGATCGCGTAATTATCAGCGACGCAGGCAGCGGGAGCTCAAATGTACAGCTTGGCGAAGATTCAGGGCTACACTTAGAAGGCGCGGCTGCGTATGTATTCAACTTGCGGATGACGCCTTGCAGCTTTTTCTGGGAGTGTTGTTTTCGAACTATTCATCATGTACGGGCTTGATATATCACGCGAGGAATGTATAGGTGTATGTCCTTTTTTTTTCTAAGAACATCCTGCTAGCTATTGGGCATGCCAAAGAGGCATGACAAATCTATAGGCATCGAGGTGATGCTTGTATAGCTGAGGAACAAGGAACTTCAGCTGGAGATATCAAGATCTCAGCTGTAGATGTCAAGGAGATTACGACGACAAGGCTCTGCGAGCCGTCGAGGCAGACTGCATACATTATATCAAGATTGTAGTATCATCAGTTCATTATATATAGTATCGTATATTCCCTCAGTTAGTCTAGTTAGTTTATAGTCAAATCTAAGTTCGATCCTATCCTACATTATTAGATATTATACCATATATCTGCGCCAGCAGGTTATGAGCCGGTTAGCAACATATCTTAATAAACTGACTTACTTCTCAATCTCCCCTAAACGACATATCTCACGATGTCTCTCTCACTAAAGTTCAACGAGGCAAAGCTAAAGGCTGATCTCACGAACTACCTCGATTAGAGTATATATATGTACGTTCCTCAAGTACAACAAAGTCTAGGATGTCACTAGTAAACCGCTTAAGGCTACGGCAGCCGACGCAGAGCCAAGTACTAATGATCAAGACAATGACTTGAAGGCGTACACCATCATCGAAGCTCACTGCGAGGCAGAGACTCGACGTGCTTATCTACGATACAACAGCAGCGCGAATAAGGCATGGGATACCTTAAGTTTGGCGTACATCGCTGTTACGTCATCAGTAAGCCTCACATCAGGAAACAACTGAGGCAGATTCGACTTGAGAATGAAGTCGATATTCGAGGATTTATACAGAAGCATCGAGATCTCATCAGAACGTACAATGAGATGTCAGGCTCGATCTCAACAGAGAAGACTAAGGCGGAGACGGCGGAGAAGACGGAGCTAGGCATGGGCTCGAAGGACAATATAGCCATGGCAGAGGCTGTTGATCTCGTCTGTAGTAACCTCAGTAGCGACTGGGAGACGTTCATCACGAACTTTCAGCAGATGACGGATTTGATGGCAAAGGAACCGACCCTCGACATGCTCGAGAAGGCGCTGCTCGTCGAAGAGGCAAAGCGCAGAATACGATATACCGGAGACGTTAGCTCCGAGGATAATAAGGCGCTGTTCGGAAGGAATGGCCGAGGCAAAACCAAAGGAACGAAGAAGGTTCGTAAGTTCGAGGGCAAATACCACTACTGCGATAAGGTCGGACACAAAGGGCCGACTGTAGGAAGCGATAAAGGATAAGAAGGATGGCGGTGATAACGGGGCATAGGCCTCATGGCACGAACCTTAGTGCGAGATACCGGCTCTCAGAGAACGATCCGGTGTTTCTCGACTCAGGCGCATCTTCTATATAACGATGGTGAGAGAAGCATTCTCTCCTATAAACCCCTCTCGAAGCCACAGAACATCACGATCGGTGATAGAGAAGTACTACAGGCTATCGGCACTGGCTCAGTATTTGTAAGGCTAGCAGGGAGCACGGCGGTAGTCTTATCGAACTTAAGAATACGCTATACGCTCCAAAGATGAAGTATAGCCTGTTCTCGATCTCTCGCGCAGATGAGGCAGGATGCACAATGACGATCCGACAAGGCAGATGTACGATAACCAGACCGGGGCTGAGAATTGAAGCCACCGTAAAATGGGACTATGGGAGATCTCAGGTAAGATCGTAACATCTGCAAGGAAGAGTTAGCTCTCGCCACCATGTAAGAAGTGCATGAACGGCTAGACATGTCGGTGAGGATTATATTAAGCGAATGATCAAGCATGGAAGCGTCACCGGCATCACTAAAGACGGTAGAGATCCACAGGCCATGTCAACTGCGAGGCCTGCGGACTTACCAAATCGAAGGCAACACAAACCGCGAGAAACCTCAATTAGGCAAGTACAAGCCAATGGAGATAATCTTCTCAGATTTCTGCCAATGGGCGCATGTAAAGAGCCTAGGAGATTGCATAGGGTTTATCACCTTCCTCGAAGGGAATAGTCGGAAGTCCTGGATCCACTTTGTAAAAGATAAAAAGGCAGAGACGATGCTCTCGTGCTTTAATAGTACTCTCAAGACAGCTGAACGTCAGTCGAACCTCAAGCTCATTAAGCTACAACACGACGGAGGCAAAGAATATACCTTGATCGACAGACGCTGTAACGAAGTAGGGATCAGTTCGTACCTAGCTGCATACGCATCTCAACAGAATGGCGCACCTGAGAAGCTCAATCAGATTCTTATCGACAGATCGAAGGCAATGTTGGCCGCATCGGAATTACCGCCGCAGCTATGGGCAGAGGCGGTAAATTATTGCAATCTAATCCGCAACTACACGCTATCAAGGCCGCTCGAGGCACTGAAGGATGGCAAACAGACGACACCGCAGGGAAGATGGGAAGGCAGAACTCCGACATCTCGAATTTAGGACATTCGGTGAACCATGTTACGTACACATCGATAGCAAACTCCGGAAGAAGCCGGATAATACTGCTAAGAAGATGCACTTTGTAGGCCTGGAGGCTTGCAACATCTACCGAGTCTGGGATCCTACTATCCGCAAAGTACTGATCCGCAGAGATGTTAGATTCCGATCGAATCGACCTTCGAAGTACGTGACTTCGCAGAGGATGATGAAGATCCTCTCGAGTACGTTGAAACGGCAACGGCGCCTGATTACGATCAAAACTCAACTTCCGATCGTCAATCAGATATCCACGAGACGATTACGCTGGAACAGCCCGAGGATGAGAGCGAAGATCTCGATGACGCTAGCCTACAGCTGAGATCCGAGGATGCTCGCTCTCGCAGAGGAAGTCACGTAGATACTATGAGACAGATCTACGACGATCAACCAAAGATGACAGGCGCATTCCCGGAATCGCCGAAGATGAGATCTAGTAGTCGAACTACGAAGATACCCCACAGGCCAGGATACGTCAGTAAAGATCCAACGGCTATGCGCCTTAGAGAGAAGGCCCATAAAGGATTAATGGCATACATCGATGAACCAGAGCCACTTACCTACGAAGAGGCTATGAGCTCTGCGAACTGCAAAGGATGGCGTGCATCGATGGATCGAGAACTGTCTCGATCAAAGAACAAGACGTATGGAAACCTATAGATTCTCGAGATCTCCTCCGGAAGACAACATCGTCGACAGCAAATGGTGTTCAAGTATAAGCGCGATACCACCGGTCGGATTACGATGCTTAAGTCGAGACTAGTTGCTCGAGGCTTTACACAGAAGCAAGGGATCGATTACGACGAGACATACGCACCGGTAGCTAAGATGTCAACAGTAAGGCTATTCTTCGCATTAGTAGCCTGGCTCGATCTCGAATGCGAGCAGATGGATGTAATGACGGCCTTCCTCGCACCTAAACTGAAGCAGAGAATCATCGTTAGGCCTCCAGAAGGGAGCGGAATCGATGGATTAGTTCAGTTAATAAAGACTCTGTACGGCCTCAAACAGTCACCTCGAGAATGGTACGGAGAACTTACCTCAGTTCTCAAATCACTGAAGTTCGAAGTTTGTCGGCTCGACAATAGCTTGTTCATCAGTAAGTGAGCAGAGAATCATCGTTAGGCCTCCAGAAGGGAGGAGGAATCGATGATTAGTTCAGTTATAAAACTCTGTACGGCCTCAAACAGTCACTCGAGAATGGTACGGAGAACTACCTCAGTTCTTCAATCACTGAAGTTCGAAGTTTGTCGGCTCGACATAGTGTTCATCAGTAAGATCGTCAGCTAATAATATCATCTACGTCGATGATCTGTTGATAGCTGGATCTAACAAATATGAAGTCGAGATGCTCAAGCGAGATCTCAGTTACACTTCAAGATGAAGATATGGGGCCGTAGCCTTTCTTAGGTATACAGGTAGAACGGACCAGGTCTGGAAATCGACGTCGCCTAGTACTAATAGTCGCATACATACGTCGTTCCTCAAAGAATTTAGGCTCGAGGATGCTCCCGGATCAGTATCCCATGGAAAGGGGAGGCATCCCTCGACGGAGGTAGGACAACACACAGCAGTACAGTATCGACAGATGGTAGGAAGTTGATCGACTCTGTTTACTAGGCAACCGATGCTTCGCTATCTCGACGTTAGGCAATACGTCAGCGAAGCAAACCGAACTCACGAGAAGGCAGCAAGAAAGAGTACTACGACATCAGGGAGAATCCCTCGATCGTGCGCTTACGTACTATGCCCGTGAGACAGAGATAGATGCTAGATCTGCGCATCACGTAGATCGACTGGGCCGGATCAGCTCCTCGCAGATCACTACGCTATGTAGTGACGTTCAACGGAACAGCCATCTCATATGTTCGAAGAAGCAACGTACTGTAGCTACTAGCAGTATGAGGCAGAATATGGCTGCAGGGAGGCTTCACGGGAAGTCTCTGGGTACTTCGGACTAAAGACATACAGCGGCCTTCAGTTTGAGGCCTCCTAACAGCATCGAGATGTACATGGACAATCAAAGGCATCAGATTCGAAGGATCCTAAACACATAGCAGAACTAAGCACATTGATGTACAACATCACTTTGTGAGGGAACAGTTCGAGAAGGGAACTATCGAGCTCGATATGAGATCGGAGGAAACATGCGGATGTGCTCACCAACCGCTCACAAGATATCTCACGATAGCGCTATGAAGGCCATAGGCATGAGAAGATGGATGAAGATTCTGCATATGGAGGGGAGGTGCTAGCTATTGGGCATTGCCAAAGAGGCATGACACAATTATAGGCATCGAGGTGATGCTTGTATAGCTGAGGAACAAGGAACTTCAGCTGGAGATATCAAGATTCAGCTGTAGATGTCAAGGAGATTACGACGACAAGGCTCTGCGAGCCTCGAGGCAGACTGCATACATTATAATCAAGATTGTAGTATCATCAGTTCATTATATATAGCATCGTGTATTCCTCAGTTAGTCTAGTTAGTTCAGTAGTCAAATCCACAAGTTCGATCCATCCTACATTATTAGATATCATACATACATCTGCGCCAGCACATCCTGCATATTGGCGCCGTCGCTGGGAAACTACTAATGCTAACACGCGGAATCCGCGTGGATAACAAAGTACGAAACAAAAAAAAAGAGGGGGGAGAAGAGGAAGAGTGGAAGAGTCAGAGCTCTAACGTCGCTTTTCCCCATACATGAATGGGTTTGAAACAAATGGGCTCTGAAAGAATCTGGGTTGCAAGTAGGAGATCGTGAAATGAAAAAGATGAAAACACGCTCTAGAAGATAGAAGTGTGCTAAAGAAAAGGATGTAATCTGCGAAGAACCTTCACCTCTAAGATTCTTGTTTGTTGGAAACATGTCTGAATTTTCGCCTGCGTGAGAGAGGAATCCTCATTGTGGACACGGCCTAGATAAACCTCGGCGACGAGGTGCATGTGCGGCTGCCTTTTCTCTTCTGGTAGGTACTTCGGGTACAAGACCTCATCTTCGAGAGCTTGGCGAACCATATTCAGCTTGCGGTAGCTAAGCTTGCTAGGTTCGAGCTTCCAGAAGTCGTTTGAAGTTACGAGGTCTACGATGCTCTTCTTTCCTTGCATACATATCCCCTATTCTTCGCGAAATGAGCGTTGAGGGTGAAATCGTTTCGCTTGAACTTCGAACCAACTTCCCCGACTATTTTGAAGACCTCAGTTAGCGTAGATAAGGCAAACGAGGTAGACTGGGGGCCGGGAGGTGACTTTTATTTACCCCTTTGCCGACTAAGCTGGTTATATCAGCGATCACCGCGAGCTTTCGTTCCATAAGGGATTGTTCCGCGGATGGTTCTGAGGGATCGATGCCGCCGGACTGGCGAGTAGCGCGAGGGAGGTGTGCCGACATAATGAGAAAGGAGATAGATTAAGCTATTGTTGTAATTGGTGTTTACACGGATGCGTCTATCATGTGGGTAATTGCTTCTACCTCTTGAAAGCGTCGTAAATGGAGGTAAAGGAAAGATCTGTTAAATAGGGGAGCTGAAGATTAACCTATTTATGGCGTGTAAAGAGTTGGAAACTACTGTTAAAAAAAGAGTAAATAGAAAAAGAATTAACGTCTTAAATAATTCTATAAAAGGATTTGGTTAAATAAGAATAAAGGATAAAAAAGCTAAGTTGTTCCTACGCTGGCGTTAACCTAGCTTCGAGGAGTTGGTAACGCTACTAATTAAATATTTACAAGGTTATAGCTAATATTATTATTATACTAGTACTACTGTGACGCTATAGCCTACGTAGTTTAACTAAAACACATTCTCTTAGTAACAGACCTAGGTTAGTAGATTAATCCCTAGATATAATGGACTTATCACTAAAGAAATCCTAGTCGGTGTTATAGCTATTTACCTTAGCATTTACCATTTCCTTTGCACGTGTAGCCGGCCACTATAATTCGCCTTCTCTACTGTATATGCTTTAGCTACCAGCACTTCTTCTCCTAGCTCAATTAACCAATAGATTTCTCTCACTTCGTGACAGCATAGATATTGTTTGCTGACTCATTTTAGGCGACAACGAGCTGCTTTTTCCACGATATGGAACGTACCACCTCCACCAGTTCTTTCGACAACATGATCGGCGCCGACCCGTCCCTCTCCGCCACGACGATGTCCCGCTTCAACCACAGAACGCGCTTGCGGCAATGATGACACTCCACAATCCTGCACCAGTGCCAGGTGTTAATAGGTACGCGACAGGGGGTAGCTATATCAGCCCACTAGCTGAAGAGAAGCCTCACGGGACCGAAATCCCAGGGTATGACTGACAAAGACCCAGGAATCGACTTTGTGGGGTTGACGACTGATTCCTCCGACGAGATTGCTTACGCCAATTTACATCGCTACGAGAGCCAAAACACTCCAGGCGCATGTTGATATTGCCGGTTTTGATATAATGTAACACCCCCTTGTGAAAGACGTACCTCGCAGTTTCTAAGTCTGTATCTTTAAGAACTTATGCAACATGCATCTTACTCCGTCATCCTCTTCATGGCCTTGAAAATCGGCTTCTCATCCGTCGTGGCAACCATTGTTCCTCGGATGGCAAATTTCCTTATTTTTGCCTAATAAAAAAAATTCAACCCGCAGCTCGCTTAGCGCTCGCTTATGCAACCTTATTATATTTTACTTTTTATTTCGGCGCTACTCGAGATTATTCTCGCCTCCCCTAATCGAGATGACTTTCTCAAAACTACGCGGAAGCTTCATACACCTGTTCACGGAGATGAGACGGCTTCCTTTGTTCTAATAGACGAGCTCCATATAATATCGCACGGTGTTATTATTATTTATTTGTTTTGCTTATTTATTGGCGGAAAAAAATAAAATAGAACCGCTGAGCTGGAACACTGCCAAGAAAATAAACTGCCAAGCATGCATGTTGCGTGTGAAGTTTTGAACGAATTGCGTCATGGCACAGGATCTCCAGCACGATCTTCAAATTGTCGTCTATGGTGTATTGGGTATCTTTTGAGCTGAGGCGTCGAGTGAATCTTGGCACGTTTCCTCTGCGGACATTAGGCGAGCCACGACTCGCGGGCTGAAGGATGCTCAACTTCGCTGGACGGAGCTTTGCAGTCTTTCCTGCTTGTCGGTATCAGCTTTTTACGTACGACCACACGCATTTCTAGTGTTCTTGTCCTAGTTCAAACGGTTATCAATATTAGTACTCTTTAATAGTTAACGTGCCTAGACGTAACTCTTCCCCGCAGCACTGTAGAACAGGGGCTGTGAGCTCTGCCCAATGGGAGGCGAGATTTATGGATACATACGCTGTATGCTGGTATTTACGGTGGCTTCAATTCTGTCTAGCCGTTGATTGACCGATTGACGGGTTGTTAATTGTTGAAGTTTTATTTGATTGTTGCTGGCAATTTCTAACGAGAAATAATATAAAAAACTTTTCCTCTCCTCTCAAGTAGGTCACATTGATTTGTATTTATTTTATTTCTCTCCTTCATTTCCTCTGTGGACCTTTTATTCTTAACATTTCTCAACCGCAGAGTTTTCCTTCAAATTGCTAATTGACCACGTTAATTTCATCAATAATGCCACACCAATTAAGAGAACGGGAGGTAGAATCAAAGCCTTCATCATTGTTGATTTCGGTCACTCTTTGCGGTATAGAATCGGGGCTAATAAAAAGTTAGGATTGGTCTAGAGACGAGAAAGCATATCTTACCATCTGTATCTATTGTCTCAAAACGTTTATTTTCGCGACCGCCATGAACAGCGACGCCAACCAAGCTTTGCACCTACCGCGATTCCAGCGACCAAGCAGCCAGTTCCCATGATGACATGGACGACTCCCTCAGCGTGAAGATCGACAACGACGAGCCTCACCCGGATATCTCCGGCATGGATATTGCCGATCCCTTCTCCAAAGCCGCTGCTTAATCAATGCGAAGCGCAGGAAGCTCGAGAGAGAGCACAGCAATCGGGGACTGCCGGTGGCTGGTCCTCGAAAAGCCTCTCTGCCTGTCTGGCTTAGATAATCCATGATTTGCATTTCGCATATAGGCTTTTGTATTTACATCTACGGAAATTATCCTTTTTGAAGATCTATTTCTCTGTTGCATTTTCAAGACAAACGTAAACGAGTTTATCGAAATAGAGCAAGGTTTCAACAAGCAAGTCTAATTTGATGGATTGATGAAAGGTGGGTTAGTTAAGAAACGAGAATCTTGGTCAAAGATAGATATGTACTCATCCAGAAAAAATAATTGAAAAAGGAAGAAAGAAATGAGAAAAACACCGAACTAGAGTAAAGTTAAGATATTTATAAAAGTGCTCGGGCAGACCATGCTAAAGATGAAAAGCGAGGAGGCTTCCAAAGCGGCGGTGAACAGGTTGCAAACCGTCTACAAGTACAAGATCAGGGACGCTTTGATCGTGAAATGTGCGTTCCGCCCTGCACACATTCAAACCACCCGTATTCAAATTGTGTTCTGCTTCGAGCGTTGTAGCTCCGATCACTGACCATGCCCCTGAACTCGCTTTATGTTGGGGACAGTTGTCTCTATTCCTTCGTTGGCCTACAAACACAGAATACTAACCTTCCCCTGCGCCTTCTTCTAGCACACCTGAACACTGCCCAAGTTCATTGTATTTTACCCATTGAAAAGGGAACCAACCTCTATTCAGTATCAGTCGCGATCTTCCTCGCTGTTGAGGTGAGGTTTTTATCGTAAAGAGTCACCGACAACCTCTTACATCAGTAGTATTCCAAACGAAATAAATTGGGTCTTTTTTCTTTTTAGTTATTTTACGTGAAAACGCATGAACCGTGGAATGTAGGCTCGAAATTTACTGAAGCCTGGGTCAGTGGGTGAGTATCGTCCCTGCTTCAAATCTTCTATAGACTATTTTTTTTCTCGTTTTTTTTTTTCCCGTTGAGTCTCTACCTTTTGAGAACAATAGCGATAACCATTTTACAAAGCCAAAAATTTCGTCCTCTGCCATTGGTACAACTTTGAAAGCTTCTACGATCTTTTGGAAACTCCACGTGGGCTTGATATTACGACTAACAAAGTAGGTATCGTAATTCGTGGCCACCGAGAATGTTTGTGTAAGATTATTATTATGTATGACAGAAGATGAGCTAACGCTGTTACTTGCTATAAGAATCTACCAAACGGTAGTTGTTGACTTTAGTTCGATTTCGATTTCGGTGTGCTTTTCCAGTCCCATTTCCAAATATGGTGCTTCGATACGCTTGATGATCCGGACAATAACAATCCTCCACCACTCCGCCGCTATGTATCCTTTTCAAGTTTTCGGTTAATCGTGCTTAGCAGAGACGCACATCCACCTTCCGAAATTGTTGTCCTTCTGATCCACCTGGAATTTATCGGCAGGCGGGACCGAAACCCATTCTTCCTCCGAACGATCATTGTCCGATTGATTTGGACAGTCCTGAGCGCCTCCGTTTCGTTTCCGTTGATTTTTCGACACTTGGCGCGTTCCATATTGCAGATGATGCATCTGTCCGCTTCGTCGGTCTCCTGCTCCGATAGGACGTTCAAAGTTCCCTTCTCGTCATCGGGTTTGGTATCTTGGTTTCTGGCTGTTGAGCTGTCGGTTCGGTAGCTTCGGTATCAGTGGGCGTGGGTCTAGGCCAGTCAGTGAGCGCGCTGGGTGTAGCTGCGCATATTGACCAGCGGGCCATGGAGGGCGTTGTGGCGGTTTGCGTTTGATTTCCATGATCGACTGAGGGTGTTTGGTAAGGTATAAAGTCTGCTTGATGACAAACATAAGTGAGTACGCTTTTGCGATTTACTTAATTGAAATTTCAATACTTTGCCGAAGTAGCGCAGCTTATAAGGAGTTCAATGGCAAAATTGAGAGGCGAAGGAGTAGGGACTTACCTGCTTAGTGGTCTATAATCGACAAATGTTCAGTGACTTTTCGTAGATTGATAAAAAAGCGCTGGCTGAAAGTTGGTTGTTAAGAGGTAGCAGAAGGCAAAAGAAGAATAGAAGGGGCCACGACAAGGGTATTTAGCACTACGCTGGCAAAAATAAAAAGAAATAAAATAAAAAATAACGTCGCGAACGCGCCTCTGGTTCTTTGCTGTTCGTTGAAAAAGTTTAGAGTATCTCTTCTCCTACGTTCTCCATCATTACTTCTTGTTTTCAGTATCGATCTATCTTTTCTTCTAGCATACCTTTATTCAAGTTGTCCGGCTTCCCCATCTTTGGCGCATCATGGATGGAAATTCGCTGAACAAAGTAAGGATTTATCATTTTCACATTTCTGAATTTGATTCCCTTTTCAAGTCTCTGCCAAGTTAGGTACTTCGAACAGAAAGTACACATGCCTAACTCAATATCAACCTCGACGTCAAACCAACTTTCAACCTATCTCACTTCAACTACACGCGATCGTCCGACATCCTCCAACGCACAATCGCTATGGCCATCGATGCAGGAAAAACCTACCAAGATAGAGATTGGCAGGTATGGAGAGGGGGACGAATTATGGCGGAATGGGTAGGAGAAGTTTAGTCTGGAGATGGAGATTCGCAAAGCGGGTGGGAAAATGGGTACATTATACGGCCTCTCCCTTTAGTTTTGCCTTAAATCCATGTCACATGTTCTTTCTTCGATTGTCACTGGAGATTTAATTATATATATCTTAATCGTTCTGCTGACAAAAGCCTCAGTGTCAAGGCTCCTGGTGTCGACCCGAAAGGCTTTAAGTTTGACCCTCGACTCGCTGCGGAAATGGATTACGAATTGCTCGGAGAAAAATCGGCCTTACGGATCATCGGGAGCATGGTATTTTCGACATTGGATACGAATTATATCGACAAGCCGAAGCTCCTGACAATGCTTACGGCGCTAATGAGGAGAATATTCATGCCGGTGCCGTTAAAAAACAAAAAGAGAGAACAAAAGAACCAGAAGGTTCAAAGACGCAGCACGGAATCTATACGCGCCATTGCCCGCTCTGGTGAGTCGTGACGCAGTGTTCAATTCTTGACAATTGAGTGATTCTGTCTAGACTTTAACAGCATTAAAGTTTTTCCAGTGAAACGCTGTTCTTCATAAAAAGATTTCTTGTAAGATAAAAAAAAAAAAAAAAAAAAAAAAACTCTCATTTTCTCCGACTCCTTTCGTACTACGTTCTTGCCACTGGTGGTTCGGCGAAAGAAGGTCGCACATCAGTCAAGCAGCTTCACTCGCGCCTTTCTATTATCAGTATCAGATAGAATATTCCGTCTATGTGCTTACGACGATGCTAATCGATGAAGCGCCTCCGCAATATTCACCCGTAGGTTCGAAAGCCCGCCCCACTGTTCCGGCCTGGCATACGAAGCGCGGTCACCTGTCATGCAAAAGGCCCTCCTCCTTATTAACTATGCTTTGACAGACAAACGGTCCACCAAACCCAACTATATGCTATCCTAGATGCCGTTTTCTTAGTGCCAAACTCCCCCGAGGTATGGAGATACCTTCGCGACGTGAAGAAATATTATAACGTCGACTATGGCTGGGATGCGCTCGATCGGCACCTCAGCGGCCAGCGAAAGCTGCGCTGTACTGCATTTTTGTTATACAGCGACGGGATTCGACGATACCCGCTAAAGTTCGAAGGCGTGTCGAAACTCGCCGTAGACCTCGAAAAGTGTTTAGAAGATAGGTCGGCGTCTTGCTACTGAACCATCTTTTCGCGTATAGTCACCGGGACTTGAGCGACGCCGTGCACGAGATAGAGAGTAGAAAGGGACTGGTTTTCAGGGAAGAGCTAAGAAAGAGGCTAGCGTTTTGCGGCCGGTGGGGTCATGTTAGGGAGATAGTACTGCAAGGTACGACATGCAGATGGCTCCGTACGCGTATTGGGACGAGAAATTGTTGCTTGAGAAGCTAACAGGAATAGGAAATACGCTCCCGACCGTTGGTAATGATAACCGGTGTAGGTACTGTGCTGCGGGTGTTCTCACTCGCATTTGGCACGCCTTTTGATTAGAGTAGACAAGGAATTGGTACTTCACCTCTATTTATCCCAACTTTGGTATATTTCACCCGTCAGAGGTCTTTTTAACATTCGGGTTTTTTTTTTTTTTTTTTTTTTTTTTTGTTGTTTGGCTCTTTTTTCGATTCTGTTATCTTTTATTGCTTGGTTTTATTTTCGTTCTGCTCTCTCTCTATTATTTCGCAGTTTAATTCGATCCATTCTCCTTTCAAATCTTCTCCCTCTACCCACTCCTCACCCTCTTGCGAACCCCAGTTATCAAGCACCAATTTTCTACCCTGTACCTATTCGCAAGCAACGAGATCCGAGGCTTTCCAGCATGCGAAGGATGACCCCACCACGAGCCGATTTCGGCGGCTTCATCATGGTTTACGATTCTAGACGTCTCCCGCGCCGTCCTCCTAGCCTTAATCTCCTTCATATTTTTCCAGATCGCCGTTTTCAGACGCTGGGATGCCAAAACTTATCGCCAGGTACGACGCCGCGGAAAGCGGCAATTTCAATACCGTGATGCCCGTCCCAACTGGAAAAGTTGTTTCCTCCCTTCTCCGAAATCTACAACTCAGGCTTCCGGGAGCTGCGCCTGCAGCTACCGCCGGCGCCAGCGCGGCTGCTGACGAAGCAGCGAGCAGTGCCGCAGCAGCAGATAAGTGATATGTCCAACGTTGCGGGTCTGGGACTGGGTAATGAATCGGATCAATTTGGTCACATTTTACCCTTGCGCGAAGCAATTTCGTTACCAATCTGGAGGATCACGTCAGAACCGCTGAGGAGCAAAAGCGCGAACGTGAGTTGATTGCTGTTCTCGCCTCAATGGTTGATATTCTCCGGAATACAGTCGAGAGAGGGCGACAGCACGAGAGAGAAGGTTGAGAGGGAAGCGGAGAGACTAAAGCAGAACGTCGAGGAGGAAGTTTAATTTGTGGAGGAGAAAATTGAGGACGAAGCCAAGCTTGTGAAGCAGAAGGTCGAGGAGGAAGCGGACATCGTAAAGAAAACGATCAAAGACGAGGCTGCCGCTGTGAAGGAAAAAGTGGAAGCTGAAGCGGGTCTAATCAAGGAGAGGGTGGAAGATGAAGGAGATTTTACCAGAGAAAGATCAAAGAGAGCGACGAATAGATGAACAAGTGAAAAAATATTGCGATGTACTTCTATGAAGTTTCAAGACCATCAAATGTCAAGGTGTCTCCTTTCGTAAATAAATGCAGTCGTAATCCGATCTGAGCGCGACAGACGAGATGATAAATTATAGAAGCAATACAGCAGCATCAAAGAATGTATCGTACAGATAATAATAATAATAACATTCCCAATGTATAGGGTAGTCGTCTTAACTCAGATCGATTTCAGTGGCGAAACTATGAATAATATAGTTGCAAACGAAGGCATGAAAACACGAAGAAAGAAAAGTATTGATCCGGGCAGTTGTAAGAAGAGTGTCATCTCGGGAGAAAGACAGGAGCAGTTGTCACCGCGATGATTAACCATCGCTATTACCCCATCTCCTTCGTACCATCATCGTCGTCGCCCAGGTCTCTCCAGTCTAAACGAACCCGAATCGCTTTCCGAGTCGGAATCAATTTCCATGTCACATCGTCGCTCTCTTCGCTGTCGTCTCCGTTGTCCTTCTTTTCCGCCTTCATCTTTCTATCCGTTGTTTCCCCGCGTCTCCCTCAACGCTCTCGCTCGCAGTTGATTTCTCCTTTTTCTTCCGTTCTTCTCCTCTCTCCATTCCTTCACATCTGCTTCCTCGCATCCTTCTCCTCCGCCGTCATAATAACGGATAAAGTTTTTGGGTCTTCAACGCATCGTACACGACCTCCAACTCCTCCACCTTCAACCGCAGATTGTACCCCTACCCCTTCCTTCTCCATAAGATCCAAAACACCGCCTTCATCAACCCACTTATACCCCACCGCGCCGCCGCAGCCGGGTGGAACTCCAGCATGTACGTCCTATACTTCCCGCTCAGCTGCTTCACCATCGCCCCGCCGACTCGCGTTATCTTCTCCGCCAGAGGTGGACTTTTGTGTATTGCTGCTTGGAAGCTTTGGAGGCGACGTTGTAGGATTCATTGACGTGGGACCACTTCGTGCGCCATTTGGATTTCGTGCGCTTTTGCTTGCTGTGTTTTTGGACTTTGCGGGAGGATTTTTTCGCTTTGGCGGAGGCGGTGGCTTGCCATGGTCTCTTCGGGCGGGGGAAGCCCATTGTGGTCGATGGTGAGAGGATTTAGAGGTAGAGGGGCGGTGGTAGTTCGAGGAGAAGCGGCTGGTGCGGGAGAAAACCGCTAAGCGATCTCGCGCGACGGAAGCAGATGCGAGGTCGAGCGTACGGGTGATATGGGGCGTTTATCCGGCGGAAAACTGGCTGATAGAGTACGCGATGGTACGATAACGTAACCGTGAATCTGGCGTGCGTTTAAAATGTTGCGATCTTTGGTGACTAAGGGGGTTGTCGTGATGGTCGTGATGAGGAGGATATCGAAAGCTGTGAAAGAAGTTAATCTGAGAGAAGAAAAAAAAATTTTTTTTTTCAGCCGGATTACCTGCAAACGGTAATTGCTTTTTTTTGGCCGAAAAAGTGAGGCTCTGCGATAAGCGAAACGCGGCAAAGTTTATCCGCGATCGCTTGGCGTCAGTGACAACTGCAAATGTTAAGTTTGAGTCAGAGCGTGATGGAGCCGTAAAACATATTATACGGCCTCTAAACTCCATCGTGGAACCCTTGGAGCTTTGAATTGTTTATAATTTGCTCTTTAGCGGTTTATTTGTATTCGTTCAAGAAAACTCCCCCCCCTTTTTTCCCTCTTTTCATTTTTGGGAGGGAAGGCAAAAAGTTCGGCGGCAAAATAACCAAATATTAAACATCTTCTCTCCGCGCTTTCCTCTTTTTTCCAAGTACTTGTGATAAATAGAAAATCAAGACATCAACATCAATCTTGATAATTTGGGCATAGTTAGACGGGCATGATCGAGGTAGAGCCGGGGCTGGAAAGATTGATTAGCCTCGAAAATGCCACCAAAAAAAAAAAAAAAATAAATAATAAATAAAAAAGGCGCCAGCAAAGGAATTAGAGAACGAAAAAGTGGTTGAGCGATATAAATCGTACTTTATTTGCCGACATTGGCGTAGTTAGATTGTAACCGGGAAGCAATTGCTTGACCAAACACAAGAATCATTATTCGTTTTTTGTTTTTTTTTTCTTCCTTCCAAGTTTCAAACTATGTCTTTGTATTTTTCTTTACGTTGCAGTACTCCGCTAAGTCCCAAATTTTCAACCAATCCATTCCTCCAACCTGACTGACAACAAAGACCAACCAACCAAAAGACTTTTCGATCGATCACCGCGTGCTCGCCCATTCCGAACAACTGAACAACAACCGGCAATCGAAGGACGGAAGAGAAGAACAATAGAAGGGAAAGAGAAGCACAAGGACAACTGGTAAATTACGTCAATTCCTGATAGCGCCAGAAAGCAGACAAAGAAAAGGCGAATATAGAAAGCGAGCTTGCCGACTAACCTTCTTAGCAGAACCGCCACAGGAACAATGCACAACGGTCCCAGCTGACCTTCCCTTCCGCTTCTGTCCCCTGCTGTAGCCCTACGCTTCGGGTACCAACAATCCATCCAAGGCGATAACAGGTATCGCAAAGCTTCCATCGACGATCTCCGTCGGACGAAGAAGACTCGACGAGGGCCTCGAGATGAACGACGGCGACGAGTCTAGGAACGTTCCGGAACTTAACAGAAGCAGAAACACCTGCGTCTCAAGGAACGCAAACGTCGCGTCGACGGGAGAAAGCTGCTTTGAAGAGGCAGGGAAAAAAAAGGCTGCAGGGCAAGCTTTTTAGCCATGCTGTAAATCAGGTCAGTCTCTCCTCTCTCGCTATAATACCGAAAATATTTTCCGTTCTCCGCTACAGCGCTACATTATATATCAGGCTCTACCTCTTCGTGAAGTTATACTGATACCGTTATATTCTTTTTTCTGCTTTTAGTGAACCTCATCGGCGGACAAAGTTCCGATGTCACCTCGATCTCTCGCAAAGCGCGCGAACACGGTTATAAATTCCGCTATACGTCCTATTTTTTCCGTCCAGAAGTACGTTCTGCTGATAGAAGGGCCTAACAAAATTCTCAAAGGTTTCGAAAATGGAGATTCGCGCGAAGCAGATCGGCAAGCAATACACAGCCCAGTCGTAGTTTCCAAGGAATGGCCATAAAATGCGGCAAATTTGCATGGAAGAAAAATACTTACTCATATTTTCTAGAACTTGTTATTTGAATACGTGTCTCTCCTCTCATTTATGGCGGGTTCTTGTGTGAAACAGCTTACCAGTCTTTAGAGACTCTTGTAAACAGACTTGGATTGTACCATGTACCCCACGGATTCCTTTCTGCGACTTCCTTGTTCCCTACTTAATTCATGATCGCTCATTGGTATTCGGATTTCATATATCATCGTTGTACGGCCAATCGAAACTTTCTTCTTGACCCTGTTGGTCAGAGACTCGGCAAAGACTTCTACATTCTACTGATTTGCCTAACTATCCAAGAAAAGCTACTCGTCCACTTTTTACGGTTGAACTGTCCGAGTGCATTCACGATTCGATCCATGTCTCGACTTTTGTCCTCCGCCGTATCCTCCCAAAACAAGCTCTTATGTCGAAAAATGTTGTAGGTAAGCTGCTATCGAGATGTAAATGTTCCTCCTACTCCGATGGAGAAACCCCCCCCCCAAAAAAAAAAAAACGCCCGGAAAGATCTAAGGAACAATGGGAAGGGAGAAAGTATATATCTTTTATGCAAGTTAACCACAATGATGGGTGGCAAATTCGCGCAGAGCAGATGGCCTGCTGATTGCTTACTCCGCAACGTCCCAGACTTTTTGAGGAAGTGAGTAATCATGAGGCTGTGAGCTTCTCTATCTTTGTTGTCAAATATTGGTTGCCTCAGTTGGAAATACTCGCGTTTTCCGAAATAATCCACGACGCGAAAACACAAAATAACAAACAAAAAATTGCAGCAAGACTTCAAAATTCCTTTCACGATAACCACAACCACCCATCCTTTTTTTCCTCATCGAATTCCTGCCATATTAAATTCAGGACAGCAAGACTACGACTGAACCAGTCCTGCCACCATAGATCGCAAGTAGCGATGAAGAGAGCTAATCCGATTGGTGGTAATTTAGATCCGCCGGCGTTTACTCTCGAAGCAACACGGGCAGTCGGTGGAAGCTTCGGATGACGAACCCCGGAAGTCACTCGCGAGGGGAAGCGCAGATATCGTGCGAGCAAAAGGCATTAGCAAACGAGATTAGGGCTACGCGGATGCGGCGGGTAAGTTTGGTTTCCTTTCTTTCTGTTTTGAAAGCGTAATCGGTTTTCACTCTCGGTTTATTCTACTACCGTCCTATGCTTTCCATATATCTATAGAGAGTACGGTTAAAGAACCAGTTTTTTGATACTACTATCTCCGTACTGACCTCTCCCCATGCTTTAGCTAGTTCGTTCCTCTCGGCGAAGCTTACCACCTTCCTCGTCGCGTTCCACACCGATCTTACGAAACCACACGGGTATATCTGGAAGGCACCCCGCATTGCACCTACGTCCGCTGGCTGCACTGGAATCCGGCTTGGAAGCTGGAGAAGATTATGCGACCGTTTCTGCTGGAGATTAAAACGGGATCGAGAAGGGATACTGAGGCCGATGCTATGGCGGACGCTGATCAGGAAGACGTCGAGAGAGAGTTGGAACTGCTGAGGTTGGATTGGGAAGATATTATTGCGGAAGCGGAGAGGGAGGACGAAGAAGAAGAGGACGAGTACGAGGAAGGGGATAATGAAGAAGGCGGAATGGGGATGTGACTGACCAGGAAGACGACGAGATGGAATCCATGGATGATCAAGACGAATCCGCAGAAGAGGAAGAGGATCATGTTGCGTGGGGAGGAGAATGTGAGCTTTGTAAAGCTGGAGAAAAAGAGGAAGACAGCGATTTGGAGGATGAAGATGGTTCCAGCGTACTGAGGGTTACTCCGCCTGGAGAACGACATGGATGCCGACTCGGAGGAAGATCTGAATTGCATTTTGAACTGGGGGACGACAAAAAAGAAACCTCCGAGATATGCGACGGAACTATCGTATGGAATTGAAAGGCGATACAGAGGGAGAAGATCAAGATCATGCGATGGAGCTTGATTGAATTCTTTTCTATCTTCCCTTTGGACGAATGGCAGGGAAGGGAACCATGGCTTACGAAAATTGGATGGGGATCAGTAAACGGAGAAATACACCAAAGACGCTTTCCTTACGGGCGCGTCGCATCATAAGAGTCAAGATGCTCTTTATTCTCATCAAGTTTATATGTTCGCAAGAATGTTAATCGCAAGCTTCGTTTTCTATGCATCATCTATCTGTCTTTCTTTGAACCGTTATCCTTTCGGTTATAAAGCCCACGATTGACTACTGGATTACGATTGACTACTGGTTGCAACCTCTAATCTTCTAGAAAGCTACTACACGCTCGCAATGGTATCTAGTTCGCCGCGCCTGCTCTGGCAGCTGAAAATTCCGTTGGGTTACATCCAGTGCGGCGTTATTTACCCACTTCGCATCAGTCGTGGCCGGGCGGGTGGCAAGCATGCCGGTGGTGGCGGCGCAAGAACGGAGGAAGATTGGAGGGCGGAGTGTATGAGGTTGTTAGCGGGCCGCGTGAAGGCGATACTGTAGGAAGAGTGGGATTCGTGCGACGAATCGGATAACGACTAGAGATGATGTGACTGTGGTAGGCCGGGAGTTTTATACGAAGAAGAGGAGGATATAGCGACGGGGATATATCATGGGGCAAATTTACGACCCGCGTGTTGGGCAGCGAGGTTAGGAGGTTGAGGCGTTCGCGGAGGCGAGGTATTTGAGGGTCAGCGAGGAGCTTTGAGAGGGAGAGGAGGATTTCGGGCGAGAGGCGCGCGCCGAGGTCAACCGGAAGGGAGACAACGGTAATCAAACAAGCATGTCTACTTCATTGGTCCTGTTCCCTCCGACCCAAATCTTACCACAGTGGCGACGGAGATAGATACCGTCGCGAAGTTTGGTGGCGTTGTACGTGTACGTGCAGCTTGTGCCTCAATATAACTTCATGCGTAGCCCAAGTGACGACATCCTGTAGGTCACTTTTCTATTATCTCCGGATCCGTTATAATTTAGATACTGCGCCTTTTGTTGCTTATAGTAATAATCAGTAAAATCCCGTTATTCTGGCCAAACCACTCCGCAAAACTGCCTAATGGCTAACACGTGAGTATTTGACGATGAATTCTCTTAAAATTGTTCGTTTGCAATGCTAGCTACCCTCAGTTGTTGCTAAAATTAAGATATCGATTTCTATATAATAAAGGAAACACAGTAAGCTGAGAAGCGGCTCTCATTCCCCGGAAGTAAATATCTTGGGATGGAGAACCCTTGTAAAATGACTTCCGGCGTTCTGCGCCTCTAGATTTGGCGAAAAGCCATACTCCTCTGGAACTTCTATCGATGGACTTAGTTTTACGTCGATCGTACCATCCAGCACGGTCGTGTTAACAGTCCGATTCATAACGACGATTATAGTCGCGATGTCATCTCCGTACCTTCTCTGATTTCTACCACTGGTGCTGTTGAAGCTTCCGTTGACATCCCAACCACAGTCTCCGCACCTGAGGCAAACATATTATAACGATGCTGGACCACTGGTATATCGGTCCGACTATGTAGTAGATTCCCCCGCAAAGCTCCCAGTCGATGTCGGCATCCTGGGAATAGCAGCGACGGTCATCTGATAGAGCCCGCAGATAACATTTATGCCGCCCGCGGCAAACATCCAGTAAGCTGCCTTTTCTGTGTATCTGTATCGATTTCAGATGTCGGAGGATGATGAAAGGGATAATATACACTAAATCAACCTCGGTTATCAGCCAAGAACCCTAAGCTCCCTACGGATGTTTTCAAAGCTTACCTAAAAGTTCTGCAGCTGCATGTATAACCCAGTCCGCAACCATGTACTCATAAGGGTAACTCCAACAAGCTTTACCATTCTTGTCCAGTGGTTTCCAGTGTTTGTTAAATGGCCGGCAGGATACGAGCGTGACTATCGGCAAAGAAAGGCTACCCGTAATCACGACAGCCCACGTTACCATGATGAGCACCACGTCTTTGGTAAATCCTTCTAGGCATCAGGTCCATATAAAATAACAGTAATATGTATTTGCAAGCCCATATACACGTGGAGAATGAGAAACTTTCGACAGTCTGGACTTTCAACATCGTAATAACCTGCAAAGCCAGGTTAGCGATTTTATATCTGCAGAGAGAACTCCGCCGAAGCCCCGGAGTAGCTACATACATTCGGTGTTTCTGCATAAAAGGGGTAGTCCATCTCGAAATAGCCACAGCTAGCCCATATCTGTTCCCCGATGGTCTCGATGAGGTACGATAGAAGTGCGATTATCGTCAGAACTTCTCTCTTTGGCCATGTCGAAGCAGAACTGCACGTATATCTGATGGCGACGAATGGTAGAGCGCTTGCAAAAAGTATCCATTCAAAGATCTAGGACCCAGAAAACGTTAGCATAAAGGCATGCGTAGAAAACCAGGATATCCAAGAAAAAATAGGGTTCTTACCATAAGCTGGTAACCTTTATAAATGAACATATCTTCGCCGATAGTGCTCACTGGACAGTGAAATCTACGACGATTAGGATAATAGCTGGAGTGGTATACCTACAATAAATCTGCCGGTCTTGTTCGATCCGGTTGGCTCTCGAACGACTTATATTATAGGTCTCTCTTGTTACCAAGGAAGCTTTCAGGGACGACAACGGACAAATCCCGCAACCTCGCCTCGCATTCTCCACTTTTTACCGTTATAGTATCCCTCCTTGCTGTCTGCCTAATAGTAGCATTAGTTGCATGGAATCCCTGTAAATGATGAGAGTATGCTTCTGGATCTCTAGGCGCAAGGACTTCTGAACTTTTCCAAGGTTGACAGAGAACCACCTAGGAATTTTGGAAGTTTATAACTTATTGTTAACAGAGTTATCCTGACGCTTAATCAGCTTTGGAGCGCGATACGAGATGGGGGTTCGGATGAAACGGGCGTATTCCAATCCTGGACACACTTAGCGAAAACGGTGCGTCGCCATTGGTTGAAAACGATATTGGCCGGGGCGGCTGAGCCGAGGGGTTACACCCACTAAGCCTCTCATGTCCAGAACCGAAATGAATTTTCTCGATAGAGGCCTTTGGCATTTGAATAATTGGCACGAAGCTATTGAAGGTTTGATATTATTAGTTAGTACTTCTATTTTTTCCCGTTGAACGGGATCGCCGATTGATACCCCTCCGATGGATGGACCATTGATTTTACCCCACATTAGCTTCTAACTAGGAAGCAACGCCCGGTGGAGGAGAACATAATGGAATTCTTTCTTTTTTTTTCTTGCTTCGTTTTTCACCTTTTTAAGAAGTTTCTTTTTTCTTGCTTCTTCCCCCCCTTCTTTCTAAAGAAGTTTCTTTTTTCTTCTGGGCATATCAAGCCCCCAAGCTGTGGGATTTCGAGGACGACTGTATTCACGTTCAGCGAGTGCCCAAAGTCTCGCCTTGTTTCGATAAAATGAAACTCAATCCCAAACCCCTTTGTAACATTGGCAAGCTTGACACGTTTGACACAGAGCCTCATTTTTTCGATGATGAGAATGAGGTAAGGTGATGACAAGACAGGAGTCCACCTGAAAACGGTAAAAGATTTCTCCGGAAGAAACCGCAGCTCCATTACACTCCGCTCCATGCCCTACTTGCGGACTATAGCGCAGCCTCTGACTTTAAGACATCCGCTCCGAGACATGTCAAAAATTAATATATCCCGGCAAGCCGGCTTGAGCTTCTCCTGGGCAGTAACATGAAAGCTGGAGAACACGAACCCCCATCGTGCTTCTGGACCTGTAACTCCAGTAGTTAACGTGTTAAACTTTTCGCCTAATCAGGCACCCTAATTTGTAAGCTATTGGTAATATTCGCTTCAGGGTTTCCGGGTTAGATTATCATTAGCGGTCCTATATTTGAACCGCGATTTAAAACGAGCGGCGGACATTCAGGACCGCAACAAAGCTTATAGATTGTCGGATGTGGGGAAGAACGATGTCCCTGACGGGTCTCTAGTAAGAAAACATTCTTCAACGTGTCAAAGCTTTGTATCGCCTACCACAGGGTTCAATATGAGGCAGTCTGGGTAGGATCCGCAGCAGTTTTACCAACGCTTCCTGAAAATTCTCGGCTACATCCGAGACGAAGGGAGACGAACTGGACCCTACTATTAATGTGTAACTAATTAATCCCCAGATATAGTCGGTGGCTATATACCTCTGATGATACAGGCGAGGATACGGATGAAATTGCGCAATTTGACGCAAGGATTCCTCTCCAGCTTTCAAACTTTACTGATCAAGGAGTACGAATGGTATCGCCAGTCGGCATCGTACCGAGGGGAAAAATTCTTTGTCGCGAGAAATGTTCATACCGGCGAATGATGAATAGGAGTTCAATTGGGTATTTTTTGAATGATTGTAAGGAGACAGCTAATATGAGAAGTTAGTGTTCCGGAACAATGTGCCAGCGGGACATATATTAAAAGTACCCCGCGTTATAAGTTTGAAGGAGTACTCAGCTGCGTTCTTTGTACTGGTTCATGTAGACATTCGGAATGAATTCCGCATCAAGTGACTAGGTCTTAGATATGGTTTAAAATAATTACTGTGTACTTAGAATATAACTAAGCGTTTTCCCTGTCTCAAACTGCAAGGGAATTTAAATTGCACTCGTTATGAAATATTCTAACGAAGATCGAACGAACTATAGGATCTTTAGATATCCACCAGAAGCGCGTGGCTTATAAGCTTTTAAATCACAATATGATAAAGTAAGGAGGAACGCTCATTTATTCTTGCCCTCTTTTGTGTTTCACTTCCCAGATCGAAGCAAAGATAATAGCAAAAGAGAAGGAATTAGGAGAAGCGATACGCACCATAGCCTCATCTCAACCTGATCTTTCAGTGTGAGGTTCAAGCTACGTGTGGGAAAGCATGTGGCATTTTTTATCAGCAATCAAATAGCGCCATTGGTTAACGGAAGCCTCGGCGCAGTTTCACCTACCTTTTAACAATCAGAAAATCAAAAGAGAAAATAACCCCAATGTTACAATGCATACAGCCTTGGTAATCCTTGCATTGGCAACTATGTCCGAGGCGAAAGCGATGCTGTATTCATAGGAACGTGGAAGGAGATGCAAACAACGACAGGCGTGCTTTGCGTAGAGATTTTCGATGTCGTAGGAAAACTCTTGTACGACAATGTAATGATTCAACTTTGAGATTTTGTGCCTCGATTATTGTGTACGATAACGTGTTTATCCAATTTAGGCCCCGTCGGCCAAATTTAGCTTTAATATGATTTTGTTGCAATGATATTCGCGGAAACAAAAGTCTTTTACAAATGCATGATTCTGTGCCTGAAACGGGTAAAAATTATATTTCGGTCTTGGTTTTGAAACCTGGTTTCGCAATCTCAGTCCCGGTTTTTGCTACTACATATCCTCCATCGTAGCATCGTGTTCCGTTCCAACTTGCCGTTAAGAAAGGGTTTCTCCGCCGAAGTGTCAAGCACTAAGCCCGTTCCGGTATCACGGTCTCGATTGTTCGATTTCGGATCCCCGCCAGAGCTTAACAGCGAAGGAAAGCGACGTCTGGGCTCTCCCGTTCAGCGCCTTCAAGATCATGTCCAGTTTCTTTCGGTAAAAGCGTGGGATCCGGCGCAGAACTGTACTCGTTGGTGACGTAATCCACTACCTCGGGCCTCCCAACCCACTCATATCCAGCCAAACGTGCGGCCTCGGCGTTGAAGGTGAAATCCCTGTACCGGGGGTTCGGCGACTAAAAAAAAAAAAAAAAATTTAACAAAAAATGAAAATGTAAAGAAGTCAGTTGAACTAAGTGGTGTTTTTCGAGAAGGAAAATCACGTACCCAAGTTACTGCCATACCTCTCTATCTTCTTGGCTTGGTACTTTATGATTCTCATCAGTGCAGCGCTCGGTGCAGCGCTCCTCCAGGTCCTGGATTTTCCATCGTCGGGGTGGTACCGGTGCCGTCGTAGTGGTACCAACGGCTGATGCGGAGGCGGTTACTTGTCCTTTCCGCGCCTTCTTCTCTTGATTTGTTTTACGCTGCGAGTTAGTCAAAATCAGCCGCTTTGACGAAGGATCGGTAAGGTCCACGCGGGAAATGTCGGGTAGAGGTTCGTCGTCATCGGACTTGACGCTGAGGAAGTTTCCATGTTTATCATCGGAGGCGGCTGCTTGGTGGTTGGATTCAACGGTAGCCGCTTAATCCTGGTTTCTGGTCGGCGGATGAAGCGACCGTGTCGTTATCGCTCTCCATGGCGGTGATGATGAAGGCCTGCGGGGGTGGAACTTTTGAGGATTGGATAGTATATATAGGTAAAAAGACATCTATCGAGCTTTTCCCTCTTTTTTAAATTAACGAGATAATCAATATTGAGCACGAATAAAATCCGGTTGGGTAGGGGTTATGCAACAGAGGATACTGCAAGAGGGACGACGTACAGACTAGGAATAATAATATCGATAGTCGACGCCCGCAATCTGAAGAAGTTTTATTATTGCTCTTCGTTTTTGATAGTTGAGATTGGCGTATCGAGAAGAGAAGGGAAGAGAAGAAAGAGAAAAAAAAGGGGTTTTTCTTTTTTCTCTCATCTGCCAGTAGCTCTAGTCCATTTATCAAAATTCTGCAGTAAAAAATAAAATCTGCCCAAAACGCGAAAATTAAAAACTTGCCCAGCTATAGATATCCAACCACGCAGTATAATTATCACACCTTCCCTTCGTGCTCTCCCGGCTCCGGGTAAGGACTTGCATTTAGCTGTTAAACAGCGCCCATACAAACCTCAGCACCATGGAATGGTGATGCGTAACGTCAAGCGTCGAAAACCTCATACCGACAACCCAGAAGGATGGCACAGACCGTCCATCACCACTCAGAACCCCTCTAGATGGATATTATAGCTCTGATACGGTCCCAAGAAGGAAATTCCCGAGCTTCGCCATTATATGCCCTAGATACCATCACGCTTATATCCCGCAGTCCTGCGGTATCACATTTACTCCTAATAAAGCCATAGCGGATGCGTACAAATACAGCTGTCAGCAACACTTATATCTCGCATACGTGAACAAGGTTTGCTATGATCCTTGGAGCTGCTGCGAATTATTCTCACGGAGATTTAATGTTGTGCGCCGTAGCCGAGAAAACGAAGTGAGTAACTGCGTCATCTGCTAGCGATCGGTGCTCAGCCTCAGCATCTCGACATCAAATCAGAGCGTCGAAATGCTACTGATAAAGTTTATCGCCCGCATCGGCTGTAGGAGGATGGGTTCATGTGTCATGTAATCGACCAGAAGCTAACTAGTGTGCACTTCCTCTGGGTTTAGCAACTAGATAATACCGCTGCGGTTTCAAAGGAAGCCGAGAACGTCTCTTCTACAGCAGATGGAGATCTAGATCGAAGATTGGTGCGGTTTGGATGCGCTCTTGCTGCTTGAGGAGCATAAGTAATATAGTTCAGTAGGATATGTAGGGATTGGGGGGAGGGGGGGTTGCACTCAAGCACGGTCCATATGTGGTCACCTAGACTAAATATATGTCGCATTTAGTTAGAGTCGTTATAGTGATTCCATATTCCTACATGGTGCGTGTTGTAAACACTCATATATCACAAAGTCTCAAGCTATTGAGGAAAAAACTTTGAACAACACCATCTCTATCCCCATACAACTATCATGATCGATCGCAACTATTCGATCGTTCGAAAAAAAGATTGAAGCCTTTTGGTGACAATTCACTATCAAACACTTAGGAAACAATTATGAACTACTGTACTAGTTAATCCATGATGAAAAAGGTTAAGAAATCGGACCCTTAATATCTTGTGGATGAGGATACGGATTTATAGATGCTGATTTATGCGCATGTTACCACGAAAGTGCTCTCACGCGAACGATGGATTAGGGGATAGAGTACGTATGTTGCTCAAGGATGAACCAGTCCAGCAGTGTCGATGATGATAGAAAAACTATCACTGGCAGTTTCCGGTCCAAATAATCTATTTGGTTGAAATTTCATTCGAGATGCCCAGATGAACTTGCTATGTCGATTGGAAGAAGTGGGAAGACAGTAAAATGAGTTTCAAATTAGCGTTGTGTGTGCTTGTGTATTTCCATGCACCCGGAATCGATGAGGAGAAGCAATACCACAAATGGAAATACCGTTTGAATCTCCACGCTCGATATGCCTATGAGATTTGAAAATATCGTTTAAGTGGTAATCTTCATTCCATAAAAAATGAAATCTAAATATGCTTTATGTAGATAGATAAAACGATTACTAGCATCCGTTGCTCCGAAGAACATAGAGTGACGTATCTTGTAACCTAAACACTGCGTCGGGTTCTCTCGCTCCAGATCGCCCGACGAAGAGTATGCCTTGGTTCTCATTATTTGAGATTATATATTTCATTTGAGTTGATTTTTTTATTAGTATTGGGAGCGGAAGTTGGATAAACTCTCGAAGCACCAAAAATTCCGATCGACCAAAAGCCAAACCGAAACAACTGCAAACCACCGAAATCAACATCCTCGATTACCAAGGACGATTATAGATCTACGACGGCTCTGAATGCGCAAAAGGAACTTGCTGATAGTTCCTATGGGACTTCGTAATTTTTCGTAAAGTACAGAGGTAAAACTGTTTGAATAGCGCGCTTTAGGTCCCAGGCAGATATGGTATGAAGGTTTTCTACTGACACAATATTAGGTTTCCGAAGATGACGGGGAGGAAAAGGCGGCAATGGTAATGTAGAAGACCCGGTCCGTAGCTACGAGCCCAAGGGTGGGGACAGCAAACGTTCGGAAAAGGAGCACGAAGAAGAAAACGACGATCATGACGACGGGAAAGAAGGGTAATGTCGAATACGCTCATGGCGGCGGGCTTTACGAGATTATCACGCCCCAACAAAGGTTATGCCAAAGCGCAAACCTCCCCGATTGAGACTATCCAATCCAAACGGAGGTTCCCACGGGAGACTCTGTCAACTAACCAAAAGCATGTAGGGCTTCGGAATATCCATTGGTCCCTGAGTTACTGATTAACAACTTCTAGTTTTTTAGGTCTCAAAGAAGGAGTTGTACAGGTGCGGCTGTTACTGTTCGACCGCATCGTCAAAGTTCGTAGGATTCTCAGTGAAGAAGCCCGTCGACGGTGAACAAGGGCGGGGTGAGCTTGAAATTTTAAAGGATGCTCTACGGGCGCATAGAGTCGTCCCAGGACGCGTGAGGCCATTACCTCAGCGGGGGGAAATTTATCAAAGGCAAAAAGCGAGAATATAACTACAATGCAAATTAACAAAATACAGTGGCCGGACTATATTAGCGCAAACGTACATCTATACATTTCCACTTCTATAGGTAATGCGTATTAAGGATATTAGTAAATCGATGGTTTCTTTGAAGGTCGTTTGAAAAATGTCCCTACTTGTAAGCGATGATCTTGTACCCGGAGTTGAGAAGACTGTCTGAATCTATGCTTATTTGAAGCTGGCTCAAACATCCGTGATTGCTCAAAAAAAAATTCGGCGCAGTTATTATTTTTTTTTATTATTTTTTTTTAATTATTTTTTCCTCCAAAGCTCCGCTCATAACCCCCGAAAATTGGTACTTGGATGTTAAACAAGCATTTGGAACAGAACCGCAGGACGAGGTGGAACGGACGAAGAACGTGAGAATCAAGAAGCAACCAATAGTAAAAATTAGCGAAATATCTCCTAAAAAAAGGAAAAAGTATAGACAGAGTGCACAGTGTATATCGTAGTGAGATTCAAGAATGAATAAAAGGGGAAGAGGAAAAGGAAATCCCAGGCATAATAACAAAGCGCAGTAGTCCAATATGCACCCTTATCCTCCGCGACATGTTCTGATCGCATTTAAACGTTACGTTGAGGGCGAAAATTCTCGAGAGTGTGTACGCGGGCGGAGATTCGAGTGAGAAAAAGAAAATGACCACGGGTCAGGAAAAGCATACTTGTTAATTTTCGTCTATTACTCTTTCCACGTCTCTCTTACCCTTTACCTGTCCAGGGTGATGCAAGAGGAAGAAAGAAAGAAAAAAGTTAGCGAGGAGACGCCTCTCCAAGTTGTTGAAATCGTTGGGGCGAGCAATATTTGGTATTCCAATTCAGAGGCGCCCAACGGTCAAGACAGGATAGGGTAGTCCAATCGACCATGAGCCCGTCAGCCTCCGGAGGCGACCAAAGGTAGATAATGTTTTGATCCACGAAAATTCTTCGAAAATGAGATCTCCAGGTTAAAGGTAACTACAACCGTTTAAAAAAACTTATTAGTATATATTAACTATAAAATTTACAATACTCGCTTTGTCCCTTCGTCCCACGTTGCATCTGAGCTAGTGACGTTCAAAGGACTTCCTTATGTTCTTTAGTTCGAATCGGCTAGAAATGAAATGTTGTATCAAGGTGATACATATCGGGATGACTGCACGAAAATGATAAAGGGTAGCGATAAGATAACAACGCAACAGAAATTATGCGGAGAATGAAGCTGATTGTGGCAGGATACAGTGTTTTAAATGGTGAATGGGACGCCGAGAATGAGACTCAATAACTAATATTCAAGCTCCTAGTATATATTTACATACAAAAAGAGCGAAGCTCGTCCTAGTCGAGGATATAAGGCACTCTAAGATTGGGAAGGAGGACTTCGAGCAGTATTACGATCTATGACACCTGCTTGACAAATTTTAAAGGCATCGTTTGGAAAGGAGGCAAGTTATATTGTTGTACAAGGACTCATTTTCCTATGTGCTACGTGCTGGGGCCAAAAAAAAAAAAAAAAAAAAAAAAAAAAAAAAAAAAACAAGACGATGAGGCGAAAATACCAATAAATAAAAAAAATCAAGGGTTATTTCCACCAGGAAAGTTTTTCTTTCGTTAACAAATCGGGCAATCAAAAGATGGTTATTTTGTAATCGTACTACCTAGGGAACCAACAGTCATTTATTGGGTACTGACCTCGTTATGCACATTTCGACATTTTGGAAGTTTCATTTCCATACGTATTTACCGACGAGTGATTGGAGCGCGATTTATCAACTTCAAGCTTGAACCCTATACCATAGATCTATTACATGGCTATGAACTGTTTGCAACGCAAAAGTTTGGTGAATAAAATCTGTTTTTCAACCTGCGTTTCGACTAGCGCTCATGGCGGACTAAAAGTTGCTATCGCGCGAGCGATCCAGTGCGTGCTAATCTAAAAGTTTTTTTTTTTTTTTTTTTTTTTTAACCCTTTCTCCATGTTTACTTTCAAAGGCAAAAAAGTCTTTGCTGGCGCAGATGTATAGTATGATATCTAATAATGTAGGATGGGATCGAACTTGTGGATTTGACTACTAAACTAACTAGACTAACTGAGGAATATACGATACTATATATAATAAACTAATAATACTATAATCTTAATATAATATATATAGTCTGCCTCGATAGCTCGTAGAGCCTTATCGTCGTAATTTCTTATATCTTTAGCTAAGATCTTAATATCTCTAGCTAAAGTTCCTTATTCTTTAGCTATATAAGTATTACCTCGATACCTATAGACTTATTATACCTTTTAGTATACCTAATAGCTAGCACTTCCTCTTATCGATAATACTAATAATTTTTATTCTATCTCCTTATACTATAGTTTTTATAGCGCTATCGTAAGATATCTTTATAAGCGGTTTAGTAAGTATATCGCGATATTATCTTCTAATCTTATATATCGAGGCTCGATAGTTCTTTTTTAAACTAGTTCCCTTATAAAGTAATATTATATATCGATATACTTAGTTCTACTATAGTATTTAAAATCCTTATAATACTAATAGTACTTTAATTATCTATATATATCTCGATACTATTAAAAGCCTTAAACTTAAAAGCTCGCTATATATCCTTTAGTATCTAAATATTTAGAGAGCTTTCCGTAAAGTCTCTTTTATAGCTATATATTCTATTTTAGTACTACTAGTAGCTATAATACGTTACTTCTTTAAATAATATAAGATAGCTTCCGTTAAACGTTATTATATAGCCGGTAATAAATCTATAAGTAAGCTTATATCCGGCTTAGTCGGCGTCTATATAGATATATAGATCTAGTATCTATTTTCTATCTTATAGGTATAGTACGTAAGCGTACGATTAAAGGATTTTTTTTAATATTATAGTACTCTTCTTACTACCTCTTATAAGTTTAATTTATTTCGCTAACGTATTACTCTAACGTTAAGATAGCGAAGGTATTAGTTAGCCTAATAAATAAAGTATAGATTAAACTTCCTACTATCTATTAATATTATATTATTAATATAATATCTTAATCCTCTATTTAAGAAATACTTCCCCTTTTTATAGGAGTATTAATTCTAAAATATCCTCGAGCCTAAATTTTTTAAAGAGTAATTATATATATACGGATTAATATAGTATTAGACGATATTAATCTCTAGACCTAGTCTATTTTATCTATATACCTAAGAAATAGGCTACCGGCCTTATATCCTTATTTTAAATAAAACTAAGATTTCGCTTAAGTATCTTACTTTATACTTATTAGATCTAGTATTAATAAATTTTATATAGATATTATTATTAGGCTAACGATCTTACTAATAAATAAGCTATTATTAAGTCGATAAACTTAAATTTTAATAATTTAAAACTAAGGTAAGTTCTCTATACTATTCTTAAGGTAACTATTTAAGGTTATATAGAGTCTTTATTAATTAAAATATAATCTATTAATTTTATTCCCTTTTAGAGGCCTAACGATATTCTCTATTTAGTTTAAGTACGAAGAAAGCTATTATTATATTTATCTACTTATATTTAAGATTAAGCTAGCTACTAATATAAAAAATAACCTTCACTATTAATATTTAACTACTATACGTATATTTTATCATAATCGATCTTTTATTTCTATATAAACCTCAAATAACTGTCTTAATTAAGTATTATAATCTAACGGTAGTATCGCGCTATATACTAATACTAATTTTACTATCGACGATATTATCTTTTAAAAAGATTCTTAAAAATCTAATAGATTTCTATACGTCTTCATTTTTTAATCGAGAAATAGTTCTTAATCTATCGATATACGCTATCTCTTATAGTTTATAGAGCCTTAGGCTCTTTATAGATAAATAGTTCTAGTTTATTAATATATACTATTAATCCTTTATAGGCTTTCTCTAAGGTATAAGCTAATTAGATCTTTACTAATATATTCTAGCTATAAGATATCTTCGTAGTTAATTACTAGATCTTATCTTTAATGATTTAGGAATACGTCTATTATCTTTAGTTAATCGTTATAGATTTATCTTATAGTATTTATATAACTTCTTCTATAAGAGTAGTATCTTCGGATCTTTAGCTATAGATTAGCGTTATTGAGATCTTCGCTTTTATCCTCGGGCTATTTTAGCGTAATTATCTTATAGATATCTAATTAACGATTAAAAGTTAAGTTTTAATTATAATCTAGCGCCTCGCTATTTTATTCTTAGACTAAACCTATTTTAAGGTATCTTTAACGTACTTAAGGAGGATTTTTATTATCCTCTATAAAGTTACGTACTTTAAAGTTTATTTAATCGGGAATCTAATATCTCTATAGATTAATACTTTATAGATAGTAGATCTTAGACTTAGTATATTATTAAGCCTTTAGGCTTATAAAATATATCTTTATTATAATATTATCTAGCTTTTCTGAAGTTTACTATTAATATATATATAATATAGTTTACTAAATATTCTAAAATTTAAGATATTGGGAGTTTTATTTTTATCTTTTCTATAGTATTATCTATTTTTATCCTTTAGTACCTAACGGCCTTAATAGCGTATATAGTTATAGATTAAGATTATAATAATTTATTCGCCTTTACTTATAGCTACGGGGTAATTTAACGCGGCTAATATTACCTTTAATCTATTAATATAAAATCTAATTAAGCTTCTAGGTACGCTATTCTATTAAAATATATATATAGCTAAGGTATAAATTATAATCTCTACTTCGTTATAGCGTCTATCGATTAAGTATTTCTTTATCTCCGTTATATTTATAGCTTAATAAGCTTAAGGTTTAACTAACGTTTAGCTTTTAGAGTACTATTAAAGTATAAAAGTATCGTCTCTATTTTATTTTTATAAAGAGATCTAGGATTCTAACTATTCTCTTTAAGGAAGATAATAACCCTATATCTCTAAGGCTCTTTATATACGCCTATTAGTAAAAATCTAAAAAGATTATCTCTTTAGCTATTACTTACCTAATTAAGATTTCTCGCGGTTTAATATTACCTTTAATTTAATAAGTCCGTAGGCCTCGTACTTTAATATAGCCCTAAGGATCTTTACTATCTTTAATAATATCGGTAACGCTTTTATACTTAATTATTTACTTAATATAGGTTTTTACCGATATATCTAAGCTTTTATATACTTTTTATATAATAGCGAGACTAAATTTTTTTTATAGATATTATAATTCCTTTACCTAAGATCTTTTATAGTCCTATTTTATGTAGCTTTTAACTTCTTAGCTTTAGTCTTAATTATTATATCTCCTTATTAGATTATTATTATTATCCTATTTATCTACGCGAGAGATCGAGATAGGCTATACTTTATCTTTAGAGCGCTTATAGCGTATTTTTAAGTTTAATAAAACTACCGCTATTTCCTACTACAGCCTTATAAATACTAAACTAGTACTAATAGCTTATAGTACTTCTTTATTACTAATTATAATATTTTATGACTTCGAGAGAAGTTTATAGGTAGAGAATATTTTCTTACTATTATTATATAAGAAAATACGCCTAAGTCGAGGAACTACTAGATTATTCTCTAAAAGCCGGTATCTCGTACTAGGTTTATACTATAAGACCTAATACCTTATTATTACCGCTATCTTTCTTATCTTTATACGCTTTCTATAGTTAGCTTTCTCTATATCTAACCTTATTATGTAGTAGTATTTACCCTTAAACTTATAAACCTTCTTATGTTTTTTAGGTTTTACCTTAGCTATTTCTTTTAATAGCGCCTTATTATCTTTAGAGCTAAGTCTCTAGTATATATATTCTACGCTTTACTTCTTTAATAATAGCGCCTTCTCGAGTATATTAAAGGTCGGTTTCTTACTATTAATCCGTTATTTCTAAAAGTTTATAATAAACGCTCTTAGTCGCTATTAAAATTACTATAGACGAGATTAATAGCCTTACTATAACTATATTATTTTTTAAGCTTATATTTAGCTTCGTCTTCTTCGCCGTTTCCGCCTTAGTCTTTTCTATTAAGATTAAGCCTAATATCTTATTATACGTTCTAATAAGATTTTAATACTTTTATATAAATCTTAAATATCGACTTTATTTTTAAGTTAAATTTACCTTAGTTATTTCCTAATATAAGGCTTACTAATAGCGGTAATAGCGATATACCTAAACTTAAGGTATTTTATACCTTATTCGCGCTACTATTAGTAGATTATAGATAAGTACGTCGAGTCTTTACCTTATAGTAAGCTTTAATAATAGTAACGCCTTTAAGTTATTATCTTAATCTTTAATACTTAGCTTTACGTCGGCTGCCGTAGCCTTAAGCGGTTTACTAGTAATATCCTAGATTTTATTATACTAAAAAAACGTAGTTATGTGTGTACTCTAATCGAGGTAGTTCGTAAGATTAGCCTTTAGCTTTATCTCGTTAAACTTTAGTAAGAAAGATATCGTAAGATATATCGTTTAGGGAGATTAAGAAGTAAGTCTATTTATTAAGATATATTGTTAACCGGGCTTATAACCTGCTAGCGTAGATATATAGTAATATCTAATAATATAGGATAGGATTAACTGTAGATTTAACTACTAAACTAACTAGACTAACTAAGGAAATATACGATACTATATAAAAACTAATAATACTATAATCTTAATATAATATATGTAGTCTACCTCGACGGCTCGTAGAGCCTTATCGTCGTAATCTTTTTAATATCTTTAGCTGAGATCTTAATATCTCTAGCTGAAGTTCCTTGTTCCTTAGCTATATAAGCATTACCTCGATGCCTATAGACTTGTCATGCCTCTTTGGCATGCCAATAGCTAGCAGTCTTTTCCAGAGTTATTGTGAGTAATAACCTGCAACTCTAAGATAGAATACTTTCTTTTCCTTGCAACTAGCTCCGCAGCGATTCTACTCACACTTGAATTCCTCAATCGCATCGCAGACTGCATATTCAACCAGCAAGCTTTCGAAACAACCGTATATTCGCATTCTATCTCATCAGGTCCTCCGGTACCTCTCGACGTGGACTTATATCACCACGGCTATGGCTCTGGAAATCCCCGCGCATCCGTATGAAAATATGCCCATGTTGACAGGGTCCTCTCAACGCGACGCGGCATCGTACAACCGCGCACACGACGGCGATCTCGAAGCGACATTTACGCATGAGAAGGACACGCCGGCTGAATTGATGGAGCCGCAGCAGGCTGATGGAGCCGCGGACAAAAACGCGCCTCTACACACTACCACGAAGGAACGCGCTGCTGGAATTGGGCTGAAGATTGTTTCTCCTAGGCAAGAAAAACTCCGGCTACTAGAGCTCCCGTGAAGGGGGAGCCTCGAGGGGGCGAACCAAGAAACGACGCCTCGTTTGGACGGGGATGCAATTCACGGAAAGAGGATACTGAAAAGGGAAAGACGGACTTACGCGAAAAGAAGGATAAAGTTCCCTCTGGGAAGGAAAAGTCCGACGACGACAACAAGGAGGACGAACCATCGCACGAGGAGGAAGACCGGAAGTTCATCGACGATTTCCTCGACAAGTGCGTTAATAGCGACGAGTACGACATCGATGAAGTCAAGCCTCTGGTGGGTGGGGGCTACAATGGCATCATCAAGGTATGCTCAAAATATGGAGTTGCATTGCGTGAAACAACGAGGCTAATTTGCAACTCTACAACAAAACTCAGGTTAAGGTTACGCCCCGTAACGGAACTGGTCCCGTCGATGCCGTTTACCGTATACCCAAAAGCTGGAACCCGGACAAGCCGGCGAGCAACCTGTCGATGAAGGATTGCGCCGCCGTGCACGCTTTCCTCCGGCGGCAAGAGCTAGGGATCGGCGTGCCGCGAATCCTTGGATACGATAACAGCCCCGACAACCACATCGGACGACCATACACGGTGATGGAATACGTCCAAGGCGTGGCGCTACACGAGGTTTGGGATTACCTGCCCAAGAACACAAGGAGCAACTGGCGAGCAGGTCGCTGTGGTGCTGGCTAAGCTGGAGTCCGTCTCGTTGACAAGGCTGGACGGTTAGTCGCTGGCGAGGGAGTGCCTGAGCGTGTGGTTATACCGGCAAGAGCCTCGTTGGGACTCCGTTGGCGGACCTGAAATCATAGGGTTCGGCGCATACGACAACGGCCGCCACATCTTGAACGAGCCGCTTCCCACCTCAAGGAACTATTGCTCAGGCAGTTAGAGGCCTGGAAGGGATCTACCGCAAAATCGGGGAAGAACATAACCTCAAGAGGACAACAGTCGAGGTGATGCTGGAAGACATGGGCAAGATCATGAGCATCATCGGCAGCTGTGGTTCCTTGACGAGCCTCATGACATCGTTCTTTATCATTGGGATCTCAAACAGCGGAATATAATGGTGAAGCTAGCGCCGGATACCGTGTTCGCGGATGATCTACCAGAGGAAATTCGATCGAAATGCAGCTTCTTCGATCCTCTACGGGAGACGCTCGGTACCCAGATCAAGATTGTGGCTATCCTGGATTGGGACGGCGTGTACGCTGTGCCGAGGGTGCTTGGTCGTGCACCCCTATGTGGCTGTGGGACGGAGATGCGCCGGCGTGGCTTACCTCCGAGAAGCAAAAGGAGGGCAGGAGGATATGCGATGACGACCCCGACCTATACCCCGAGCAACGCTGGGATCCTGAGTCAGGCATCCTATCGCGCGACGAGCTGGAGATAAAGCGGCGGTTCGATGTTAAGATCGAGCGTCTGCTACCGGGCTATGCGCGGACGCATACGGATTCCGCGGCCGTTTGATAAGGAGGCTTTGGAGGATGCTACGCGATGGTGGCACTCTCAAGGACGATGTTTTGATTGGAAAGACCTTTGGAAAAGATATTATGGCTATGAAGCCAAAGATTCTTCAGATTAGGGCGGAATACGAAAAGACTAGGGAGACAGCTGTCGTAGATGAAACTTGTAACACCAAAGTAAAAAATTTGGAACACACACCAATAATCAATCACGTGTTTCAGAGCGAAGTAGCATCAGTGCCCAGCTACACTCCCCGGAAGCCTTCATCGCGAAGCCTGTGCCTCATAAAACTCCGCACACGGCGGCAGAGACCATCAAATCTTGACCGGAAGAGCGAAAACGAGTCTCGGGAGGAAAGGGGAAGTGTTTAAACCCGTCGATAACCAGGAGCAAGATATCCCGTCATCCCCAAGCGTAAAGGAGCAAGGAGATTCACAGCAGGAAGGGAAAGGGAACGGCACCGAACTCGATTCGAATGCCGCGGAAGCCCATGAAGTGTCGTGGGAGACTGGTCACAGCGATCACGTTGAATCCCCGCTCGCTCTAGCTAAAAAGCAAAAAATGTTGATCGCTCCTTTTAATTCTACAAATTTAACTTCTCGCGACGCCGTCAAGGCGCATCCGTCCGAAGGTCAATGGCTCAGAAAAGCGGCGGAAAGGGCAAACATGTAGCAGGCTTAAAACCGTGGACTTGTTACGGTTTTCTTCCAAGTATATAGAGCAGATGTTTTCTAGCATGTAGTAATAGAAAGATTCGCATCCCTTTTATACCCTGCTCGAGGTTGAACTGCAGTATACGCGCAAGCCACGGTGATATTTTGCATATGACCAGATTGACTGACAAGTATAATATATGGCAGAGGAAATCAGGTGCCCTTTACGTTTTTATTGCTTTTCCGTTTTGTAACTAAGTCGTTAAAGCTATTTGTGGTGGTAACGTGTGAGCATTGGGTCCTAAGGTGTAGGAAGTTGGAACTCAGCGGTGCAGGCCGGGGGAGAACCGAGAGGAGTCTCATATGGGGGGTGTTCCATCTTTTACGTGTATATATCTGTCTTTCTTTCCGTCTCTTTTGAATAAATACATCAATTTTCCATCTCTAGAGCTCTATTATTCTTACCTAGTATTTATTCCTCCTGATGTCCTTTCCATAGTTTGGCAATTATCTATCGGGTCTTCAATGTTAAATTATCGAATCCGCTCTGTGATACAGAGCGTGAAGATTTTGATGTTACAACTACTTATATTGAGCAGGGAGAACTTGAAGTTCTTCGTCGAAGTTCAATAGACATTCACTATCATCTACTGTAGCGAGAAGTGGTTGTCATATTTAGTTACGAGTGCCTATAAAACAGAGTACAGGCTTCCTACACAATATCGCGATGAACTGGCCAGGTTCAAGAATCTCTTGATATTCTTAGTGAAAGTGAGCTGAAAAAAGTTTTCATCACAACTTCTAGAAAGTTTCGCAGTATTATACTATACATTTTCCTTAATCCTCCCTCATGCATCTTATAACGACTCATTGTCCGCAAAAATATCGTTCCAATGCTAGCTAGCCGTGAGAAGCAGCCATTTCACCGGCCCTTGTTCCTTCAAGTTAATGCTTGACAGTACCGATCTATAGGCGAGAGCCAATGTTTCAGGTTGCCGTGAGCTTTCGGTAGATATGCTCTATATGTTCGAGCGTAGCGATACATCATACTTCAGGAACAAAACATCGGGCACATATTTTTTCTTCGGTAGCCTCCATCTTGTGAAACGTTCTTCCTTACCCTGCGCCGCTTCTCTAAGAACTAAGTTGGGCTCTTGCTACGGAAAATGCGATGCTTCTTTTTTGTTTCAAATGAACTATACACTACCCTAAATAATAGGGGACAGAAATTCCAACTCCGTGGTCGCCCCCGAGAAAATAGGTCACACGTTTCACCCAACAAAGGGCTGCGAAGTACAGGCATCTTTCTTTGGGCTCCTTTTGTATATAATTTCATTCGAGCAGTAGAAGTAGCTCTTGGCAACCATACACTCCTTATTGCTAACTTGCTATTTTCTGAAGTAACGTTTCGGATAGAAATGTTTTCTATTTATACACCATGTTAACGATACTTTCTCCCGTCGTTATCGTTTCTAAAAATTTTCTTGGCTGTAGTAATTCTTTGCTGTATCTCAGACGGAGTCACGAAAAAACTATTGAATATTCCAAGGTTTGGTATCTTGGAAATGGCATAATTATTGCAATGAATAATTAATGGGTCGCACCAATCATTAAGATGACCATATAATTGACTGCATATGTACTGTCATAGCTATCACCATTTTCCACCCTAAATATCAACCTAAGAGCTCAGATCCATACATATCTCTGAATCCGACTTCGGCAAGTCTCCAACGTATCCGCCGTCGTTTTACATTCATATTTCGCTTCTCTTCCGCGGCCTTTCATCTTTCACCAATCCCGCAATCACTATAACATCCGCCAATCCTTCCATGTGTCTCGTTTCCTTTCGCTGCAACTTCTTCTTCCTCCTCTTCTCAGCACCCTTCACTGCCCTTGCATTCACCGTATCCCATCCGGCCTGGAAGTTTCTAGACCAAGTTCGTCGAGCCTCAGGGGAATGTATGCGTACTTCGCCAGACAACTCTTCGATTCTTTACTTTCTCCCACGGAAGGTCTTTGAGGTCTGCTTCTTCGAACGATCGAAGTATGTGGAGACGGCTGAGACAGACGTAACCGTAGTTTTCGCATGCGGCGTTCCGGAATGAAAAGGTATTTCTGGGGGATACCAGCTTCAGTTACTTCAGAGTTCATGTGGCTTTCATGTTAGTACATGGTGCTTTGCCAAAGAGTCAGGAATTAGAAAGAAGTTCTGGATCAAAAAATTCGGGTTCGGAAAACTTCAAGTTCTTTGAAAAGCCCTTATAGAGTTTTTGTCCTTTCTGACGCAACTCATCGATCGTGCGAAGCCTTTATACCTCCCTTTCGACCTTCTTTCCGACTTCGATAAACTCTTCCACTCGTACCGCCTTCCGAGCATTTCTGTCATTTGATGACCCTTGGATTGTTGAGCCATCGCCGTTACGTTGTTTGTCGTTTTGGGAAATTTCGAGGCTCTGCTTAAACCTGTGGCGAACGGTGTGATGTTAACGATTTTATCTTGTTGTTCGGTCGATGTTAATGGTAATATAATACCTGTGGGCGTACTTTAGATTTTGTTTCTTTGCAATTGAGTATTTTTAATTCGCATATTTTATCTTCCGTTTCTCCCAACCCCGCCCTTGGGAAAGTTTTGTTCACCTGAGTATTTACACTAGAAACCAAAACTCGAGCGAAGGCGTTTAAAATGGAAGAATAGTTGTATCGGAGATCCGATCCGATCGGAAGACCATATCTGGAAATCGATCCTGCCATTGCATCAGTCTATGGCAGAGAAGAAGCGCACAGGAATTATAGGAGTTTCATTTTCCCCAGCCCGGATATTTTATAAGAGAAGACTGGTTGAATAGTTACATGAGCGAACATGACCTTGCACGAGAGTCGCAGAATATTAAACTGACTTGAAGGATGGATGAGTACAAACGGATGAAATTGTATGTTTGGAGAAAAAGGAATTGTGCTTGACAAAGTATTAGAAGACATTTCATAACATATATAAGAATAAAAAACTCGGGGAAACGAAGAATATTAAGCAGAAAAGGAATAAAATTGACAAGCATGAATGAAAGAGATAAGGCTTTTAGAGAGGCGAAAGCAATAGCGGCTGGTGTAATAGAAATTTTTCTGAGGGCGAATTAAACAGTGCGAGCAAATAAAAAAATGAAATAAAATAAAATAAATGAAAATCAAGAAAAAAATAAAATAATAAAATCAAAGTAAACACAGTCATAACTTGGAAGAGTAAAAATAAATGAGTAAATAGACGGTATTCTAAGAAGCCCACAAGCCAAGGCGTTCGGGCTTCCAGAGCTGAAAACTGCTAAGCGACTGTGGAGCGTCCCGGTCTTGCCCTTGCGACGTGGCAGTCTCACGTGATCGGAGGTCATTGACGCCAAGATATTTTGCTGGTTACGTCATCACGCGTCAGTCCCGTTTGAAACACACGTCTACCGAAGCTCTAAAAGCGACAACAAGCAACTTTTTCCCACTAAACTCGATCTCTTCTTTTTTCTATTCTTCCTTCCACTCACTTGGCAGCTTCCCTTCTACAAACATCTTCCCCCAACGTCATGGCATCCCGCAGTGCGCAAACCCTTACAGTCCACTCGCGGGATTCGAACCCGCCTGCAACTCCGAAATACCCAAAGACTCCAGCGAAAACGAAGAAAGGAGCTCCAAAATTCAAGCGGGTGGAACTGGATTGGCTGTCATCCTCCACGGGGACGGATGTGCTAGCTTCAGATCTATCCCTTGCATCCATAGCGGGAGACGATACAGCCGATACTACATCTACAGCCACCACAGATTCTACCGCGAGGACGCTTGGTTAGACGCCGGCGGTTCCCTCCAACGCCGCAAATTCCCCGCATTGAAGAGCTCACATCCGCACTCCCGTTCGAAAACCCATCCATCTCGACAAAATAACGCCGCAAAAACAAGAGAAAAACTCTCACACATCGGCAAAGCACTAGCAGAAGAATCCGGTCTACGTAGTCGGTATCCAGACGTCGACTGGAGCGCCAAGGCATTCAACCTCGCAAGCCGCAAAAAATACGGATATTCGTGGATAAACACCCCTCAATCGAAACTATCGTGGGCCAAAACTTTAGCACTTCAAAAGTTCCACGAGAAGGGGCTTGGTAGTCAGAAAAGCGGTTTATCAGAAATAATCCTATCATTACTGGCGAAGGAGAAGATCGGGCTGTGCTTCGAGGGGCGAGTATACGTGTACGAAGGAGGAAAGCGGTGGGATAAAGAAGCAGAAGCCGTTCGGGATAGCCTGCGAGAGGTCATCGGGGTTTGTGTGAGATGTCTGTTGAGACTGCGGACTCGGATATGCGGGATGAGAATAGAGACGATGTTTGGGGACCGGTGATTGTAGTTCTTAATCACATTGAGAACGATCACTGGCCGCGCTGGAGCGTACCTACAGGCGCCTTAAAAACTCTGTAAGCGTAGGACTGTAATGTATAATACAAACAAAGTCAGTGATTGAATAGAAATTTTTAATGAAGATACCAATTGTGTGAAGCATCCATAACCAGTAAAAGAGCAACACCTCGAAAGCCCACCACTATATCATTTATTGCCCTGGAGAGAATGCCCAAATATAATAATAATAAAAATGAAAATAAAATAAATAAATAACGATTATTAGCAACGTTTCTTCACTTGCTTATTCCTTCACATCGTCAACCAACTTTTTTTTGTTTTCCTACCTATACGTATTCTCCACGCTACACCAGAAAGCAAAAACAAAGGAAGGAGGGTTGAAGTATAGAGAAAAGGTATGTGAAAAGGTTTCGTCTTTCCTATCCCCTTTCTATTTTTTCCTAGATGGGTCGTTCTTGCGTGGCGCTGCTCGTCAACCTACTGGTATGGTGTCGTCGTAACTGGAGCGCATCTTTTTATCCTCACAAAGCCTTGAAGACCATCAAAACATCACGGTCCTTAACGTGCCTGATATCCTAGCGATATACGCTAACAGATGCCCACTTAATGAAGATAATCGATTAGTTGGTCAAAAGGAGATAGTTGTAAGCGAAATAAGCCGAGGTTTTAAGGTAAGCTAACGATATTGTCCTGATTTAACCGGTTCATCGATAGTGAGGAAGGCGACCTGTGGGAGGTAAGTTGCTCGCTCACTTGCGTTGAGGAAAGAAGCCCGTTATGGTGTGAATGCCGCAAGTATTTATACCGCGCGATCCTCAGTTTCATGCACGAGTGTATACTGATGTATATTGTTTGCACAGAAGACAAATCTCCGAGGCAAACCAAAAGCGATGGTTAGGTTCTTCCACGTCTCATCCCAAGGCGTGGCGGAGCTCGCACTTGATTTGAATACCGGGACCGTTACTAGGGAGCTACACAGGTCTATTGAGCAACCGCAATTGAAAAGACTCCGCGATGGTAAGTATAAGAATCCTCTGCGTAGGCTCCGTTGTGGAAAGATCTTCGAGTTGACAGAATCGTGTATAACTAGTTGCGTACGAGCCGCTGTCGCTACGTCATCAGTATACGGAGGACAAAATCAACAGACTGACAGCGAGCAGGGCGCAGAAGGACGCCCTGGAGAACTTCCGCGGGGAGATAAGAGAGGGCACGTTGTGGATCGCCGTTAAACACGCCGGCAGGGAAAAGGTCTATTGGGTCGGAGATAACCTGCCAGACGAAAATGATGGCGACGAAGAACGGGCTGAACTCGTCGCGGACATCAGAGGTGCTGCGTTGGAGGACCCAGACGAAGAGTCAGAGCCTGAACGAGAGGAGGCGCAGTCGTACCTACACGGCTGGACGTACCGTCAGACCGCGCACCTGCTGCACATGAAGACGAGGCAGTGGGACGACAAGCGGATTTCCGACACGCAGATTACGGAGTCGATCAACGCCGGCGTACGGAGGCGCAACGGAAGGCCGTTAAAGCATTGCAGAGCAGGTGGAAATCGCTGAACATGCAATACAACCGGAACGCACAGTGCAGATCAATTGGACAGGATTATGACAGGAAGGCGATCAAGAACGGCAGGTGGAACCCGCTGTACATCTACCAGGGGTTTGTGCGCGACATGAACGAGGAGGTAAGTAACTTGTTGTCACAGCTGTTTGCTTTGCTCTTTCGTTCTCTCTCTCTCCCTCATTCTCTTTTTTTTTTTTTTTTTTTTTGGCCGTTGAAATAATTTTTGCCAAGTGAAGAGTAAAAACCTGGAGAAGAAATTAGCAATAAACCTCTCTAGCACTAATTCTTTACCCACAACACTTTTATCAAACATCCCCGAACTAACCACCAAAACAGATCATTCAATACCTCGCGGAGTTCGATCACCATTATCTACACAAGATTCTCACGAACAATCGGCATAGCCTTCCTCCAGAATTCTACGACAAGTGGCGCCTGAAGCCGGACAATCCTGTACAATCCGACTCGAAGGATCGCACCGCAAACAGCGATTCCGACTCGGACAGCGACGACGATATGCCAAGGGGAAGACCGCATGGCCGGGGACGCTGCTCTTAGGAAGAGGCGTCTCCCAGGGCTGCAAGCAACAAAGCGAAAGTATCCGTTCCGGAGCAGGAACTCCGCAGCACGATGCCGAGCCGGGACCTTCTCGATCCTTTAAGCGATTAATCTTAATTGGCCAGCTGGCGCGGCTTCTGCGAACCCTGGAAATTTTACCATTAAGCGACGTACTGCTGGCCCAGAGGTAGATCATGGAGAAGCTCAGGCGCGTCCAGCTACTTACGCATCGATGGTTACCTTTCGGAAAATGCGCGTTTGACTAATGTTCCTGGAGACACGCAGATAGCAGGGGAGCACGGTAATGAGCGAGGCAGATCGGAACACGGCGCTCTTGAGAGGAGAGATGGAAATTACAGGAAAAACGTGCAAAAGCCCCTATGGAGGACGACAGTCTGGATCGTCGTGGCGGGAGGGCCTCCTCGTTCGCGCGCGTCCTCGAGGGGGCGATCCGCAAGGGACCGCAGGCGTGCTTCGAGTTCTAGCAGGGCAGGAGGTCTGGAAAGCGTTACGATTGGGATTATTACGACGGCTACGATCCCGGTTTTTACTCCGGCGAAGAAGAGGGTCCATCAAAGCAATCGAGCGCAAACCCAGCCATCGCACAACAACAACCAGCGATTAACCTCGCGGCGATTCCCAAATACAACTTCTTCCCGCACGCATCCGCCATGAGGACCGAGGCGTCCTACGAACTCGAAGACAGACCGCCGGCAATGACGATCCGCTGAAGTACGACAGCTACGCTAAGCCAAAAGGACGCGCGATAGGAGGATCGCAGACGGAGAAAATTACGGAAAAGTCAAGATCGTCGTTCCGTATAAACCCAACTCGCTTCCGAAAGAATGCATTCCAGAGCCGTACCGTGGTCGCCTTCTCGTCAACGCCGCAGCTACACGGCCGAGCAGGAAGAGGCGGTAGTGCTCCGACAAGTCAATATATTTCCATGAGGGAGGTCGCTCCACCACCGGCAGTCCGCCCGTTGAACGGTTCGACCCGGGATTTAACGAAAGGAGCGCCGTGAAGCAATTCGACCCGGGATTTAACGACAGGAGGTACGACCATATGACTTTCGACATGCACGGTCCGATTGGGCTGATTGTAAGGCAGGTGAACCTTTGAACTTCCGTCCACTTCGAAGACACGTCTATACCCGGGTTTGAACGCGGCGAATGCGATCGGATTGAGGAAGGAAGACAGCAATCCCGCACGCGCGAAGCAATATCCCGCCAGAGATTTCGCCGCGCAGGATTCCATTGGGCCATGGATGGGAAAGGTAAGCATCTTTTGAGAGTTCCTTGGTCTAACAAATGTTGAACTATTTTGTTCGCGATAGTTTAGACAAAAGCTAACCATAAAATTCACTCCATACTTACAGGAGTATCATCTGGATTTCTCGCGGAACAGCCCGACCATCGGAGTCAGCAATCTCGATAACGCATCTGGTGCCAGGGCTCAGACCGAAAGCGGGCGTCGTATGCAGATGAGATCGTCGCAGCAACATGCTGCATTTTTACCTGGCAACAAGTCGAGCGGGTCTCTCTCCGACGGCCGCAGCGGCGACGAGGGTCTGGCGTTCATAGATCACCTTCCGGCTTTCTTACTCCCTTCAGTCCGAAGGGAATTATGCTCGGCTTCCGGAACTGATCGAAGAAGCGTATAACAGCACCATCGACACGAGAAAAGCTCGCAAGGATCCGAACCGAAGAGCAATTCTGATTGGGCTAAGCGGCGAGGCTCGCTCCGGAACTTCAAGATGTTACGGACGGCAATGCTACGAAGAAACACGAAACCAGAGCCGCGGTGCAAATTCAAAAGGCTACCAGCGGTGAAAACTTCTGCCGTCAGAGGACCCACTGGAGCTCGTCGCCCTCTTGAGCAACATGTCCGTCGACGACTGCGAAGAATACTTCACCAGCTACATCTCAACTAAAACCCCCAACCCTCGCCCCCGTCAACGGCGGTTGTTACTTCAGCGCCGAAAGGTTTTTAGAAACTTGCAGCGAAGAGCATTCGAGCATTTCATGAAGCTCTGCAAAAAGCACGATATCACGGCTAACGAAGTCAGGATTATCTTTGAGAATCCGAAGGGTAGCCTTACGGATTACTTTACTAGCATGATCAATTTTTTATTAGGGAGAATATGCAGGCCTTTTTGGGAGTTTCGGAGGTGGAGAGGAGGTTGTCAGGAGGACCCTTGATACCCATTTGGCGGGTGGTATTGGAGAGGATGAGTTTATGTATAAGCTTCTTGCGCCGATTGAGTCTGATGAAGAGACGAAAAGGGACAAGGCGGAGGAGATGGACGCCACGATGGGAATTTCGAAGCCGGCTTCGGTAGCTACCGCTGTCAATACTAAGAGAAAAGGCCGGAGGCGGATACTGGTCGTTCCTATAAACTCCCGCTCAAAGCGTCCGAACTTCTCAAACACGCTCTTCAACTCGAATCGGCCAAGGCTCCGCCAAGAACCTCAGCCACCGTAGATAAGAAGGCACCCGGATTAATGGTCATTGGAACTGAAACCCGCCTAAAGCGCAAGCGCGAGCCGCCGACCAAGAAGGACGATTCTTATTCAGCTACTAAACGAACCCAACGCGACTTCTACGGCAAACGGTGACAACGATCTCTGGCTGAGAAACCTACTCAAGAACAGTCAACCGCCGGCAGTGACACGGAAAGTGATATATCGGTCGGCGAACCGCCGCTGAAGAAGGCAAGAAGAACTTCTGTGCGTCGAGTTAAATCTTCGCGCGGAAAACTTATACTTCAGTTAAATTTATCGATTATTGAGGATCGCTTCACAACAGGCAAAAAATTGTTTTTACCATTCCATTTCTTTCTTTTCTAATGGTATATAAGAAGCGGTGTCTTCTTTTTATCTTTTTACTCTTATCTCAAATTTCGAAAAAGAAAAAAAAAAAAAAGAGGAGAAAATCATGGTTTACTTTCTTTTCGTACATGTTTTCTCTTTGTGTTCGTTCTTTATTCTTCCCAGAAGACTAGCTTATACACCTGAACATAAATTGTATCGTGTTTTTGTCATGTATGGCTGAGGCTTGTCAAGGTCTTCCGGTGGATATCTTTTTATTTTTCTGATGTAAAGAATCCCCGCCTATTTTCTTTCCGTACATTTCTTTCTTCTTCCGCGCCATAGTATAGTTCTGGTTAATGTATGTTCGCAATCGGTTCCGATGTTTGCATTTTCCTAGGTTCTCTGTCAAAACATCTGAACAATGTTTATATCCTTCATTACGTTTATCATTTCATGAAATCCCTAAAAGATTAATACGCATCATCTTATCCATCCGGTTCTCAAATTATCATTGTAACCCTACTTCCGCATTCTGGTTGCAAGACATCTTTTGCTTGTAGAAGGGATTGAAAGCAACTCGTCTGTTTAGAATTTCTTTGTGATAGGAGGTTTAGCAAAGATCATCCGTCGAATGGTGGACTGTCTCATAACTCTTCACTTTTCATGTTTCTCTCTATTTCGTATCGATAAAGCTTATCAGGATATCTTTCCTTTAATTCATAACCCTGAATAATTTCAATTCCATCTCCTCCACCTAAAACCTTTCACTCATCGGAAAAGTTCCCTAGAGTAGAGGCCTTCAATTCTACCCCCACGGAGCTTCCTCCACCTGTTTCGAGGCTTTGGCGCCCTACTCCCCCTTCTCCGCCGCCTTCTCCGCCTCCAGTGCCGCTCCAGGCTGAAAGAACCTCTCATACGTCCTCTTTACCGGCGCCGGCGGTGTCGGAGTCCTCGCCGTAAAATCGAACGTCGGCGAGCACCACTTGAAATCGCGAACTTCGTGCGCCAAAGGTCCCCGATGGGTCGACGTACCACCACTTCACCGCATCTTCTTCAGAGTGTCCGCGCATTTGCTCGGCGACGAATATGGGATTCTTGGACGGCGGTCGACTGCTGCGGGTTATGGGGCGATGTGCTCGGAGAAGGTGTCGGTGAAGTCCGTGGGAGGGTGCGATTGTTGATGTGGGCTGTAGAGGTACGTGTGTTAGCAAAGAAGAACTCTAGGAGATTTTTGAGAGGAGGTATGGAGGAGGTGGTTTGCCTTGAACGAGATCGACGTTGCAGAGTTCGTCGAGGTGCTCTGGTGGTGGCCGCGAATGCCGGACTTGCTGAGGACGAGCGTCCAGACGACGTTACCGTAGACGATGTAGAACCTCTTGAAATGTCCCGTCATGGTTGATAAATTTCTTGCCGGAGACCAAAGAGAACTGGTTCCCTTGTTAAGGCGTGTAAGAAGACGGAAAGGAAGGGCAGGTTAGAATTGCAAGCTTTCCGCCTGGCCGCCCGAATTTAGTTCGCTGAATATTCTCTATAGCTAAAGAAGAAGGATAAAAAATCAAAACGAAAAATATCAAAAAAGAAAAAAAAAAGAAATCAAATAAGGAAGAAGCAAATTAGTTCGATGATCATCGCGGCACCAATTAATAACAAGACCGTTTCGACCATCCAGTAGTCTAACTGTAAGCACAATATTTCAAAAGTATTTATTTTTCGATAAAAGGACGGGTAACAATATTTCAGAGCAAAGCTACTTAAGTAGTGAGCCAGGACAGGGATAAGCACATTATTGTTGAATCGATAAGGAGGTTTCACCTAAATCTGAAATGAAGCGCATGATAAATCAATGCGTATAATTTACTTTGTCAGAGAAGTTATCCATACCTTGAGTATGTTGTCGTTCCAAAAGAAATGCTACTGACGGATCAGTATCGGTGGAAGAGGAGACCTGTAAATAAATATGTTTATATCAATAAAATCACTACATAGAGAAGGAAAGTCCTTGATCGATTGAATATGAGGATAGGTCCGGTGCGGAAGCATCGTATCTGTGAGCAATTTATTCCATATAATATCTTTTTGCTACGGTACTCTATGGATTTTCGGTCGTTTGGTTATCGAAGCGAATAAAGTTTGTAGAAAATAAAATGAAAAGAAATGGGCACCTTCGTCACACGTCGACCACCTTTACTCAAGGGTGCCAGCATAAACTACCGTGGATGTAGCGGCGAAAACAAGTTGACTGAGAAAAGAATCGTGTCCGGTGAGCTCAAATATAATAATATGAGGACATTATGATTGTTAGTCTTGAAAAGTAAGGTAAATCTTGCTTGGGAGATTTTTGATATTTACTTATTCTTTGTGAGAGCTTGCTGGTTCCATCTTTTTTTTTTTTTTCTTTTTTTTTTTGGTTAAAAAGAAAATTCTGAACACTGGCTGACTTGATAGCAATTGATACCGTATTGAACCAGAATGAAAAAAGTAAGAAATCTTTTGATTTTTCTTTTGCTATGAAGAGTAGTCTCCATTATTGCTGATCTTTTATTTGGTCTAATTCCGAGTATTTTTCTATTCTTTTCTTTTTTTCTTTTTTCTTTTTTTTTTTTTTTTTAAAAAAAAAAAAAAAAAAAATCCACCCTCGTATAGCAATTGTTCAACCTTGAATATCAAAGTTCATACATACTCACCACAGAGACACAGCACTTTGGAAGAGAATCCAACACACGCAATTAAAGTATTTTAGTTATCTGAGCCATCAACTTGAACGCTCAAAAGGGTGGATAAAGCAAGATAAACAGGCTTAACGACGCTAGGGAAAGGAAGAAGATATAGAAGTTCACGAATAAACATATTTGCTATACGTGCGGCAGACGAGCTCGTACTTGTTCCGAAGAACACCGGGAGGAGGAAAGCAAGTTGATGAATGATCAATTGCCAAGCTTGAGGTGTAGGGGAGGAACAAGAAAGCAACCAAAGGAAGGATAGACAAAGTAATTTCGCAAAGCAATATCCCTATTCTAAATGCCAAATTTTGCTTCAATACGTCCAAGACGGACTTGCGCCGGAAGTCCCCGCCTCGAATACCATCCTTAATCATACAAACCCCTCCAGAGCGCGCCACCCGCCACAGAGCACTCCGACGACGCAACGCCGCTACCCTTACAGCCTCCAAAAGAAACCACCTAGGTGCGTACCATCTCCCTCCTCTACTTCCCCCGGAACAGCGGGTTTCTGGTTATTCACTAGGTGCATCGCGAGCCGATTGTCAACTTTTTGACTATTATCGGCGCGGTCGTAGTCTCTCGTGATATTTTCGTACGCCAGGCGCCGGAAAGTGCTGCTAACCTGCGTGTAAGTGTAGTACATTGATGTATCGCTGTTGCTTACGACCATGTCGAGGATCTCGAGCGGGAGATGTGGTAGTGGTTTTCTCATGACCGTTTCGAAGGCGGAAGTGGAAGCGGGACTTCCGGAGGAGGAGGAGTAACAGGGAGATGACATATTTCCGTCAAAAATATAGATCTAAAACTGGCCATCGACGAACCTAAACACGAATGTAAAAGAAAGGAACGCGTGAAGTTACGATAAGATCGCGACCTTAAATCTAGGAGGAACTGATGAAAAATGGACGTTTAAGAAGATTTAATCTTGGTCTTCGAGTGAAGAAGCTACATGACACCAAAGCCTCGTGGGCGGAGCGTCGGAGGTTCGGGGGTTTGCTTGGCTATTTTCTAATTTCTTCTATTTCGTTTTCCTTATTGAATTCTTGCCTGAAAAATCTGCCTTGGAATTTGGAAGGCTGTGGAGGTTTCCCGTATTGTAACACGGAAACCCGAAATTCAAAGGGATCCCTTGCGTGCGGAAGTGGCCTTCTGCAGGGGCGAGCGGCGGAGCATGCATCAACGTGCGGTTTTCTCCCCAATTTACCCTCATGAAGAGAGTTTCCTTGCCGAGCTGAGGTCAGGCTTTGTTACTTCTCTCTAGATCTAGGCCTGAGTTTTTATTCGCCAGTAGCACTGAGAATGCGTGTATGTAGTTTTTAATTTGCCAAAAAGGACGCGGAGACCCTCTAGAGAAGGGAAAAAAGAGAAAAAGAAAAAAATGCCATGAAGACTGTCAGCCGAATTTGAGATATACATAAGGGATTTAAAGCCTCTATTTTCCCCTTCGTCTTTGAATCTTGTCGCTTCCTTGAAAAGATTGTGGAGAATTGAGACACAATCCTCGGTATTAAAAAGACGGAGAATAGCACACCTTTTAATTGCTAGCTATTAGGCATGCCAAAGAGCATGACAAATCTATAAGCATCGAGGTGATGCTTATATAGCCAAGAAGGAAGGAACTTTAGCTACAGATATTAAGTTCTTAGATATAGATATTAGAAGATTACGACGATAAGGTTTATAAGCCGTCGAGGTAGATTATATATATTATATCGAGATTATAGTATTATTAGTTTATTATATATAGTATCGTGTATCTCTTAGTTAGAATAGTTAATTTTGTATTAAATCTACAAGTTCGATCCTATCCTATATTATTAGATATATTATAGATCTGCGCCAGCATAATCACCTGATTAAACATAAATAAAATAAAAATGGAGCAAGAGTACGCCGGCCCTGAGAGTCTCAAAGTTATATATTTCGCGGTGCAGAGCGGATTGACCTGAATGTATGGATATATGAATAATAGGTAACGTATCTCAATTAGATCTAGGGTCCCGTTTCATGGCATCTTATGTTGCTACGATATCTTTTAAATTCCGTGGTTTTATTTAATTTCGGTCTATGTCCCGTTGCCGCCTTGTTTCATCAAGAAATTGTCGTATTAAAGGCCACGCTCAGTGGAATGGAATTTGTGTCAACCTTTATTTGCCCTACTTTGATTTCTCCTACAGAATTTAATTATTGTTATTTATTTTTCTTGATCTCTACCTCAATATTCCTCTCTTTTTTTCTTTTTGTTTTCCCCCTATCGCCGCCTTCACTGTCCAATTAGCAATATGGCAAGTGAAAAAAAAAAAAAAAAAAAAAAAAAAAAAGCTACGAGCGGGTGGGGGAAATGCTTTAACCAGCTTCCTTCCCCTCTCCCTTTCTCTTTTATCTCTTTCTCATCACCCGCTTACTCATCTCGATGGCATACTCTCTCCTTGCCTCACCGATCTCGTAGGCTATACTTGATCTCTCCTTCTCAGCTCATTCATTCCTCTTTCTTCACTATTCGCTTGTACCGGATAAGATGGCCGGCGCATCTTCGGACCTCGAGCAAGCTTTGAGCGGTGGTACTGTAATAGTGGATTATAGTAACCGTGAGTTCGCTGACTCTACAGTCTACACATGGCAAAAACAGCTAATATTCTACATCTACTACAGCTCTCCTATTCTTCCTGATGAAAGACAAGGCAAAGTATAGATAAAAGACCAGGTAAAGTATGGATCTCTTTTTCCTTGTTCATGGATCAAGATTATACATACAAATATATATATTTTTATCAATACAGAAAAATAATGCTAAAAAAACCCAGTTTACGTTCTGACCAGTTCACTGGTTTGCACAAAGACACGAGACCGCACCACAGTCGGATATGGAACACAGGTGAAACAAAATATCGTCTATTTATCTCTCCATAACAACTTTCCCCCATACTATGGTCCTTGGCTTGTCCCCGCGTGTTCTACAGCGTCCAATTCCATCAATTCCGCCAGGCAATTTCCAAACCTGATTCGCCTGCTTACTCCCGCAATAATATGCCAACAGCTTCGTGCCGTCCATATAATTCGACGCATTGATATCGATACATTCCCAGTCTTAGCATTGACAATGTTGCCATCTGCGTTCGTCTTCACTGCTGCTCGCTTTCCCTGCAACACACGGATTGAGAACGACGTTATCGTACGTGGACGTGTTCTGTAGGTCGAGACAGTATTTACCCGACTCACGTGGTTGTCAAAGGCAAGTTGGATCGTAGCGTCCTTAAATTTCCAGATTTGGTTCCAGCTGGGGCCTTTGCAGGTGTAAATAATGATGGGGTTGTCCTGTATTTTATTAGCGACGCACATATTTTCCAGCCTTTCAAGAAGATTTGAGAGAATAGAATAAAGAGGAGAGGTAAAACTCAAAAGTAGAAGACTGGGAAGACCTACAGGCTGAACAGTTCCATTGAACAAATCCAAGCACTTCCCACCGCTTGCACCATTCGTGATCGGCCCTGTTGGATAATACGGTACCACACCGACGCTAACTACGGCGCCGTTTGCGGCTTTATCCGTATACTTTAAAGACACTACGTTTTTGTTCTCCATCGTATAGCTAACCGCTCCAGCGGGGTTAGATACGACTCTAATCCCATCCGGGTAGAATAGCTTCGGCACGATCCGGATCAGACTTGGTGCCGTGATAGCTGTATTTGCAGTCCACGAAACGGTATACTTCCCGGTAACATCTTCGAATTTTGATGATTTCGTAATTCCAGCCGTGGCTTCAGCGTAGGTTCTTGCGTAAATAGGTACAAGAGAAGGGTTCGGAACGGCATTCTGGCCTTGCGAACGGTCGAAGAGCTCTTCGTACGCCCATCCGGTCCACGATTGCAAGTAAGCGTCGCACTGCCGCGTCGTTTCGAGACTATTCGCGAGATCCGTCGCCGACGTGCCCCACATCTCGAACTCTGTGAGCATACCGGTGGTCCTCAACCTGTTCGCGTCTATGATTCTGTTCTTGATGGTGTCCTCGATACTGCCGAGCTGCGGGGGTTGTAGTAGTGGTACGATTGAGCTGTTTTGCTACCGTCTCCGCCGGGGACATTATTGAATCCGGAGAGGATATCGTAGGTCGCTCCTTCAAACATGACGATAGTAGTATCGTCGACGGTTCTGATGGCGGCGTTGCCTTTGTTCCAGAGCGGTTCGAGGTTTTCGTGTCGGCGTAGCCGGTATCAGGAGGAGAGGGTTCGCCATATGGTCGCCGACCCATGGTTCTGAGATATGTCAGCTACCAAAGAACACATTGAGCAATAAACAAGAAACGTACCATTCATAAGGTCGTATCCCATAACTCCCGGCAGGTTGTGAACATTTGTAGCGACGGTCTTCCATAAGATGCCCATGCATCGCCCAGATTATCGTAGTTGCTATAAAGACGGCCAAAGGCATTACCGACGGCGTAGTCTAGGTAAGACACACTCCAGTCTATAGAAGCGCAATCCGCAGGCGAAGGGATACCGTTGGCGTCTACCGCGAACGGGGTGGACTTTTGCGGGACGGGCATCATGTGATTGGCTGGAACCCAGCCTGGTTGAACGAACCACTATCAAAATTCAATGCGTTAGTATATATAATTTCTTTAAAATTTAAATAACTAGACATTTTGGTTGCAAGAGAAGGGAGATGCACTTCAGGTGCTCCATGGCCGCAAATTTGTGCCGCCCAAACGTCCTGATGTTGATCAACCAGGGTGTAAATCCCATTGTCTTGGAACTTCTTGATGATTTGCTTCGATATATCAAGGTAGGTTTGGTTGTATTCCCCACGGATAGGTTCGACGCCAGCCCAGTGAACACCTATTTATATAACTCAGAATCAGCATGCCTTTTGATATGCCGTTGTGATCGTTGATCAATTATATGCGAATAGTTAAGTAGGGATGAAATAAATAGGAAATTCGATAGCGACATTATTGTATCACGAGCTATGGAAAAAATGATAAAAGAAAAAGAAACAATAGAAAAACACTAAGGAAGGAAAAGAGACGTACCGAGTCGGACACAGTTCACGTTCATATCTTTGAGGAACTGTATATCCTTGTCCACGACGGAATAACCTGGATCAAAGTTGACGACGTCTTCGTGCCACGGAAGCTCTTCTTCACCATGTTAGTACCGTGGAAGTGGCGGGACCGCCCCTGGCATCGATAAACTGCTGGCTCGCAACATCGACCTTGACGATCTTTGAGAGGTCAGCGTAAGCGAGAGACAGCAGTGAGGCTAGCTGCAGAAGTGCAGCAGCCATTGTTTTACTTCTTGCTGACATTACGAGTTAAAACCGGTGCTGTGTGCCGTTGGCTCGTGGAATACGATCGGTTTGACGGCGACAGAAAGGCAGATGGTTCAAGAGAATGCTGTTTTGTATTCTGCATAGCACATGATGTACCTTTTATATAGTGCAGGATTTCCGCTTTGACCATTGCTCTTTGTGCTTGTAGAGAATCAAATTATACCGGGTTCTAGTGGTATGCGACAGAGACGGCGGAGCAAAATTAGCCTTAGGCCAAACAGAAAACGTGCCGTCTACTTCGCATGCCGAACTGAGACATCGGTTGCCGAACTGAGACATCGGAAATATAGGGACGAGAGAAAAGGAAATACAAGGTTTGCTAATAAATAAGAAATTGTAATGTATAGAGACAGGGAATCAGAATAAAAATAAACGTTCGCATAATACATCTGATACCGCCAGGTGTGGAGAAGGTGAACAAGGGCGGGAACTAGTAGCTATTCGTAACATTTCGGTGATTTTGGGCATACATGGAGAAACTCCAGAAGGAGCTTATGCCCCGGTAAGATATTGAGAATCTACTAGGAACGGGCATAAATATCCGCGTCTTTTCTCTTGTATAGTTTTCGAGTGAGAAGCAAGATCTGTTTGAGACATGCTCGGTGAAGGTAACCGGAAGCTACTCCGTGTATATCTCTTTCCTTAGTTCTCTTACAGTCAGTTAACATAATTATTAACACACTTACCTAATTAAAAAGCAAATTTCTCACATCTTATATTAGACGCGTCTTATTTTATCGCATTAATAATAATATTAATCTTATAAAATATCGGATAAACGCTTAAACATTAATTAATAAAAATTATTTATTATATAGTATAAATATTTATATTACTAAATTTAAATATATTGATTACTTAAATAATATATTAACGTATTATTATTCATTATGTATATATCAGTCTATTAATATTTTTTAAAAGATAAATACTTTTTATTTAATAAATATAATATACTGATAATTATCTATTTAATATATTAATTAAAATAACGCGACGTATCTATCTTAGGTATTCTCGTATATTATTAATTAATATTATAAAAGTATAATATTAAACTATAAATATTTATTAAAAAATAATAAAAGAATTACTAGGCTTATTGTATATTAAAGGCGATAGATATATATTAGACGCTAAAATATTATATAAAGTAACGAGACAGCTATATATAATAATTATTAACTTAATAAATATATATTAATGGGCTAATAATAATAAATATAAAAAAATCTTATCCCGGCTTTTAAAACATCTAAAAGATTAATTATAATAATATAGATATATATTATATAGCTATAAAAGCTTATTATACGCTTTAAACGATATATATTTAAAAAATATATAAATAAAATAAATTAACTTAATTTTAATAAATAATAATATATTAATAAGATAATAAATCTAAAATTTTTATAACAATTTAAATATAGACAATATAAAACATTATTTATAATAACGATACTTTAATATGTTATAAAAATATGTATAAGAATAATTTAATAATAATAAATTTTAAAGTTAAATTAGGTTATAAATAATTTTAATTTTAATTTTGTTAAAAATTTATAAACAATACTTAAAGTATGTTTACGCTATTAATTTAAAGCTTTAAATTTTATTAAACTGTTTTATATAAAAAATTGTTAATATTAAAGTAATTAATAAGGTGTATAATAGCTAACTTAATAAGTTAATACTTATATAAAAATAAAATTGTTATGTTAAGTATTAAACCTATAAAATTTTATAAATATATATTTAGACTGCGCTATATTTTAATTTTATAGCTATATTATAGCTTTAGATCTTATAATTAGATATTTTCTATATCGTAGAGTTAATAAAATTACGGTGATTCGTTTCCTAATTAGGTAAGTATCCTAATAATTATATCAACTGACTGTAGTATTTTTCCGAAAACGACCGCTTTATCAGTCCACCGCAATTATTTCCACCATGAACAAATAAGCAGGTGATCTCATGATTGTACTTTGTAAAAGCATGAAGATTAACCGTGCTTTGAGAAGCGAAATTTCATTCGGTGTTTTTCCATAATGGAAACGTCGTAGAAAATTCCGCTTCGCTCACTTAGAACCATTTACTGTGACGAATCCTACATGTTCCATATTTTCAGCGTTTCGCTATGAAACAGCAGGAAGAAAGAAATAAAGCTCCCGTAAGTATGTACTTTCGGTCGTCGCTGTCCGGTCTACAATCCGTTTGACAGCTGTCAGTTGTTTATTCCGAAAATGTTTCCGGGAAATTGTTCGGGCAACGGCTCGTCGATATGCGAACATGGGACCCCAGTCCCAGTGACGCGGCTGGACTTCAAGGGGCCAAGGAAAAATTGGCAGTGACGGTTTCCCCACAAACGCTGATGAGATATTTAAAAATTCAAACCTCCTTCCTGTAGTAACCTCATACGAAGGCGGCCCCCATTTTTCTTCCTCCAGGTATCATCACATGGCCATCGATTCGTCATACTCTAGCGAAAATGACATCCTCGAGGACTATACATTCTGAGTAAAGTTATCGGTAGCGCTGTAGAGAGAATGGTTGTTCAGCCGGAGTAATAGCGTCGACCAACTCCACAATGTCGGAGCTTGACAAAAGGAAAAACAACCTACCTTCTTGGAAGCACTATCCAGTGATATCCTAGGATAGGGCGTATCATTCTCTCATAGTCGCTCCTGATTATCGCTCAGTCCAAGGGAAATCGTAGCTACGCAGAGCTGCACGAATTTTGATTCTCGAGGGAGCTCAACAAACGGCTGGAGTAATAAGCAACGTCATAACGTTTCACCTTCACCAAATCACCAAACGGTATATTTCTATCAAATCTCTATTCTTTATTGTGGAGGACCCAGATTACACTATTACGGCGAGTCGAGTCTGATTAAGTAGGATAAAGAGCAGTAAGACTTTTTTGATCCAAAGATTAACTATCATACACCGCTCCCGCAAAATGTAAGGCCAAAAGCCAAAGCGCTCTTCATCCCGCATCATTTACTCTATACTCAGAGTCCTCCTACACAAAGTCCTAGAAAAATATACAATGCATAACGCGAACATCAGTACACCGCCGCCTATCTCCACCCAAAATAACCACTCCCCAACTTCCTCCCCGTCTGCAACTAATCCGGCTATGCCATAAATTGTATATACCACGCCCCAGACCATCGAAATAAAGCCGATGGTATACGCTGCTGTGTAAAATTGTTTGATTATTAGTGAGAAAAGGGACGCTTAAGTGAATAACATTGAGCAAGAAAAGGACAAGCGACAACCGGGCGACAAAGAAAATAATTTGTGGGGAAGGCAAAAACCAAAAGAAAAAAAAAAAGTATAGTTGAAACATAATAAAATTAGGTAAGAATGTGGATACGTGCCCAATGCTGCGCCGTCGATAAGTCTCTCCCGGAGCTGTGGTGTTACGCTCTGGCCAGGAGTTTCTGTAGCGCCGGTCCAGTTAACGTTCATCTTAAGCGCCCCTTGGAGCCTTGGACACCGCTAGCGGGTCCCTGCGAAAACACAACCAACTCAAACCAGCTAGTGAAAAAAATCCAATACCACGTATCAACTAGGGCGTGTGGGCCGCCCGCAAGCAGTTGAAATTTCATTTATTCTGGTCGGAGTCGCCACAATGATCTTCCACGGCGTCGAATATGAACGCTAATGACCAGTCGAGACCCTCAAAACGGATTATGTATAAAGCTAGTGGGAAGTGGCAGAAAAAAGAAGTTATTCTTAGAGAAGCTGGTGTGAAAACTTACGAGTGTGATCATCACGGGCGTAAGGTTCTACGGCTCTGCCTGGCTATTTTCCTTTTTTTCCCCCCTTTGGCCGTTGCTTTCTTGTCTTGCTTGGAGAAGACACCATAAAGCCAGGGAACCGCTTCGGTAGAATTATCAAACACCAACCCTCCACTTAACAAACACGCGGCACCGCTGAACTCTATCAACAGCCAAGGCAAGAAAAACGAGAACTGGAACCGCAATAACTCACCTCAGCAAAGTTCCTATCCATAAACCTCCATAGAGCATCCGCGGGCTTATGCTTCGAAATACCCATGCGGTCCAACGGCCCGTCGCGGGAACTTGGCCAGCATTGTTGATACAGTCAGTTGACATAATTGTTGGGACACTTGCCTAATTGGAAAGCGAAACACCTTAAATCTATTAACCCTACGATATAGAAAACATCTAATTATAAGGTCTAGAGCTATGATATAGCTATAAAATTAAATATAAATAATCTAGATATATATCTATAAAATTTATAAGTTTAGTACTTAGTATAGCCCCCTTTATTCTTTATATAGGCGTTAACCCGTTATAGCTAGCTATTAATAGCTTATTAACTATCTTAATATTAATAGCCTCTCGGCCTATATTACCTCTTATAGCTCGTCCTCTATATAAGACCGTTTAGAAGAATCTAAGGTTCTAAATCGATGGCGTAAACGCGCCTTTAGTATCGCTTATAAGTTCTTAATAGGATTAAGATCCAGACTATTTATAACCTAATCAACTTTAAAATCTTATATTATTAAACTACTCTTACGCGTACTTCCCGCGGTAAATTAATATATCGTTATTTATAAATAGTACTTCTATATTATCTACGCCTAGATCGTCGTAAATAGAAGAAATTTTAGTCTAATATTTCGTCGACGTACTACTATATATTAAAACCGAGCCGATCCGTTTTACTTATACGTTTCTTAGCGTACGCCGTCTATAGCGTACATAGAGCCCTTTTAACTATGTAATATATATTTATATATAATTGACGTTTTAAGCGTTTAAAGGCCGGCGTAAAATATTTTTTATTATATTTATTATTAGTAGCGCGTTAATATATATTTTATTAAGTTTAATAACTATATATATAGCTATTTTATTATTTTATAATATTCTCGCGTCTATTATATTATCGTTCTTATATATAGATATAGAGTAAGCCTAGCGGCCTTCTTTTTTACGTCTAGCTATAGCTTTTAATAGATATTATATTTTAATATCGTGCCTTTATAATATTTAGTTAATAGTATGCGGAGAAACCTTAAGGCCGGTATATCGCGTTATTTAGTTAATATATTAAATAGATAATCGTTAGTATATTTATAATATGGCGTACGTTATATTTAGTAAGTAGGTAATGTCTACTATTTGAGAGGAGGACGTTAAATAGGCCCGGAGATATATAGCGGGAAATAATACGTTAGTATATTACTTAAGTAATCGAGTATATTTTATATTTAGCGATATAAGTATTTTAGCGCGTATAATAAATAATTTTTACTCGCTAACTTATATCTAAGCGTTTTCCGGGTATTTATATGGTTATTATTGTTAATAAGGTATCGCGATGCGGCGCGTCCGATATTAGATGTGGGAAATTTGCTTCTAAATAGGTAAGTGTCCTAACAATTATGTTAACTGACTGTACGGCTTCTAGCGATCTTGATCGCCGCCTTAGTGCGCTTCTTACCGTAACGAAGGATCGTATCGATGACCAGTTTCGCCCAAGCTGTGTTCCTCGTGAGCATCCTATACTTATAAACGCACAGACCAGGGCGGCTGCTGCTCTGGAGGCCAGCCACACTCGATGACCTTCTCGACCTTCTTATCCTCGCTCATGGCACCGCCGGCTACTCCAATGTATTCTCCTGGCGCACCGTCGGCTTTGGTAGCCGTGCCGTGTTAAACGAGAGCAAGTTCGGTTGGAGCCTTATTTTCCGCTAACACCGCGCTTTGAACTGCAAAAGCCCCCATTACGACCCGCGAACAATCGCCGTGATGAACACATTTCTCCTGCTGTTGCCGGCAGTCTCGCCGGTGAGATGAAGGTGCTTCGCGGGGTCATTGGGCTCGGCATCCTTTAACCTGACGGCTTTCGCAGCTCCGGGCTGCCTCAGACGAGGATGCGCTGCACCACCTGCGGATCTGACAAGAACAGCTCCGTCACCAGCAACGGCAAGATCGAGAGGGGCAAATCCAGCTGCGGCCTTGGTGGTAGTGTTGATAGCGTCGTTCGGCTTCGACAGGTTGCCTAACGCCGTGGCAAGATCAAGCTGACAAAAATGCGCACACCGGGAGATAGAATCAGTGTAGAAAAACGCCCGCCGGATGGGTTGTAACCAACAATCAAGTTAATATGACAATTAGGAGTCCTTCAACACGAATTGATTTTGATCATTACTTCCAACATGTGTACTAGGACCGACATAATGTGTTAGCATTACACTCGCGTTTTGTTTCGTATAACACCACAATTAGATTCTTATGAAAAACGGCCTTGAACAACACAACAAGGAAGGAATCAGATAATGCAATGTATGTAAATAAGGGATCGGTAATTCAATTGGTAGAAAAAAAAGGCTTCTTCCTATCAAACGAAGTCTAGAAAGACTAAGCACAAACGTTGAGAAAATCTGTCGGACGTTTGATAAGGAATAAGTGCAAGGGACACGGCGGAAAATTAAAACTATACTAACAAAAACAACCATTGTGATAGTAGAAATACAATGCTTGTAATGAGCAAAAAAAAAAAAAAGAAAACTGCTACTGATTTCGTGATCATGTAAAAATGCCTACCACACTGCTAGCCTCAGGATGGAAAAAACAAAAAAGATTTTGGGCCAAAAAGGTGGGAGGGAAAACGAAGCATCGCAGGCGCGAGACATAAATCTCCGTAGTAGCGTGCACAACACACCTTAATACCGGAAAACATCCTGTTCGAACACGCTGAAGTCGAATTCGCTTAGATGCTGCTGACGACTAATCGCTCCCGCGCTGTTATCATAGCTTCAAAGTAAAGGGACGGAAATTCGAACTCTTCGAGAGATCCGGAATCGAGGCCGTCCGGGCCGGAGTCGGAAGTTCCTGCACTGAGGGAGTAACGATAATGTCGGCGGTGAAGACATGACTCCCGAATTCTCCGGTGGGTTCGCCGCAGAGATTTCGGACATTCTGGAATTCAAGTTGAGAGTTCGCCTCCGTACCGATGCTTGAGTTTGCCCTCTGATTCTTTTTTTCATGGCACACTGCGCTTAAGTCCTCTCTGTTTGATTTTCTCTTCCTTATTTTGTCCTGAAGCCTTGACCCGCTGGCTTGGATGTGAGACCAGGTGAGTCAAGGCTGGGGAATTTGAGCCGTGGGTGGGCCGTTCAGGGCGGGAATTCGGAGGTATTTGCAGAGCTTCCCAAACAGATAGCAGAAATCGCGCTGAGAGCGTGACCGCAGTCTATAGATTGCTTAGTACTCTCCAGGGCGGTCCTGAGCCCATGCCGCTCAGGATCGTAGGGGATGTCCATCCCAGGGTTGTCTGCTTTGTAATTCATGTATCCGTAGTAAATGCCCGGTTCGCGTGTGCGGATCACTTCCAGTTGCTGCAAATAGGCGTTATCAGTACATCTCCCGTGCGTAACTGTACCAAAGAAGGCAAGCACTCGAGGTATAAGAGGAGAGACGACGTTATAAAGACTAGATAAACTCTTTTTCAACAGGAGGAGAAGGCTTCGAATACATTCCGCATAGAGTATGGGTAAGTTGCGTGTGGGCGAGAAGAAAATGTAAGGGATTGTGATCAAAATGCCCTCATCTTTATAAGAAACACGAGAGTGAAGGTAAACATATATGGCAAAAAGAAGAACATAATATGTAGCATGGCTCGCAAACCCTTGTCGACAAACATTAGCATTACATACCTTATGTAGCCTCTTTCGAGCATCAAACATAGGCACTGCAATTTATCCCACCTCGTTTTCGTACCTTCGACGTATTCTTCTCCGCGGAGCTCGCCGTTAATCGCCGCCCACACTTTATCGATATAGTATCGAGCGCGTTTCTCGCCAATAGCGGTTTGCACTCCCGTAAGCCATTCGGCGGAGAGGCGCTTGGTCCTCGCAGCTGATAAAAGGCGACCGCGAGCAGCGCTTGTTCTTTCCTACTGAGATCAACTTTGATTTTCTTTCGAGATTCCGGTTCAGAAGTTTCAGACGACGACGATGGTATCCTACAGAGAAAATTGACCTGCGCGAATCGCGGCTTGGCATCGTGGTCGGCCTGGCAGATGTATCGCTACGGAAATTGTGTGCAACGTTCGGTTTATCGGCTTGCAGAGAAGAAAGGCGAGTTGATCAACTTGAACCAAAGACGCTTTGTGCGAAGATTGTAATCTGTAGTCGGAAGGGACGCACAGCTCCAGAGCCTGGCTCGCACATGATTCATTGTCAACGACATCCTCCGCAGAACCAGGATCCCCAACAAGTGACCTTCGGCAAGTTCTTCCCCAAATCCGATGGATTTCAAAAGATTCGAAGTTAATGGCCAAGGAATATCCAGTGTGGCAGTGGTATCTTTCGGCAGATCGACGGGCGGCGATAAAATCCAAGTTGTCCTGTGGAGTGGATGCCAGTCTTCTCGAGTCGTTCCGGAAACGCGTATACTTCCGCAATTTGCCGAGGAGCTAATCCTTGGCAAAATATGGCGAGGCGAATATTATGGCTTTCGAAGTTGGCTTCAAGCCCTTCCCTTGGCGAAGAGCTATTCGAGGAATGCAAGGTATGCATCAGTATCATGTTCGTGTATAGAAAAACCAGCGTACCGTAAAAAATTCAAACTTAACCTTGCAAGATCTCTTCGCATTCTGCCAGGAGCATTCTTGTACATTTTACTCGTTCGTTTATTATTATATTATGAGGAATAAGACTCATGGTAAAGACGGCCTTATTGTCGACGATTATATGAAACTTTCGCACCGTATCCCCAACAAGATCTGTTCAGGCCGCTGTTAGCTTCCGCCCATGCTATCTTGATCCACGGACAGAAAAATCAGAGCTGACAAGAACCTTTACCAAGAACAAGATTTTCAAAATTCTCTTGCCACGGATAGGAGAATCGACGCAGTTCGGCAAGTCCGGCCGTGCTAGGAAATTCGTCCTTTCCATTTCGTCTGCCAGTAAACACACATTATTAGCTTCTAAGTTCATGCGCCTAATGAATCTCCGCACCAGTGTGGTCCCGGCGATGTAGAATGAGCGAAAACGGAGAGCTAAAAAATCCACTTACCTACACTATGTGGCTTCTCCGTCTTCAAAACTAACCGCCGAGTCTTCGTTTTTATTCCTCTCCGACCGGTAATACTTGAAGTGATTTTGCAAGAATACCACCCTCAACAGTATTTAAAACTCGAGACAACACTAGCAAGGAAAAAGAGAAAGAAACGAAGCAACAACGAAATGAGCGATCTGGAACAAGAAATGGTATCCAGCTTACCCTTCACCAACAGATATGGTGTACTCGGGACCAAAGAGAATGCGAATCTCAAAAATGTGACGCCTTCCTATCGCTATCCAAATTTCCCCGCGAACAAAAGCGAGTTTCGAGGACCAACCAAAGCTAATCCGATTCCACAAGTTGATATGAGGGGAAGGGAAACGATAGAACAAGCGGCACAGGAGTAAAGAGTTCCCGCAATTTAGTTCTGAAAGCATAAACTAAAGAAGCAATAATGAGTGGGATATATGAGGGTTGTGAGGTTGAAATTTCGTTATTGAAGATGCGGGAAGTTGGTGATTTGTTAGTCCGTGTCATTATTTCTTATGAAAACGGGCCATTGGGTTTATTTTTCAAGCAAGTGGGGAAAGTTTTTTTTTCCTTAGAAGAAATTTCCACAAGAGAATAACCAGGTCGTAGCGGTATATCTCGGTAGTCAACACGAAAACATACCCCAAGCATACTCTTATAGAGTGACGATAAATTTATAGATTACTGCTCTGTTTGCCATGCGGGTGAACTCAAACCTACAATGATAATCATTTGTTTTTAGTATTGAGCGCAAGCAGAGAAACTATTGAGTTTTGTATTAAAGGCAAAGAAAATTAGAACCATAGAATCCAAGAAAGAAAAAAAAAAAGAGGCGGGAAAAGATTGGGGAGAGACTTAAATAAATTAATAGATACTGGTGTCGTGCCTAGCCAGATACAGTGAATCACGAAGTAGTATCAAGAAAAGAGAAAAAAGGAAAAAAGGCAGAAGGATTTAATATTCAGAGAACGAAAAGTTACTAAGGAGGGGCAAGACAGGTATTGAAGCACTGGGGACTATGGAGGTAGGTTGGTGTGTATTGAGGTGCTTGATATCCGATAGGGGGGAACAGTGCCCTTATATACATGATGGCCTAACAGCAGGAATGAAGGAAGGACGCAAGGGAAATACAGTAGTGATTGCTGTTAAAATGAGATCCTCGAGGTTACATCACACGATTATTGTAGTAGGGAACGTATGTTTGTCTATTATTTACGATTAGACCTGGCTAACGGTTGGTATTGACCCGTGGTGAGTAGAAAAAAAATTTTTCGTCGCAATGTTTAAAAACGGGTATTATTTTTTAAAAATTTTCTGAGTTATATAAGTCATGGTAGTGATGTTAATATGCATGAGATACCGAAAATTGAATCATTGAAGGAGATCAATCGGATGACGTGATAGAGATATCTATAATTGGGCTGTCAAGTATAAGATAAAAAACATCAAGAAAAAGCCCGTGAATACTATAAACAGAGCATAATCGCTTAGAATACAGCAGAGGGAGTATAAAAGGCAGTCTACAATGCGATAAAGACGGTGTAGTTATTTTGAAACGTCAATTTTATAAACATCCTCCATATATGTCTCCTAAGAAGGTTCGCTAATGAATACATGAAAGGATGTTGAGAGACAAGACAATCATCGTATCAATACCGGCCAAGCTAGAAACGGTGAGGCCAGGGGTGGAGGACAGAGAATCGACCATTGAAACAAATGGAAAGAACAAACGAGACCCATTAACAACCCGGGAAAAAGAAGAAATAAAAATCATGAAAGTAATAACTTGAATCTTCGATACAGCAAAGCGTCCTTTCCGCGCCTTGAGATTTGGAAAAGCTGAATAATAGAAAGTAGAAGAAAACGACGAACTGAAAATACCAGGCAAGAAAACGGATTAAATACCCGGTAACAGAACAAGGCGCGTTTTAGAAAGAGTAGTAGGCAATGAAAAAAATGCTTCAAATAGACGGAAAAATTAAAACCCTGTTGACGCAGAAAGAAAAAGAGAAAATGAGAAGAGAGGAATATTACGTGGAAAGGAAGAAAAATATTAAACTCTTAAGGAAAAGAACGGGAATAACGTTGACAAGTTTTACTTTTCTCGTTATGGAGAGGTTCCCTTAACGGTTTGCTTATAAAGTCTCACGACTCAGCAGCAATGGCTTCAACTTGTCCGCGATCACCGCCGTCGCGATGATCTTTGGTAGCGTATTGGCTGCTTTCGACGATCTCGCCGGAGACGTCTCGTCCGCTCCGATCTGGTTGTCTGAAGCCTCTATCTTCGCTCGTTTAGCTGGACGTTTATCCTCCCCACCGTCTTCTTGCTTGCGCTGTCGCTTACTCTCCTTCGTAGAGACGTTAGGAGCATTCGGAGTAACAAAGGCTTCCGGGCCGGGGTTTGAAGTAGCTACGGCAGCAGGTGGGTGTCCAAGACCGTGGGTGTCCGGGTCGTACTCGTCTTGTGGAGCTGGAACTCGCTCCTTGAACTCTTGATATCCCCAGTAAACGCCAGAAACGTCATGCTTCGCCAATTCTTTATGACTTCGAGTTGCTATTAGTGCGCAAAACATGCCAAGGTTAGCAAAGTCGCTTCAAGCTTGTTCGGGTTTTCTCTTCGTTAATATTCAAAATAGCCAAGCTTGAAGTATTTTCTGGAAAAGGTAAGCCTTTTTCGCTGCTATAACAGCCAGACTCTGCTTGTTATTTTTCTTCCTCTTCCTTTTAGTATATTTATTCTGATTCTTTAGGCTTTTTTTTCCTTCTTTTTTTGGTCTAGGAAATGTGCAAAAACACGCCAATTGCAAACAAAATAGACATAATATCTGAAAGGAAGGACAGGAGAGCTTAGTTCTCATATCAAAACTCAAAAGGCACATTCGAAGGTGAGGTTCTGGGTGAACCCGATGAAAGCACGGTGTGCAAAGGGAGAGTGAGGGATTCGCTGCCTTTGGATAAGAGCGAGGCATGGAAGAGGAAGAAAAGAGAATCGTAGTGATCGGGATTGGGGAAAAAAGGTAAGGTATCCAGCTCAAAGCCTAATGGAAAAAACGAAACAGGCGAAGTAACATTATAAGAGAAAGCTGCAGATACTTACTTCCTCATCGCCACGGTAAAGCATCTTCACGAGACACTCCGCAGTATCCAAGTTTCTCCGTTCTTCAACGTGTGACCGTGCAAATCGCCGTTCATCAGGCTCCAAACTCGGTCCACAGATTCCTTCCCCCACTTCCCTTACCCTCAGCGAACGTAATCCTTTTCTGGACCTTCTTCAACCATTTAGGATTATTATTTCGAACCATGTCCCTGGTTTCGTGGAAGGCACACGCGAGTTAGGCCCGCTGCACTGTAGTGCCCCTGGTTTCTTTGGCTTGTCAGGCTTCTTCGGGTTCGGACGCGTATTTTTCCCCTTCGCCGACCGAATTCGATAGCCCGGGCTCGCCGCCATCCGCGACAGAACCATCTATAACCCCGACGTCGCAACTTCCTCGGCCAAAGCACCGCGACAGTACCTAAATCATTGCCGCCGCTTTTTCTCCAGCATTGGTATCGAGAGCGCATGGTCAGTGGCTTTTCCTTTACACCTCTTCGGACGGCCGGGTTTGCGGACAGCTTGCAGATCTTTAGCCAGAACCTGCGGAAGCGTGATATGAGGCTCTTCCGAATCCGGTTCTTTCGGTGCCGGCGACAGAAAAGGGTTATATCCTGGACTTCGACACCGCAGAGCTTTGCAACATCTTCCGGTCCGCGTCGTACGTCTTGAATTTGTTCTGGAGAAAGTCCGTCCGTCCAGATGTTCCAAAGAACGAAATCCCTGATGCCAATCGTGACGATGCGACCGTCCCTTAGCGCTGAATCGCAAACAATACCGTCAGCCTTTCCTCGATCTTCACACAGGTAAGAAAAACAACAAGGAGGTAACATGGTGTGAACAGTGGTCGACGGTACAACCTTGGTCTATATACCAACAACCGGTGGGTTCGCTCTTGGTGCTCACTTTCCTCGAGGAAATGGTTCCTTTCCCAGCGCTATTCGTGGTGTGCTCGAGGGTGAATATGAGGCCGCTTTTTAGGGCCATGTGGAGCTTCTTTGTCTCTTTCTTGGGCAGTACTGTTTCACGTAAGCATTAGTGTGAGTTCGCAAGAATACTTGGATGTTTTCGCGGGGGTATATCGAAAATTAACAAACGCAAGCATTCCCGGGTCTCGCTCTCAAAGATGACTTACGAGACGTGACTTCAGCAGACGCCTGGTCCCCAAAAACTCCCGCAGGGTCCTCCGCCTCCTTACCGCCGCTCATCGTCGTGAGAATCGAAGCGGCCGAGTTATCCATACTTTCCCTCCCTCCGGTTTCAGGAGCCGCTATACCTTCAGAACATCAATTAGCATGATATCACAGCATTATACGCCAAGCTTTGGGAAGGATGTACTGGGGTCGTGGGGTATGGAGCGCGTCAAGCGGAAGATTCGCTTTCAAAGATGACTTACCCGTTGAGGAGTTTGAAAAACCCCTTCTGTCCCGTAACCGCCGTGTTGGCTCTCACCTCGTTCTCGCCTTTAGTCTGCTCGGCAACGAACACGGCTGAGACTCTGGTTTCCCTCAGCTTGCCCGGCTGTTCCGTAATGCTGTTGTCCATACCGTAAACTGTTGGCCAGAGAGGGAAAGGAATACTTCGTTAGCTCATATTTTCACCAAGCGATAAATATAACAACAAAATGCGCATTTCAAGCCACGCGAGAAATGTCAAAAATGAACCTCAATTACCGGAGAATCTCAGTGCGGTTCCTTGATCTTCTCGGGAATCATGAACTACCAAGCTCGGGTTTTTGCTTTCAGGAGGAGCGCAGAGACTTCTCAATTTGTTTAGAAAACGATAAAGGATGGGATTTCCTCGGTGGATTGGATACTCCACACACCTATGATCAGATCCTTCTTTCAGACCTCTCGAACGCTGTTAGGACCTTCAAAACGAATACTCCACAGAGAAGTTTCTTTACTGATCTGTCATGGAGTGATTTCAACGTTAGCTTTGACGTCGGGAAAGGATCTCGCGGAGATGGATAGAGGATTCGGAAGATGATAATGACAATACCGCAGGTCGACATCAACACGCCAGAAGGGGAAACAGCCTTTCCTCTTCCCTTTCACGATCTTTAAAGTGGTAGAAGGAAAGAGCATGTGCGGTGGGGAAGATGAGAAACTTACCGTTTACTAATCGAACCTGGCTTTCTCTTGATGTTTGCGCAAGGAATATGCTTCAATCGCCCTCTTTTCCTTCCACTTTTTGCAAGTGTTTACAAACGAGGCTTCCTTCGAAAGAGATTAAAGGCAACAGAAAAGAAAAACAAGAAAGATCAAACGAAATATTGAAATCTGAAGACGACCCAATAAGAAAGAAAACAATCTCTTCAAAAGATATATGTAGATATAACGGCAAAACAAAAACGACACAGCCACTAGGAAGACTGCATAGCTATCTATAGACAGCAAGCAGGAGTCACAGTGTATGCTGTTATAAGGGAAGTAGTATTGAAATTGATTAACAATGGATGAGGTAGTTGTTAAAGGTGGAGGGAGATGTTTTCTTAGTACGTGTTCTTATTTTTGATAGCAGCGAGGTATTTATTTTTATTTTATGGGAGAGAGGAAACCTCCCCCCCCCCCTTTTTTTTTTGCCCTTTGAGAAGATTGTGGGAAAAAGGAGGTCACGCTTACTCATCGAGAAGGAAAGCTCGGCACTTGCTAACAATAGTGAATCAACCTGCTTATGGCTTATTCTGTTATTGCGAGAGGCAATCGCCTTGTAAGTCCTGTATCATTTGTCATTCAAACCTGATGGAGGAGGAAGATCGTTGATGAACAAGGAAATAGGGAATACCAACATTGATATAACCCCCGCGACGGCCTTCGGACCCGCGAGGAGACGCACCGGTGAATCTAAAAATTTCATGACCAACCCGTGATTTATTGATACATACTCCAGGGAGCCACTGAACATCGCGCTACTCAGTACTTGTGAACTCGCTGCTAGCTATTGGGCATGCCAAAGTGTCACGTGAGCTCCCTTTGGGTATACCTAGAGAAGTCCCTGAGTATTTCCCTATCCGGTGTCTTCACTTAAAGAGGGAGTTGACAGGACAGTATATTAGGAGGTGCTTTTATTAATATAAAGTCTTTAGACGTAGTGACGCCTAAGGTAAGCTATTACTTATAAGATAGTTATGATTATCTTAATAGCAAAAATATATATTAAATAATAGTTATATTTATTAATAATAGTTTTTTTTATTAGTTAAAGGGAATCCTAGGTCTTATATATATGCTGGTTTTATATATAAAAACTAATTTATATCATAGGGGTATGAGTTGGTGCATTATAAAGGTATAAACCGTTACATTGTAGAGGACGAGGTGCGATCTGATGTACAGTCAGTTGACATAATTGTTGGGACACTTTCCTAAAACGGCAGTTTTCCCATACAAAAGTATGATTTTTACACTTTTTCAATCAATAATAACGCAACAACGACTATAAAATTAGCTAAAACTAAATATATTATAATATATATCGTAAACTAATACATATTAAAATTTTAAAAAAATCCGTAAAAAGTTTATGCTGGCGCAGATATATGGTATAATATCTAATAATGTAGGATAGGATCGAACTTATAGATTTGACTATAGAACTAACTAGACTAACTAAGGAAATATACGATGCTATATATAATAAACTAATAATACTATAATCTTAATATAATGTATATAATCTACCTCGACGGCTCATAGAGCCTTATCGTCGTAATCTTCTTAATATCTATAGCTAAGATCTTAATATCTCTAGCTAAAGTTCTTATTCCTTAGCTATATAAGTATTACCTCGATACCTATAGATTTATTATATCTCTTAGTATACCTAATAGCTAGCACCTCCCTTATTAATAATACTAATAATCTTTATCCTATCTTCTTATACCTATAGCCTTTATAACGCTATCGTAAGATATCTTTATAAGCGGTTTAGTAAGTATATCCGCGATATTATCCTCTAATCTTATATATTAAGGCTCGATAGTTCCTTCTCGAACTAGTTTTTTTATAAAGTAATATTATATATCGATATACTTAGTTCTACTATAATATTTAAGATTCTTTATAATACTAATAGTACTTTAATTATCTATATATATCTTAATACTGTTAGGAGCCTTAAACTTAAAGGCTCGCTATATATCCTTTAATATCTAAAGTACCTAGAAAGCTTTTTATAAAGCCTCTTTTATAGCTATATATTCTACCTTAATACTATTTATAGCTATAGTACGTTATTTTTTTATAAATATAAGATAGCTATTCTATTAAACGTTACTATATAGCTAGTAGTAGATCTATAAGTAAGCTTATATCTAGCCTAATAACGTCTACGTAAATACGTAGATCTAGTATCTTATCCTCTATCTTATAGGTATAATATATAGCGTATAATTAAGGATTCTCTCTAATATTATAGTACTCTTTTTACTACCTTCTTATAAGTTTAGTTTACTTCGCTAACGTATTACCCTAGCTAAGATAGTAAAGGTATCGATTAGCCTAATAAATAGAGTATAGATTAACTTTCTACTATCTATTAATATTATATTACCGATATAGTATCTTAATTCTCCGTTTAAAAGATACTCTCCTTTCTATAGAAGTACTAATTCTAAGAATATTCTTAAACCTAAATCTCTTAAAAAGCGATTATATATACGGACTAATATAGTACTAAGCGACGTCGTTCTCTAGACCTAGTCTATTCTATCTATATATCTAAGAAATAGATTACTAGCCCTATATCCTTTATCTTAAAGTATAAATTAAGATCTCGCTTAAGTATCTTAATTTTATATTTATTAAATCTAGTTATTAATAGATTATTAACGTAGATAATTATTATTAGTTAATAATCTTTATTAATAAATAACTATTATCGAGCTAATAAACTTTAAACTTTAGTAATTTAAAAACTAAATAAGTTCTTTATATTATTTTTAAAATAACTATTTAAGCCGTATAGAGTCTTTATTAACTAAATTAATCTATTAATTCGCTCTTTTTTAGAGGCCTAACGATAATTCTCTACTTTAATTTAAATATAAAAAAGACCGTTATTATATTTATTTACTTATATTTAAGATCGAGCTAGACTACTAATATAAAAAATAGCCTTACTATTAATATCTTAGCTACCGGTACGTATATCTTATTATAATTAATCCCTTACTTCTATATAAAGTCTTAAGCGACTAGTCTCGACTTAAGTATTATAATCTGACTAATAATATTACGCTTATATTTAAATACCTATTTACTATCGACGATATTATCTTTTAAAAGAAATCTCAAAAATCTATAGATTTTTATACGTCTTATTCTTTAATTAAAGATAGTTCTTAATCTATTAATATATACTATCCTTTATAGTTTATAAGCTTATAGCCTTTTTTCTAGGTAAATAGCTTTAATTTATTAATATATACTATTAATTCTTTATAGGCCTTCTGTCTAAGGTATATAACTATTAGATCTTTACTAATATATTCTAGTCTATAGGGTATCTTTATAATTTAACTATTAGATCTTATTTTTAGCGATTCTAAAAATATACCTATTATCTTTAATTAATTATCGTAGATCTATCTTATAGTATCTATATAACTTTCTCTATAAGAGTAAGTATCTTTAGATCTTAGCTATAGACTAGCGTTATCGAGATTTTTACTTTTATCTTTATAATCTAGCTAATTAGGCTACTCTAGTATAATTATTTTATAGATATCTAATTAATAATTAAAAGTTAAGTTTTAATTATAATCTAGCGCCGTCGCTATTTTATCTTTAGACTAAACCTATTCTAAGATATTTTAACGTATTTAAGAGGATCTTATTATTCTCTATAAAGTTATATACTTTAAAGGTTAATTTAATTAGGAATTTAATATCTCTATAGATTAATACTTTATAAATAGTAGGATCTTAGACTTAGTAGATATTATAAGCCTCTAGGCCTATAAATATATCTTTTTAATAGTATTATTTAGCTTCTTTTAAAGTTTATTATCGATATATACGTAGTATAGTTTACTAAATATTTTAAAGTTTAAGATATTAGAGTTCTATTTTTTATCTTTTCTATAATATCGTCTATTTATTATTCTTTAGTACCTTAAGCGGCCTTAATAGCGTATAGTTATAGATTAGATTATAATAATTTACCGCTTCTACTTATAGTTATAGCGGTAATTTTAACGCGGTAATATTACTTCGATCTATCGATAAGAATCTAATTAAGCTTCTTAAATACGCTATTCTATTAAAATACGTATATAGCTAAGATATAGACTATAATTCCTATTTATTATAGCGTTTATTAATTAAGGTATATTCTTTACCTCTATTATATTATAGCTTAATAAGCTTAAGATTTAATTAACGTTTAGCTATCTTAAGAGTACTATTAAAGTATAAGAGTATTATCTCTACCTTTTTATCTTTTATAAAGTAAATCTAGAACTTCCGACTATTCCCTTTAAAAAAATAATAAACCCTATATAATCTCTAAGGCTCTTTATATACGCCTATTAATAAAATTTTAAAAAGATTATCTCTATTAGCTTATACTTACCTAATTAAGGTTTTCGCGGTTTAATATAGCCTTTAATTTAGTAAGTCTATAAGCCTTATAATTAATATAGCCCTAAAAATTTTATTATCTTTAGTAATATTAATAATTTTTATACTTAATTATTTACTTAATATAATTTTTACCGATATATCCGAGCTATTTATATACTTCTTATATAATAATAAGAGCTAAACTTTTTTATAGATATTATAATTTTATCTAAAATCTCTTATAGTTTTATTTTTATAGTAGCTTTAATCTTTAGCTCCGGTCTAATTATTATATATTTACCTTATTAGATTATTATTATATATTCTATCTTATTATATAAGAGATTAAAAATAGGCTATATTTTATCTTTAGAGCATATAGCGTATTTTTAAATTTAATAAAACTACTACTATACTTTTTATTAAGCCTTATAAATACTAAGCTAGTATTAATAGCCTATAGTACTTTTCTATTATTAATTATAATATTTTATAGCTTTAAAAGGGTTTATAGGTAAAAATATTTTTTATTATTATTATATAAGAAGATACGCCTAAATTAAAAAACTATTAGATTATTTTCTAAGAGCTAATATCTCGTACTAAGGTTTATACTATAAGATCTAATACCCTATTATTACCGCTATTTTTCTTATCCTTTATATACTTTTTATAATCGGCCCTCTTATATTTAACCTTATATAATAATAGTATTTATCTTTAAACTTATAAACCTTCTTATTATTTCTTTAAGTTTTACCTTAGCTATTTCTTCTAAATAGTATCTTATTATCCTTAGAGCTAACGTCTCCGGTATATTATATTCTATACTTTACCTTTTTAATAAGTAGCGCCTTCTTAAGTATATTAAAGGTTAATTTTTTACTATTAAATCTATTATCTATTAAAAGTTATAATAAACGTTTTCTAGTCGCTATTAAGATTACTATAGATAAAATTAATAGCCTCTACTATAGCTATATTATCTTTTAAGCCTATACCTAGCTTTATCTTTTCCGCCGTCTCCGCCTTAGTCTTCTCTATTAAGATCGAGCCTAATATCTTATTATACGTTTTAATAAGATCTTAATACTTCTATATAAATTCTTAAATATCGACTTTATTCTTAAATTAAATCTACCTTAGTTATTTCCTAATATAAGGCTTACTAATAGCGATAATAGCGATATACGCTAAATTTAAGGTATCCTATATCTTATTTCGCTACTATTAGTAATCGTAAATAAATATATTAAGTCTCTACCTTATAATAAGCTTTAATAATAGTATACGCCTTTAAGTTATTATCTTAATCTTTAGTACTTAACTCTACGTTAGCTACTATAGCCTTAAACGGTTTACTAGTAATATTCTAGACTTTATTATACTTAAGGAACGTATTATATATATACTCTAATTAAGGTAGTTTATAAATTAGCCTTTAGCTTTATCTCGTTAAACTTTAGTAAAAGAGATATTATAAGATATATTGTTTAGGGAAGATTAAGAAGTAAGTTAGTTTATTAAGATATATTACTAACGGGGCTTATAACCTACTAGTATAGAGATATAGTATAATATTTAATAATATAGAATAGGATTAAACTTATAGATTTAACTATAGAACTAACTAGACTAACTAAGAGAATATACGATACTATATATAATAAACTAATAATACTATAATCTTAATATAATATATATATTTTACCTCGACGGCTCATAGAGCCTTATCGTTATAATCTCCTTAATATCTATAGCTAAGATCTTAATATCTTTAGCTAAAGTTCCTTATTCCTTAGCTATACAAGCATCACCTCGATGCCTATAGATTTGTCATACCTCTTTGGCATGCCCAATAGCTAGCAGTTTATGACGTAATAATATTTAATATTTTATATTTTTAAAAACACGTACTTCACGCACTTTTTATATGTAAAATACGCGAAATTGCACGAAAATCGTGCGATTTTTAACTAGTAAAATTTAAAATAATATATATAGCTTAATTTATGACGAATCTTTTTAAAATTTAAATATGTGTTAGATTAATATATAATTTATATATTTTAATTTTATAAGTTTTTATCAAATATTGACGTTATAATATAAGTTTAAAAATAATATAAATTTTTTTATATATAAAATTTTAAAAAATAATATAAAATTTAATATTGATAAATTTTATAAAACTTTAGTATTATTATTATATATATAATAACCTAAATTTTCAATTTTATAAAAATCGGATAATAATTGAGTGAGTTATCGATGATTTAAGATATTGTAGAACTTGAAGAAATGCCGTTTTAGGTAAGTGTCCCAACAATTATGTCAACTGACTGTATTATAAAGGTATGAAACTAACACTCCCGAATATGTGCCAGTCTCTTAATGTACGCCGGTTTGTGCTAGTATACTACTGAGGCGGATTTCTATAACACAAAGAGGTATAACAAATCTATAGGTATTAAGATAATATTTATATTGCTAAGAAGAAAAGAACTTTAGTTAAAAAATATTAAAATCGTGGCTAGCGTTTGAGGCCGGGCGGCCGGGCGGGTTTGGGCACCCTCTGACCCGCCCGCCGGGTACTGGCGCATCCTCAACCCGCCAAGACATTTTTATATATAAAAATAATTCTATTTGTAGATATTTTTATATAATTTTATTCATTTATTTTACATTTTTACATCGATTTGGGAATTATTTTATATATAATATTTATATTATTTATATATATCTGCTAGCTATCATCCCATACCATGGCTCAACATCTCCATGGCAGAGTACCGGTATCCCCATGCTATGGCTCAACACCATAGGTGTCCTCCCACTAACATCACTAGCGTTTGAGGCCGGGCGGGCCGGGCCGGGTTTGGGCACCCTCTGACCCGCCCGGCGGGTACCCGGCGCATCTTCAACCCGCCAAGACATTTCTATATATAAAAATAATTCTATTTGTAGATATTTTTATATAATTTTATTATTTATTTGCATTTTTACATCGATTTGGGAATTATTTTATATATAATTTATTATATTATTTATATATATCTGCTAGCTAACAACATCCCCATGCCATGGCTCAACATCTCCATCCACCAACATAATTATTTATTATATTATATATATCTGCTAGCTAACACCTCCATGTCCGTCCACTTGACATCTCCATGTCCATCCACCAACATCTCCATGTCTATCCACCAACATCTCCATGTCTATCCACCAACATCTCCATGCCATGGCTCAACATCTCCATGGCAGAGCACCGGTATCTCATGCCATGGGCCAACATCTCCATGCCATGGGGCAACATCTCCATGTCCATCCACCAACATCTCCATGGCAGAACACTGGTATCCCCATGCTATGGCTCAACACCATGGGTGTCCTCCCACCAACATCACCATGTCATGTCCTGCATCAAACCAACATTAGCAAAACCGTTAAAACCAGAGAGATAAAACCAGAGAGATAAAACCAGAGAGATCCCACTTACCAATACCAAACCACCGCCGCATCCAATACCAAATATAGAGGATTAGGTCGTTTTCATTGAAACTGGGGGAAGGCAGTATTATAAGGTAATACCACTGCCCCGTGCGGACTCCGGAATCCCGCTTACTTCGCAGATTCCTGTATTATAATATAGATAACTTAGAGAAAGTAAAAACTATAGAGGAGTCTTATTTTTTAAACTTAAAGGATTTATCCTTTAGAAAAATTAGGATTTTCGGTCTAAAACTACTAATTCTATCGATCAAACCCTTATAATTTTAGCATTAATAAACGGTAAGTAAGATAAAAAATATCTCTTATAAACGCCTTTAAGCTATTAGAACTCCTAATCTTAAAATATTAAATTTTCGAGGATATATAGCAGTAATCTATAGATATACAGTAGTAATCTATAGATAATTTAGGAAATTTTATCTTATTTAAGCGCTACATAACTTATATTAAGCCCTAAGAGCGGTTTAGATAAAAAAGAGGTCCTTATATCTTTCGACCGGTCTATAAGAAATATTTTTTACCTCTCTAGCCGCTTTTAATACTAAAAAAGTATTAGATCCAATAGTAGTCTACTTAAAGATTAAAAAGGGCTCTTTTCTTTGAGTTCGTAGAAACTTAGACTCTTCTATAGTTTTAACTTTAATTCTCTAAGTTCTCCGGAGTACTCTATAGCTAATCGCGTATACTATAGGATCCTGGCTATTCTTCCGTGTGTATACCTCTATAACTTAGGATACGGCGGTAATTTAGTATTAGTAAGTAGGATCTCTCTAGTTATCTCTCTAATTTTATCTCTCTGGTTTAACGGTTTTGCTAATATGTTGGTAATATAGGGACATAATATCGTGATGTTGGTGGGAGGAACTATGGTGTTGACCATGGCATGAGATACCGGTGTTCTGCTATGGGGATGTTGGTGGATGGACATGGAGATGTTGAGCCATAGCATGGGGATGTTGGTGGACGGACATGGAGATGTTGCGCCTATGCATGGGGATACCGGTGCTCTGCCATGGAGATATTGAGCCATGTCATGGAGAGTTGATAGATGGACATGGAGATGTTAAACCATGCCATGGGGATGTTGGTGGATAGACATGGAGATGTTGGTGGACGGACATGGAGATATGAGCCATAGTATGGGATGTTAGTGGATGGAGATGTTGTTAGCCAGCAAATTAATAATAAATAAATAATAAATTATATATAAATAATTCCTAAATCGATGTAAAATGCAAAATAAATATAAAATATATAAAAAATATCTACAAATAGAATTATTTTTTATATATAAAAATGTCTTGGCGGGTTAACCCGACCGCACGGGCCGGGCCGGTACCGGCCCGGCGGCCAAATCCCAAATCCTGACCCGGGCCCGGCCCGGCGCCTTGACCGACCGGGTCGAGCACCTGANTGCAGTAATAAAATAAAATAAAAATAAATAAAATAAAATAAAAATAAAATTATACGAAAAATCTCTGATTACAATATTGTGCACACTCCGAAAACTGCCGCACCCCCACGGACCAATCTTGCAACCGATCGCGTCCCGCAGTATACAGTTACGTAGGCCGTCCGACAATATGCTCGGTCGATCTCTCTATCAGGAACTTCGTGGATTACTCCGCATTCCAATTTGTTTTCTTTTAGTCTTTATATCGTCTTTATCGCTCGACCAAAACAACATATTTCTCGGTTCACGGTCCTCATTTGCTCTGTGCCCGGCGATGTTTTATTTCTCAAAGGTTTAATTTTTATCTTTTTTTTTTTAACCCGCAGTAGCTAGATTATTATAGGAAAATTGACTCCACCGAATATATATATATAGTCGTTGAACATTTTTGAATTGAAGAATGATTGTTTTCCAGATAGGTGGTTAGCCATGTTTACAGGGAAATATTTCTGTGTAAATAATAATATGCCCAAATTTTATTGCCAACAGAGGTTGAAGCGTAGATTTTCATAGCTCGGCACATGAATATGTATGGTATACAGATTAGACGAAAGAAGAAGAAAAAGATATAAAAGCACTAACTACTACATCCCAAATATCAGTTCTCTACTTAGTCACAGTAAGGGTTCGTTTTTATTTTCGGAAAACGTACAACACAGTTCTGCACTAAATCTGTATCTGCTTAGAGAAAGAGAGTATAGAGCTATTTTATGATAATAAATATCAAAATGCGTGGTTTTGGGAACACGAAAGGAAACTTTTGGCACCACATTAAAGGCAAAGAGCGGTGAGACGCGAAAAAAAAAAAAAAAGATATCGAACTAATATGGAAGAATGTAAAGAGGAACAGAATGGGCAGAACGGCTGTGTTGTGTGTGTGTCTCTCTCTCTCTTTTTTTTTTTTTTTTGTGAATGAAAAAGTGAGTCTATTTCCTCTACCGTCTCACTTAAGTGATAAGGGGTTGTAGTTCGCCGTGGCCCTCGTCCTTGATATCGTGAGGATGACTGTGAGCCTCGTAAGTAGTCCTAGATGACAGACTGGACCCGATGGGGTAATTCGGCGTATAAGTCTCGTTTATCTTGCCCAGAGCGTCCCTCGCGAGACGGAGTGCCGCGATGGCGCGATCATTGTCCGGATTTGAACGTTCCCCACAATCCTCGTCGGCATACCGGATTGGGAACCCTCCCGTGTGAAGTCCCACCGCGTAATCCTGGAAGTCGCTCACTCTTCTCAACCCAGATTCCGCCGAGCTTCCAGGTTTGTTATTTGGCCGGCGTTGGCGGCCCGATCGGCTTCGTCATCAGAACGAAGTGACTCTGAAGGTCTTTAGCCCCGTATGCAGGATCCGTCCTCCTTGTGAACAGCAGTATGCCGGATTACTGTCCCGCGGGTTTCACAAGGTGCTTGGAGTAAAGCCTAAGCTTCGGAATCCAGGGCAACTTCGTCTGATGAGGAGCTGTGCGTTGCTCCCGTCCAAGTACTATTTCGTGCCGCTCTCTTGAGATCGGTAACCTTGTAGAGGGCGTAGTCTAACGTTCGTGCACGGAACGCTGATACGCTGGAAGCGCTCATCCAACACCGGGGAAGCCTCCTTCTTTACCAAGCAAATCTTTGCGAAGGTCGCTACGCTGATATCGTTGTAGGCAGCCGCACGTGGTTTTCCATGTCGGTGGTCTGCTGAGGATAGTGTCCGTACTCGAATGTTTGCCTCTTCGCCGCGAGGCGGTCGAGCAGAAAGGCAGAGTGGGGCGGGCTCTGATGGCGATAGTGTTGGGCTTGTTTACCCCAGAACCTCCTTCGCCTTATTAATATCAGCACGTGCGGGAGAGGTAACGTTGCTCCCCGTCTTCGCCCCAGAAAAACCATGGCCGGCGCTAAGTCCGTACACAACCCCTTTTGTCACTCTGAAGAAACAGTCCATGAGACAGGCACGTGAGTTTCCCAGTCGTCTTCCACTCGGGATCTGGCCAACCGAAGCCCCGAGGGCCATCTCTGTGGAAGATCTCGCCATCGTGTAGCTCCTTGGCCGCAACGGCGCGCGTTCCAGAGTTGCAGGTGTTGCAGGTGTCTTCAGCTTGGCATAGATCAGAGGGTATTCGCTGTACTCGGATTCTCGAACACCTCCTCAGAGTCTTCGTCCTGGTAATCAAAAGAAGCGGCGAGACCCAGTTTAGAAGTTCTACAAGCAATCTCAAAGCGTCCTCGGCCGCAGAAACATTCATCGGGTTCCCGCACGCCGAGGAAAATGCATGGCGCCTGAGTCGTTACTTCAACCTCGACATCTTGTTTGAAGAATTCCGCAGCAAATATAGTGTAAGATGGTTCCTTGGATAAGAGATCTTCGTAGCCGGAGGGTTATTTCGTCGTAAGGCCCTTGTGCAAAAGACGAGTCGGAGCGGATTGGCCTGAATTCCTCGAAACTTGCGGTCAGTGCGGCCCGTCGCTGTCGCTGTCGCTTCCGATGTCCTGTTGCTCCATTTTGAGTCCCAAATCCTGGACCGCAGTCTGCTGCTGGCCGGTTCACAGGTATTGGTTGGGGTGAAGGTGAAACTGTGCCCAGCTTCTGCTGAGGGTGACTTTTGAATTAACCCGACCTCGAGGGTAGGAACCGTAAGCTAACGAACACGGTGGATTGGACTGCTGGGTCAGAAGGGTTTCTGTGGTTTAACAGGAGGTAAGGCTAAAAAATGGTTTTTTTTTTTTTTCAATGGAAAGGTTAGTAACTAAAATGTTAAATACTACTTGTCTGAGTTTAGCGATTTTTTTTTGGGGGGCTTCGGCGAGCGTGTGGCATGTGCTGTTTTCCACAGCTTACTGTTTGCTAGTTGTGAGACTCACAGATAATTTGGTAATAGAGTTTGGTCGCCTCTTTCGCTTCTCCATGACGGCCACTGCCTCCTGAGGGATAGCGAGAGCGCTGGCAGCTTTCCTTGCGCAAATGGAGAGTACGATTTGCGAGGGGCTCTTCGTCGTCCGAGTACTCTTCCATCTCTGCTGCGGCATCTTCGATCACATCTCTCAGCTTCTGGATCTCCCCTCTCAGCTGGCGGCACCGCCCCTTGATCCCCCGCATTTTGTCGCTGGTACTAGTGCCCCGGCATTCGTCGGCTTCCTCAGATACCACGTGAAGGTACCAAAATCCATGTAGATTGGTGAGGTTGCCAGAGTCTCTGCGTCGATCTTCTTTGAGGCTGCAAAATTCTGCCAACTCGTCCACAGTGAGCGTATCTCGGTTTCCAAAGCGACACAGCCCTTTGAGTCTCCTTTGCCGAGGGCCTTGTAGAGTCCAACGGCTTCTTGAAGTCCCGCTACGAAGTTGTAAGTGATGCCTTTACGCACAGGCGCAGCTGGTAAACCCACACTTCGGGGCCATCTCGCTCCAGTTTATCTCCACGAGATCGGGGATTTCGAGCGAGCTCAGGCCTCGAGGGTGAGCCCTCGCTGACGGCGAGACTTTTAGAGCGGACTGGACCGAACTTCGGTGGTGGAAGCTGGGGGTCCTTTACTTTTTCGTCATCTTTGAGATGTTAGGTTGGAGTGTATGAGGGTAGTTGGAATTGAAGTTGGCCACGAGACGTGGGCGTCAAATGATATGAGCGCCCAGATACTCCTAGGGGAAGAGATGAGATCGAAAGGAAACTATATGAATGCTTCAAACTCGAGGGATAGTTAATATTTCTATAGGTTGTTCTAGGGAAACTGTGGTGGTGCTTATGAAGTGATATAAAGAGAGGTGCTATCGTAAAGAATAAAATCCGAAGTTGGGTACTTGGATTGTTTATGTGAACCCAAAGGAGCATTTTCTGTGAGTGCCAGTGAGGAAAAGAATAAAAGGAATAAAAAAAAAGAAAAAAAAAAAGAGAAAATAATATAATAGCAAATAGTAATAAATAAAATAACAAAAAAAAAGGAAGGTTGAAATAAATTTATTTAAAAAAATGTGTATATTTATAATCCTGAATATCCTAACTTGTAATCTGGAGACCCTCACAAAGAACCTAACTTGGTTATAAGGGAAACCTATTTGAGATAAGATAAAAAGCGAAGAGAAATTTTTCTAAAAAGAAAGCTAAAACTTTTTCTCGGTATAAAGTCGGAAACCCAGTGCTCTCCGAATACGCCGTCCCTGCCTGGTAAGGTTCAAGTCGCATGTATGTCCCATGGTGAGTCTGTACTTGGTCATACGGCGCGCGAGCACGACTATTTCCCCATCGTTGTATTCCTTCTAGTGGATCCTCAGCCAGACGGACGAGTGCTGGTTCATCTGCAGGAACAAGCCGCATTTGTTACTTTTATACGCGAAAGTCGCCCCGCTCTTATACTGCAGCTTGACCATCGCGTCGCCTTCGACCTCCTTCATGACGATGCTGTTGTGACCGGTCACGGCTTGCGCACCATGAAGGCTGCTGCTATTCGACCCTAGCGGAGTGTTGGTACCGGAGGGGAAGCGGTTCGTCTTCTGCTGCTTCCAGTCCTTCGTTTGGCATTCCTTGCCGCAGTATTTGACGACCTTGCACCTGCTGCAGCGGAGGAGCTCGCCGGTCGTAGTTCCGCAGGCTTTTTAGCTTGAGGGACCGCTATTCGCAGCGTCGCAGCTTCGGTTCGTCAATTTTTGTTGTATCCTAAGTGTGTTCAGGAGGATATGGTCGATGCAGATGAGGGAAGACCAGAAGTGCCTGAGAATTAATAAGATAGAGGTGTGGCGGTAGTTTTTAGGTTGGTTTCTCTCCAGCTACTGCTTGTTTGATTGTCTGGGTGATGGTAAGAAAACCAGTCGGTACCACTTAGCTATCTTTCATCGTCTTAGTCTTCAACACCCTCTCCGACTTTGTAGAAAATCTTTCCGGCGCGATCAATGGAACCGACTCGTTCATACCGACAACGAACTCATTGCTGAGTGACCTAGATCAAGTCGTCGCGGCCGTTGGCGGGGCAGCGGCGCTAGGGTATAGTATGTTCTCATGTATTGTGAAATTTGTGGAGTATAAAAGCCTCGTGATCGAGAGCCGTTGATGGAGGAGGAGCTGGAGCTAGGCGTCGCGCTGAACAAAAAGATGAACTGCTACCCAGGTTTTTAGGAGGACGAGGACGATAGGTGCAAGCGACTCAAGTGACTAGCGCGGATTCATCCTGTTCGAAGAAAATAAGCGGCGGTATCTCGATGAATCTTGGTGTAGTATAAGTATACAGTGTAGGCATGTGCGAAAAGTCGGTGATGGTTTCTGAAGGCTCATCTGAACTGAGGTCTGGAGTACTTCGCTTTGCTCTTGTGGCACCGTTGGCCAGCATTGGTCCTGGAGCATCATGTGCGAACATTCGCCCTGGGGCATCGTATGGGAACATCGGTCCTGAGGCACCGTATGCCAATATTAATCCCGGGCACCGTATGCCAACACCGGCCCTTGGCGCCGTTGACCGATATTGCGCTAGAAACACCGTCTGTCGACATTGGTCTGGGAACACCGTATGCTAACATTGGCTCTGGATCGCCGTTAACTAACATCCGATGTCTTCCTGAGTAGGTATTGGAATGATATATTGCTTGAGCATATAGTCGATTTTAGTGGTCGTGGGCGAACTTGTGCGTGTAGGAGTGCCATCCTTCACGCTCCTAGAGGCTGTGCAAAACCATTACTCCGTACTAAGTTATACGAAAATAACTAATATAGATTACTGTATATTCGTACTCCTTTGATACGGTTATAGCACTAAATAGAAGTTTTATTGCAAATTATAACGTTAAAAAATATTCCGTATCTGCAGGGGCCGAGCCGAACTTGAATATACATACCTATTTAGAAAATATAGCCTGTAAAACAACACAACATGTTGATTTACGCTAGCACGAGATGAGGGTTCGTAACAGCATGAGATGATGATTTACAACAGCATGGCGTGATGGTGTTCAACAGCATTACATGATCGCTTGTAACACCACGAGATGTTGATGTGCAACAGCACGAGATGATGGTTTTGGCAACAGGTAATCTTTGATAACTCATACGATGTCGCCTAACAATATATACTGTTAGTTTGTGCTCGAGGTACAAAAAGTACTTAGAAAAAGTGTATCAAGTAAGGCAAACATTAGCCGGCCCTTGAATTTAGTATTTGAAATTCGACCGGAAAAAAATAACCAGAATCAGGCTATTTCGCCAAAGTTTGCTTACCCTCTTATCTCTCGAAGTGGAAAAAGCAACTACGAAATGTCCGAGTGCCCAAATAACGAAAGCTTCCCCCCGGTTTCCATGGCTTTTCCTTTGAGCCTGTCATCTCAGCAAAAAGTACTGTACTTACCAACGCACTTGAATTGGTCAATTCTGACAAGTGAACTACAAATCAGGATCAGAAATTCCCACTAGTCGGAGTTTACTTTTCCTTTTTCTTTCTCTCTTTTACGTATTTCAGTACTGCAGAATGACATTCCCTCCTGCTCCTATACATATTTTTATTTCAGTCACGACTTAGAACGAGGCTTATAGTTAGTCCGCGACTCGATACAAATGGCTTCTGTAAAGCGATCGGCTGCAGCTCTAAAGCCAAGTAAGATTTTAAAAACCGTAAAGGACGCGTTGGCGGAGGAAGAGCCTCAAAAATGGCTTGAAGCATTGAAAGGATTGCAGAAGATGGCTGAAGGGGTCGATTCCAGGTACCATTTGAAGTACCAGACCTCTTAGCTACCTTCCTATTCCTAAAAGAACATTCAAGACCGGAGTTACATGATAATAAACAGACAATTGTCGCCTCATCTATAAATACAGTAACCATGGCCTGTCGGTACACGGCGTCTCGTACATAGAAGGTGATGCGGACCACGAATGGTTGCTCGCACCGCTTGCCATTCAGGATTCAGTACAATTTGGCACGACCTGGCTCGGTATATTATTCAAATCAATGCTATTTTTGTTTTTAACTTTTTTTGATCTGAAGGATGTGCCTAACACATCGTGATCACATATAGAAGCGGCTCTCACCGACCTCTACAAGAACTCACTCTGGCCGATTGACTGCTGTGAAGCCCTCGTGCGGACTTCGCTGGACCTCATTTTATACGATAGGCTAAAACTACTTGGTTCTTCTGAGGCCGTTGGTATTAGGAAACTTACGCTTCAAGGCGAATTCCCAATTACCACAAGCATTGTGGATGGGACTACAGATGGCGACAGGATATCTGGAAAGGTCGACTATGCTATCGGACACACTGCTAGTGAGAAGTTGGAAGTAGCCATGATTGCTATAGAAGCGAAAATCCCATCTACCTTTTACCAGGCCGTGACGCAGTTAATTGTATACCTTGGTATGCATGGCCTAAGCCTTTAAGTCTCCTATCCTTTGACGAATCCATATTTTTTTTTTCGCCGGCGATATTGAAATTTTCTGACAGAGTTCTCTCAAAAGCTGGACTCCAGCAACGAAAAGCAGAAAGAAAACTCGTTTGCAATGTTTATGGTTTGCTATGGACGGCTTGGGTTTCGAATTTTTCCGTTGGATGAAGATAGAATACTCAAAAGCTCTGGCCGGCTAAGATTTAACAACCGTTCGGAGAATAAGTTGATTTTCCAATTCATAGACCATATCCTTCAAACAGCGCTCAGGCATCACCGCACACGACGCCTGAAAAGACGTTCCCAACGTCGGCATCAAAATGGCAACGAAAGTTGAAGCTCCACGGTTTCTTATTTTTCAAAAGGAAGGTAAAGACGAAGTAGATGACTGGGCGATGGAGATTACGGATGACGAAGATGATGAACAAGAAATCATATCATGCGGTACTCCATCTAAAAAAGCTATCTTAATTCCAAGAAAAACCTAATTTCTCCTTGCGTCCACCTTCAGGCACACGCTTTTGCCTCCGCCGTCTACTCCTCGTTCTCTTCCACCCCTCTTCCCGCCTTTCTCTTTCTCCTTCTCTATTTTACGTTAAAAAAAGAAAAGGCACAGAGACCAGAAAGAAACCTTTTCCGGAAGATTTTTCTCGGTCGAAGGTTGCTACTTTCTTTTGTAACAGGCAAAATGTTAATGATATATTATTAGTTATGACAATGTTTGCCACCTTGTAGCCACTCAACTCATGGATTCCTCTTTCTACCAAGAAATTGATGCACCAAAATTTCTTCCAATTTAGAAATTGAAGGAGGTCTGAGGATTTTGTCGTCGAGGCAGAACTACCAAGTACCCATTCCTTCTCTTTCTTTCTCGCCTCCATAACCCTTACTTTCTAGGACGGAGATGGTCCACTTGACATTTCGAAACGAGCTTCTTCTCGTTTGACACATGCGAGAAGATTAGATGTTACGTCAAAATCCTGGGTAGAACTTTTGTTTTATCATTGCTCGATGTTACCGTTGTTTCCAAAAACTCTCCAGAAGTAAAATCTCGAAGGAAGGAGGAAGCTCTACAAGCAAATATTCCCAAACTACTGCATACCCTATATACCTTTTTACTATTCTCCTAAATAGATCCGCGAGCACGTTTACAATAACGCCGAAGAAGCTATTCTGTGAAAGTAATGTAATCTATAAAGTGGGATGCTTACTGTATAAATAATCTCTTTTTATTAGGGATGCTTAACACCATGAGCAGCCATTTTCTTTCTTCTTTCTCCATCATCATTCATTTCATGTAATCAAGCAATCAATAAACAGATCTCACGATTTCCATGGTTTTTCTGCTTCTCCAGGCCGATCAGATTTAGCTGATAGCCTAATATTAGGATGCTTCACACCATGATATTTTTATCGTGATAGTGGAAATTTGCTTGATAGTGGCTTCATGATAATGGCTTAAGGATACTCAACACCATGATTATTTTATATTGATAGGGAAATTCGCTTGATGGTGGCATTTGACAGTGTAAATTTAGCTTATTTCAATTTTGTGGCATTTCAATAAATTTCAGTGTAAATATCACGTACATGCAGAAATAAATTGTTAATTTACCAGACGATTCATGAACCATCGGATTCGCCAATAGCGTATAACAATATCTCGCGCTCATGTTATACCCGAAATCGGTGTATATAGCGCGCGCTTGCCTGAATTTCTGTATCGACTTATGCGAACTAGAAACGCGGTGGACCATTATATATTAACTTGTAATCAACTGAAAGGTTCCTGAATACGGGTGAATTTTGAAGATGTTACCTAGTCCGTTTTGGTATGTCTTTATACCACTATTAACCTGTGCTTAGACACGTTTTTCTTACTCCCTTTTCCTTCATTTCCAGTTTACATGTGGTGTATGGCAGGTCGGTATAGGTCGGTCCACCCCGTTATTACCTTTCTTAACCATGAGAAAACCTCCTCATCTCCTTCCCTTGTCGGTAGGTTTCCAGCTCCAACCGCCTTGGGCCAGTCCTTCATTCGATTTTGACCAGGTTTATTTTATCCATCCATTTTGTTCGTTTCAATTTTCGTCAGCGTGGGAAACTGGACAAACTCAGGACAATTTGGTCTAATCGTTTTCTCGCAGCACGACAACTTTTCTTCTACATCTTGCGCCATTATCGACCACTGGTCATGATCACAAACTCTAAGAAGCTTGCGACGCTCGCCGCGATCCTGCCAACACTCTACATAGCCCGCAGCGCCCTAGCCCGCCTGCGCAACAGAACCAGGCGCGTCAACCCGTGGAGGAGCGCGTCCTCATCCTCGGAGCTTCCAGCGGCGTCGGGCGGGCCATCGCGAAGCAGTACGCCGCCCCACGGGGCCAGGGTGTGTTGTCGCCCGGCGCGCGGAGCAGGTGTCGTCGGTCGCGGCGGAGTGCGGGAGAAGTGCGTGGGACTCGTGGCTGACTTCACGAAGGCAAAGGACATGATCAGGGCGAGGGAGTCGCTGGTGGCGCAGTGGGGCGGCATACACGCCGCACATATGCGCGGGGGTGTCGGTGCTGCGGCCCGTCATGGAGCTCGCGGGCGTGGAATCCGCGGGCACCGATGCGACGGAGGAGGCCTGAGGGGCGCGGTCGAGATCGCCGGCCGGAGACACAGGGGAACTTCGTGGGCCCGTTGGTGTCGGCGCTTACGTTTGTGAGTATTTTTTAACTTAAAGTTATCTCCTCCTCTTTTCGCGTGGTAGTAATCGCTGACACGGGGGCTCTTCTAGATCCCGACCCTAACCCGTGCATCCGCCTCCCCAAGTATTCTCCTCGTGTCCACTGTAGCCGCAGTAATCTCAGCCCTAACCCGCGCGCTGTATGCCGCCACGAAGGCCTCGTCGCTACTCCTCTTCTAGGCGCTCTCGATCGAGCACCCCGGTATCGCGTTCGTGTCCGTTATTTCCGGCACGATTGAGTGCGACTTCCGCGCGTCGGCGGTCGACGGCGGTCCAGTCCGCGAGGCGGACCCGCCGAAGTTAGGGCTGAAGGCCGGCACTGCCGCGAGGAGGTGCACCGGCGCGGTGGACGCCCGAAGATCGCACGTGTTCGTCCCCTGACTCCCTTCTTCGGGCACTTCCTGTACTACGTCTTGCCGTCGTTCGTGGAGTGGAGAGCCCGCGTCAAGTACAATTACCCGTAAAAAAGGTAAGATATACGGCGCGGATGCAAGGTATTTTTACTCTAGTTATACGGTATCTGTGAAATTTAGGGTAGGGCTTATTTTTGCTTATGTGTTTTGTTTATAAACCCACCCAACGCAGTACCAATTGTCCATATAAAGTTACGGCATGCCCAGGTCCCTGGGGTCAATGCTCGAAGTGACAGATTTTTCCGAGAAGTTAAGAAACTGCGGACCCACATAACTATATTTCAATAAAGACATGATATAAGAACCAATATTTATTTACGTATACTTTTATCGCTAGTTATTATAAAAATAAGCCGCTCCCAACAACATTATTAGCTGTTCGATGGAGGATATCGGTTGTTACGGTCTAATATACCAAAAAATCTATATATAACAGTGTTAAAAAAATTTTTTTTTTTTGAACACCCTATTTTTTTGGTGGCCACTTTGGGAAATCGTAATTTTTAAAAGAAATATTGGTCATACCCCCCTGTTGGCGAAATCCTCCCACTTTCGGATATAGTTTTTCCAGAAATGGACGACAATAGCTCCGCACCAAATTTACTATGCAAATAACAAATAATAATTTTAATTCTATTGAAAATCGAAACAACGCGTTCTATATTTATCAAAAAAATAAAATAAATAAAATAAAAAATCAACGCCGGGGCGCCATGATATTATCAAAATTATCACCAAAATCCATCACCGTTTCAAGAGGTGCAGCCGTCTCTGCCCGCGTGCTCGCGTGGTTTCGATTTTCAATGGAATTCAATTATTTGTATTGAAAATTTGGTGCGAAGCCATTGCCGTCCATTTCTGGAAAAACTATATCCGAAAGTGGGAGGATTTCGCCACAGGGGGTATGACCAATATTTCTCAATAAATACTGTGGTAATAAAATTAGCTGCAACAGCATGACGATGAAGGTTTGTAACAGCACAACATGATGTGTGTAGCAGCACGAGATGATGGTTTGTTATAAGCATAAGATGATGGTTTGTAACAGCATAAGATGGTTTGCAACAACACGAGATGATGTGGTCAACAGCACGAGATGATGATTTGCAACAGCAAGGCATGATGATCAGCCTTAGTGCTCAAGATACAAAGGTACTTGGAAAACGCCTCAAGCAAATATAAAAGAAGTAAGATTAGCCGTTCTTTATTACCTCAACGTTTGAAATTGGACCGGAAAAAATAAAAACTGAATCAAGAAAGACCCTTTCCTAAACCATAAAAAGAAGGCCAAAATATATATATATATATATATATTACAGTTTACGATGTGGTGTTAATCCAATCAAATCCCCCCTCTCGATTGTTCCATTGCACTCGCTGAGTTTATCAAGTATACGAGTATTTTAGCAGATTTTTCTGCAGAAAGTTAGCTTCAGAAGCAACTTCCCCCCGACTAGAGCACTTTGCACTGTCAGAATTACAACCATTTAAGATGTAATATAAAATTTCAATTTTTATTTCATTACATGAGATGATAAATAATAATTTATAATCATTTGTATAATGTGTGAGTACGCATTTTTGGTCTAAAATATTTCAAAAAAAAAAATTCCATACAAAAACCTACCCTACGCACTTATAAATGCGTACTTCGCGCATTGGGCAACGGTATTGAGTCCTGGCTGTGACAAGACACCGTATAGCTGTTATTAATGAACATCATTAGTGGACACCAACCTATTCTGGAGAGTTTAAGAGAGCGGCCGCAGTCTTCACGTCTAATCGTAAATTAAATCAAGTCCGCTTATACATATATTCACCAAATACGCGAATTGCTAAACTCTGGATTTTGGCATGGCCTTGGCAAATCGCAAATACTTGAAGCGTCTGTACACGTACCTTTCCCTATCATTCGAGTATTCGGGAAGCCTTCATTTGTAATTGTCAAATGTTGTGTATAATTGCAATATTTGGCAAAATTATGTGGAGACCTGCAAAATACTCGAATCCTATAAAGTACGTAATTGGAAGCATTTTGCAACCCATTGTGGAACTATGTACGATAAAAAAAAATGGCGCATTTACTATTGAACGACGCTTTATGTTTTATTTTATTGCTATATAGTAGTAGCAGATGTGCCCCCGTGTACAAATTTCGCACTTGCTACTCATTTTACACAGGCGCGTTATTCGCAGTACCCTACGCCGCAAGCTAGTTAAATACGTAGATGTACATGCAGCTGGGCAGATAAATGAGCAGAAAGGTCGGCAGGCAGGCAAGCGTCTGTATCAGCAATTCGATTCTAACTAAATCGTTAAAATACAGAGTTACCTGTTGCGATTAATTTTTTAAATGTGGTCAAATACCTTTATTTTAGTTCCCCCCCCCCCTTTTTTTTTTTTTTTTTTTTTAAATCATAGCTCGAGCATTTGGCAGAATTTCAAAAAGGCTTGCAAATTATAGCTTAATGATTCTGTGCCTGAAGAAGATTTCCCCAGCGGTAAGTCGATATAAGAAACAAGCACTATACATGGATACGACATCGACTCGCTATATTTTGAACTAGAACTCCGCCTCCTTCGTATACTACCCAAACTGAACCGACTCGCGCCATCATTAGTGCCCGACGCATTGGTCTACCCTGAATTCTTCCTTATACCTGCGATTGCGTAGTCGTCACATAGCCATCCATACAAGCGGCTCTTGTCAAAAACCCCTCAATCTTGGGTTAAGCCTTTCAGACCGATCCCAGGGCAGTGTACCGAAGAAAATATGACCCTAGCTAATCGTTCTCCTACTTTTACAGCTCGAATGATCGCTAGAAAAGTATACGCAAGCTCATTTTTGGAGAAGACAACATATATTTCTTTGTATTTTTTCCTCCCTAAGAATGCAGACTTGGTAGTAGCCCTTACTCGATCGATTTGGATAGACGTATTCATAGACTTAACCTAATCGAGAAAGGATTTGTGGATCAAAACGTAAAATGGGAGTTTTATAAAGTTATCAGTCAAAACAACCGCAAGGATGGTTCCCCAGAAACTTGATGTATATCCTTAGTGGTGATTGGTTTTTCTATTTGTCACGTTAGATCCGTGAAACGATCTAAGCTTTCGGGAAGGGAGTTTATCATAAAATATATACTAGCCTTATTTTATAATTTAGGTAGTTCTGATCAGTATGTACCTTCGTGGCGTTTTAACACTCAAACTACGCTCGCCAACGAGGGGAAGAGAACTTATTAGTGCAGCCGCTGTCCATTCTGATTGAGGATAGCACTAAGTTTGAACGAAATCCGAACTTTAACGCCTGTGCTACTACGTTACACTGATAGCACACATTTTATCAATCCCGAAATAATAGCGTTGGTTGCAACTAGCTCAAGGTGATGCCACTAATTTTTTTTTAGCAAGACAAGCCCTGTATAACATAATGCTCCGCGAACCCGGACCTCTCGAGGACGAATAGATATGAGCCACGTAAGACAATTCACAACATTGATCCTTGATAACAAGGTCATCAGGCCAATGTGAGCGTTCATAGTCTTAGCCTCTATTCCACTCGAAGTTAGGATATGAATATTCCGATATTCATGAAAAGAACTTTAACTGAGAAACACGAATGCATGATGATAAATCAAGTTGCCATTCAGTGCTTCGATATTACACATGCGATGCATCAGCAAAAATAACATGGGCATGGGACCGACACTAGTCCAAGAAACCAATTTCCCTCTGATTGTTCTCGAACTGTAATGGCCATTTTGCTCTAACATTCCTCATAACTTTCTGATTGTTTTTGAGCTCAAAGTAGTCCTAGTTGATGAAGTATTTAATTTAATAGGTCCTTCCACGCTTGTCGAATCCAGAGTAATAAGTAAACATATCGTTCAAATTTACGAGCCGCTCGATATCCATAGAGAAGATTGGTTTTTTTTTTTTTTTTTTGCAACAATGGAAAGGGAGGAATATAATACCCTTCAAAAAAAAAAAGGTGACACTTAACGCCGGAAAAAATAAATAAAAAATACAACTTCCCTTGCGTATTTTTTTTCCCCCTCTCTATTGTGGTAAATCTCCAGCGACAATTAATTGGCGTCTTAATGGAATCATACCGGACACAGTTATGCTGCCTGAACCAAAACATCTCTCATCTCTTCAAAAGAAGTCAAAAGAAATCAAATTCGTGGCGGTTGTCATTCGAAAAATATTAACCGTACTTCTTTGACCTACTAAGTCAGGGCTATACAGGATATATTTCCTTTAATCCTTCCTGCATTTCTCCTGCAGAAGAGCTTCAGAGGGACCTCCTGGGAACAAACAAACTACACTCTTATCAAAAAGCAATTGGATATCAACGTCAACGACGGATTGGTGATCACTACAGCATCTCTTCCCATGAATTTGGATCAAAAGGTAAGAATCCATGAGAATCATGAATAAGGGTTTCCTATTTTTGTTCAGTGGTGTTTTCGAGGCTTTCAAGTTGTAATTTCTGCGCTGAAAAGTCCATTTAGAGAACCCTCCTGCAGAATCTGTTTGAATAAATGGCGAGGACGTGTTTTGGGAAGCGGTGCTGATCTGAATCTTTATGCTAACACTCTCTAGCTCTCTAGCTACTTTCTCTAAGCTCGTGGCGTTTTTGTAACTTTGAACGCGACCTCCCGCCCCTGAGTAAATGGCCTAAGTGACCTTTAGTGCAAATCGACCTCGGCGCGTCCCAATTATCCTTTCAATGGACAATTTAACTTCCAATATGTGCTTTGACGATGTATCCGCAGTAAGCTTAATCAATTCCAAAGGATATAATCTATTGTTTCACTAAAGTCACTGGTTTTTCATTGTAATTTTTTCCAGGTTCGGGAGCAAAAATCTATGTTCGACAGGAGACGCTAAAATGTAATAGATCTCAAGTAGCTTCGCAACGGACAAGAAAGGAACATGAAGACCTGCTTCACCGATCTCACTAAACCAAAGCTCAAGCTTTAATAGGTCCGACGTTTAATTGAGACACCCTCGAACAAACCGCTCGGGCAACCCGAACGAACACTCGAAAGCTCACACATATATCCCCGTCAGAAAATGCTACGTCTAGAAAGCCACTCAATTTTATCTCTCCTAGATCCAACGTACCGGTGCGACTTGGAGCTCATACTATAAAGTATGTTTGCGCCGAGAGTAAGGGATGTTCGAGCTGCTCGTTCATAGTTGTGTGCTGTGGAAGTTGGATATTGCACGCGAGCTTTCATGGCTCTGTTGCTTGGGGTGCAAAAAAATGCAGCATGACAACAAAAAGGGGAGAAAAGAAGAAGATATAGAGGAATAAATTTCGATAGAAAGTTCTGGATTACAATGGTTTCAACTGAACCACATCAAGGCACGTAAGAGTGCGAAATCGAGCCCAGTGTCAGTACCCCTTATGGGATATATGCTTTTCTTTCTCTCTCTCTCTGTTTCTCTTGGTGTTCTTTTCTTTCTTTCACTTAGGAAAAACTTCAAATTAGTACAAGAGAAGTAAGATTAGCCGTGCGTGGATGTCTCAGGGTTTCAAATTGGGCTGGAAAAAAACGAAATCCGAATCAGGAAAGACCATTTCCCGAAGCGTAAAAAAAAAAACGGGCCAAAAAAAAAACTTTTTTTTAAACATTCTCTTTTTTTGAGACCTCTTTTCTTTTGGGAATTGTAATTTTAAAATTTTGATCCCCCTACCTCTCATTGCTGAAGTTGTTAATGGTGTGATACTAAGTCACTAATACCTTTCTTGCAGTAATCAACGAGACGACATATTCCCTCTTTTAGTCATTTATAATCCTTCATACACGTACTTGGTGCATAAAGGAAGAATAAAGAAATCGGGCATGAGCTATAGAGGCGGCGAGCTACAAGCTTAAGTATATATATATATATATTGTTAATAGATAGTGTATCTGCAGCAGCATGACATGATGATTTTGTAGCAGTTGAACACGATGGTTTCGTAGTAGCACAACTTGACGGTTCTATAACAGCATCTAATTGTCGTGAAGGTCATGAATAGTTTAAATATATTCTGTGCAGTTATTATCCCTGTTATTACAATCGGGCAAGACGTTATTTAATAATTATAGATTGAATATCGTTAGCATTAGAAAGAGATTGTCAAAACTCTCCCCTTCGATAGGACTTGAAACTTTATCGATATTGTCAAACTTTTCGATGTGTAAACAGTGCACGTGAATCCCGGGGGAAAGGGGGGGTTGAAAGGCGATCGAGCGATGGAGTATCGCTCCGCCTATGTTTGGTGAAACTAGTTAACTCTCGACTTAAAAACTATGTACAAACGATCTATAGTTTACACTAGTAGCTTTGGTTGGATAATTAAATAAATTACGTCGGCGATTTACTGGCGTCTAGACGGAATAGGTTGTAGATTCGATAGAAGGTTCATTTATGCGTTCGTTGTGTTTTTGTTTGCGTGTTCGTTTGTGTGGTGACCACAGGGGCGAGCTGCAAGAGGTTCAAGGCGTGGACGGAACAGGTTTCGACTTTGGGGACGTTCTTGAAAGGCCTTAGCGAGCGATTTGCCGTCCTCGGTGAAGTCGTCCTCGGTGAAGTTGTAGACGAAGAGATGACAAGGGGGGGTAGACGGGGTGCTGCTGACGCGGCGTCCACGGAAGGACCAGCGGGAGGGACGCAGAAGCAGCAAGAACAGAAGCCGTAGCGAAGCGCTTCTGGTTGAGATTCAGCTTGACGTGCCAGCGCCTCCAGACCTTAGTGAGAGCGAACATAGGACCGGAACGGCACTGGTTACCAAAGGCAGCCTGACCGGCACGGGGAGTACCTTCTCCAGAGACACGGGGGATGCGAGCGACGGCACGACCCGTTCCCCAAAATTCAGCGCTGGTCCGGTGAACAACAGCCTTATCGCTGACAGCGTAAGCCTAGCGCTTGTTCTTGACATTCGCCGGAACAACATCTGGACGGATTAGTGATTTGAGACATCGGGAGAGGTAGGGTCGATTTGGACTTGCCCGCGCTCGAGAAAACGGAGATGTTCGCTAGTGGCGTCATTTCTTCTCTTTTTTTATATTCAAATTGTGATGCTTGGTGTGTGTCGATTGAGGTTGAGTTTTGTGTGTTCGTTCGTGTGTTCGTTCTTGAGTGGATTAGGAGATATAGAAACGATGGGACTAACTATAGTAAAATATTTACAATATGGCTGTCTGGCGGCGAAGAGGTTGTACGCGTCCGACTGCCATGCATCTTTGGGTCAGAATCCATCGTTGCGTCGTCGCCTTCGTCCCCACTGGATGAAAGGCCCTCTGAGTCAGAGGGAAGACCCGCTTTCAGAAGATATGGAAGACCTTTCCTCACCATCAGCTGAAGGGAGACGGCTAGGTCTTGGGCAACGCAGTCGAAGGGGGTAGCAAGCTGCTTGAACGCGCTCCGAGAAATCGACGGGCACTCACAGCGTGGATCGCCGCAACGGTCAAAGTATTCAGAATTGGAGGACGTTGACGTGGTGATCGGCGTATGATGAATGATGAGGCTTAATGTGGGAAATAGCCAGTTGACACTGAACTTTCCGTGCGTACCCGCGACTGAAAAGACGACGGGGTCCCGTGGATTGACTTGGACATTGGGCGCGAGAGTAACCTAAGGGACAGGTGAGAATGGTCTCAAAAACTTTTGAAAAAAAAAAAAAGGAAGCGAATTAATTGGTTCAAAAGTGCTTTTGCCGGGTTGATGCTAAACGACAAAAACAAAGCGAGAACGATGGTAATTGATAAAAAGGAGGAAGAGGAAGGGGAAGCAAACTTTATAACCAAATTGCACATGTAGCAACAAAATTTAGAAACGGCAATGAAAGCCCCGATTGGAATGATATCCGGGTTTATCGAGTAGAAAGCGGCGAGCTGCATCTCACAATGAAGCAATCGTGGTAGTCCTCGGTCCCGCACCCAGGTGTCCTTTATCTTCTGCATTTTATCTGCTTCTAATCGAGGCATTGAGATCCCTAAGTGTCGAAAGGTTGATATAAAGCTCTCCAAACTGGTATGTTCATTTTCCGTTTTTCCGCTCCCAGTCGTTTTGAAGCCAGAGACGGTTTTAATTGTAAACATTTTAATATGCAGCAGATTTTTCCGCTTCATCTTGAAAAGATATTTTATAAGTCGCGATGCGGATACGTAATACCTCCGTAACTTATTCAGGTATTGATAGGTGGCACTACGCTTTAAGTCATCTTTCCCGAGTATATCGACTTCCGTCGCGTCTAGTTCAGAAGTAGAGAGTAGAGCTTGTGACCCTTCCCATATCTTCCAGAGGAGGTCGAGCTCGTCGAGGAGGTTCGTGACATTGCCCTCCACAGAATCACCTCCTCTACAGAACCGGCTCGCACAGCACTTGTTCGCGTAAGCGCTGCTCGTGTGCCGAACTCGTCGAAAAGCCGATTGGCTGTTGTGACATTATGGTACAGCGTGTCGTTTTTCTTCGTGTTTCTTGCAATATCACGGAGGCGATTAAGCCATATATCACTCGCCGTTGCTGAGTAATATTTTCAATAACGTTTAACCAAGAGGAAGCGGTGGTCTCCGATTTAATTAAGTCGTCTATCCACTTTTGAAACGGGAACTTGTACAAGCTCAGAATTTTCGATTCGCAGCGGTTGATGATTAATTTAGGAGATAGGACCTCTGGTTTGAGATCAGGTTTTTATAGTCTTGAAAAAGTTAGCTTCTGGAGTATTAGTTAGAAACTGAAAAATAGGTTAGTAAGGTATATGGCGTACCTGTATGGTTTTTGGGAGGAATTCTTTCGATAGCTAAGACGGACTCTACAGCCGCGTCAATAAGCGCTTGAAAGCTTTGTACATCCTCGTCAGTCATCAGGACGTTGCGTGCGATACGGACACGTATTCAGGCCCGGCGTCTGAGGAATCTTCTGTCTTGTGATGTACTTGCTCAAAAGCGCAGGCAAAAACGTGTTCAGGTCCTTCTTTTTCGCAGCCCACCAGGGCGAGAGCCATAGCCAGCCTCCGCATTAGACGGTACCGCTTGTGCTGGTTCCCACCCATAGACGTTAACCTGTCTCTTGTGTCTGGTCCTCCAGCGATTATATCGTCGATATCTTGAAGATACTGCGAGGCTTTCCCCAATCATCGGAAATCACGCTTTTATCTGGAATGAAACGCGAAAATCCGTCTAGTAGCTTTACGCTCGACCAATAAAGGCTCTTGACGTTAGTGCCATGGGACTCCATCAGGTTCGAGCCCCTATGGTGTAAAATATACTCGTCTTCGTTTTGCTGGGACGAGCGCTACCGTTGACGATCTGCTTCCTGACATGGATGTGACGCTGGCGGATGAGGATACGGGCGTGGTGGAAGGCGGAGCTTGTACGGGTCCAAAAAAAAAAATTTTTTTTTTTTGAATTTTCCGAGCTAAAAACTTTTGGCTGTTTGGTGAAGGAGATAGATTACTGAGGAATATTGCTATCTAGATATCGTCTGTGCTTTCGTCTTGTAGTTCGGGTCCCTCGGCTGCTTTGAAGATGTCGAGGTAGTGATCTACGTCTGTCGAGAATTGTGCTGCGTTGAGGTGTAGGCAAGTGATTTCCTGTGCAGCGTGACGAACGAGTTGAGAGAGGGAGGCGATAGGGATTTTTTTAAAAAAAAGTCTTTCGCGGGTGACGAAGTGATCTTAATTTAAAAATTTGATCGCCGTTTAGATTGTCGAAGGCCGTAACGTTATCTCCCAAGAAAACGATGAGTACGGTGACCTGCGTCAGAGGAGTTTGTTGTTTTGGTGTGAGGTTGTGGAGATCTAGGTGAACGACCGCAAATGGTATCTAGTTTTGTTTTAGAACCTTAGATTTCCTACCGCCGGCGGTGTGCCTTGGAATTCGATCCAGTCAAATAATGAGAAGCTTTTGCGAAAAAAGGAGGCCCGGGGTTTGAAAGAGAAAAAAATGGGTTGAGTGGTTTGACGGACGAAAAACGAACAACTGTGGTTTGGTCTTTAGCAGCCTCGAGTTTGTTACAAAGCTAGCTACTTTGCGGGGTGTAGTGCCAAGACCGAGTCACGTGCTATCACACTAAATATTTTCAACTGACTGAAAAGTATAAAACCCGTATGACTAAGCATTTCCTTAAAAAAAAAAAAAAAAAAAAGAAAGAATAAAAAAGTAGGGAAAAAAAAAAATTTTTTTCTTTCTTTTCTTCTGTGTGTGCGGGAGAGCAGTAAGATTTCAAGGCGGGATTAAAAATAAAAGGTTCGGCGTTATCTGCGCGTAGGAATGTACTGTATTGTCTTTTATTGTCTGAGAATAAAAGGAGAAAATCAGAAAAATATATATTATCTGCTGCTACTACTCTATGCGTTCTGGAAGCTCGAAGAGCTCTTCGACAAGAATCAACATCAATATAATGGGGTAATTCCATAAAGAACTTATCGAACGTGCTAGCTATAGAACCTTCCGATTGGAGGCCCTATTTGCCTTTTCCCTGAAAATTTCAGGCGTATCACATGCGAGCGGACATAGCTACTACTTCTTCCGGGGGGGTCCTTAACACCCAAATGCACCCCCGCGCCGCCCCTCGCTGCAAAACCCCAATAGGTACGTACTGTACATATGCATGTCCATGGGGGTAAATTCATCTGCGCGTGAGATCTATGCGCAGCGTTTAAGATGCTTGGTTGTAAAAAGGATTCATTTCAATCGTATATTGACAATAAGTATATATGATGTGGTATATTTAAACAAGAAATAATTTTTTCAAAATACCTGTACACCGACAGCTGAGAATCGAGAAGGAAGTATGAATAATATATGCTACAGTGGCGTACCAGAGTAATGGCCAAAAAAAAAAAAAAAAAAAAAAAAAGGTATGAGATAGATAGATAGACAAGACGGGCAATGAGAGGATATATTGTAAACGCATGCGTAATTGTGTTTTGGCCGCTAGGCTGGAAAAGGTATATATTACGGACTGGTTGCGTCCACGCTGGAAACATCCTCTCCGTCGCTGTCAACTAATAAGCCCCTAGTTTCCCTCTCCGAGAGGTCCTCAGTTTCCTGTGGTATCTCCGCCCCCCGGAACTCCCTCGAAGAGTTTAGTATGAACCAGGCATCCTTCTTTGTCATCAGGCCCTGAAGCTGGCCTTGGTTGACGAACAGGATATACCTCAAGCCCAGCTTTTGAAACAGGCTGGCCGCGAGCATCAAAGCGCTGTTGCTCGGTAATGTTATCGGCGTCTGGTCCATCCACTGTCGGAGGTCGACGTACTGCGTCGACGTATCCCCTACCAGTGCTGGCGGCGCCGTGAAGAAGCACTCTGCGTGATCGGGAAGGCTTCGAGCTTGCCGGGCGTGCTCCAAGGCATATTTGAGATCGGATCGGGAGATATAGCCATCTATTATAGCCTCCCTGGTGTTTGAAACAACTGGGAAGCCTTTGTATGTCTGTGACTGCAGAAGAGAATCTATACGGGCCCATGCGCAGGTTTTTGTCAGCACCGGTAGAGAACAGAAAAAAAGGAAATTGTTTTGGACTGGTTGATATGGCTGCTTACGTAGAGATTCAATAGTATGCCCCGTCGAAGTAATGACTATGAGATCTTCAATTCTGGTCATCACCTGAGAACATGCAACGTCCGGAACTGGATCATCTCTATTCTCCAAGTATGGGTATTCTTTGAAGTTTATCCACGATTCGTAGATACCACGCTTGTTGAAGACATCTCCGACCCACTTGCTAAGCATTACCGCAATCATAATGGGTAAAACATAGGTCAATGCTCCCGTAAGTTCAAACATGATAACAACAATAGAAACTTACACACGAGACGTTGCGTTAGTGAAATCCTTCTTTGAAAACAAAGTAGAGCTCTTATATATTCGTAGAGGGGAAATGTATCTCTCACCTGTCATGCGAGTTACTCCCCGAGGGCGGATGCAGCACCAACGATGGCGTAGACTCCTGGAGTGATGCATTCTCGATCAGGGTCGCATGATGACTGCATCCAACTTGTGGGATTGTTCCGCTGCCAGACTTGGACGACCATTCCGACGGCTCTTCCGTATAGGGCTCCGATAGCCATTGACGGCAGGATTATACCAGCAGGTATTTGAATCCCGAACGTCAATGAAGAGAGTAGAGCTCCCATAAGAGCTGCAAAAATTAACAAAACGACAGGACCTGCGGTCTTTCCAGTCCTGAAATTCGCTCGTTACGTTAGAGGGAGAAGACACTGTATGCTGGTATAATGGAAAGTGTAAACTTACTGGCAGATACCGAGAAAATCTTCTTGTTTCGGCTTACATTCTTGGAATAGTGACGCCACAAGCTCTGAAGTTTGTATCCTCATGAAGACATTTGGAAAATTGATAAGTGACGAAAGTATCGCAATTGCGACAACCTCCGTTATGGGGAAGAATCGTAGGCTAGTACTTTTCCTTCGGTTTGCGATCGCCATATTGAGCTTGATGAACATACCGCCATATATTCCCTGTTGACACGATTTTTTAGTATTGTACCGCTATGTATCCACCAAAGGTCGAATGGTCAACAAACTTACACCAATGATTCCTAATACGGCGAAGGGGAACATTTCAAAATCATGCCAACTTCTGCTGTACGTAACTTGGTACAATACAAGCTTCTTGGTTCTAAAAGGGTTCATGAACTATGTGATAGTACGAAGAGTTAGAATTTGAAATCAAAATATGTGCATTGCATTGTCGTTCAAATTCATTACCTGAAGAGTGACTGCTGCAACCATAGCGCTAACGAAGCTTTGCCACATTGTTTTATCCGGGAAATAGTATGACAATTGCTAAGATGACGATTAGAAACTAATGAAAAATATCAGTTTTATTGTAGCGTAATAGCGCAAATACCTCTAAGCTAAACAGTACTCCGCCAATAGGCGCGCCAAAGGCAACCGATATCCCGGCTGCTGCCGCCGCAGAAAGAACTTCTCGCTTCCGAGCTATATAGTAGTAAACAGCGATTAGCACCCAATGAAGAATCAGAAAACAAACATGCTTAACGTACCTTCGTTGCGGTTGAGTGAAGAGAAAGGTTTCATGAAGAAATTGGCACAACAGCATGCAACGTGGACAAGCGGTCCTTCTTTCCTAGCCACAGACCAGACGCAACGCCAAGGCACTGCCAGTATAGTTAGTTCGCTATACCAGAAGAATAAATATTAGAAGAATCCCGTCAGAGATGGAGAGTATACCAAACCGAGAGATTTAACCAGCAGGGTCCATGTCCCTAGGAAACGCCGAATCACGAAACCTCCTAGCACGGTCTTGATTTCGGGGATACCGCTGTGTTTCGCGTACGGTGCGTATTTTGCAACGAGAATGCTTGCGCTGACGGCAAATATCACCTAGGTCCGATCGTTAGCATAACTATTACTCTAGAGACTCGCACTGCAAGCTCTTCTCGTTAAAACGTACCGAAAACATCATGAAAAGGAAGTAATGGAACGCGAAAGCGCCGCTTTTTGTATTAGCCGATATAGCTTGCGCCCATGTTGTCCACTCCTTGCAATGAGAGCTATCTATTTCCGATTAGACATGAATACACAACAAGGAATTGAGGTGTTTTGAACTTGCCATCGAACCCCCAGCAGCAAAAGGTTTTGCTCAAGTAGAATGAAGTCTTGCAATATCCTCCCTTGATGTCTGCCAACCACAATGAAGCTATATCTATAGCAGCAGCTATTAAACCACAAGCAATACCTAAAGCGAAAATTCGAGTCGCTATTGGTCAGCAACCTGACGCGTTTGTTTGCCGATTCATGGTGTGTCGGTCATACCTGTGGCAATCAAGACAATCCACACTTTTGCTCCATCAAGATAAAGCTTTATCTGGCCGAGGAAGCTACGATCGTGCACGAGATGACTCTTCCTTGCCCGCTCTACGTTATATTCATGAATCCAGTCTGTGCAAAACATTAGCCTGCTTTCGTTCTCGGCGTAAGGAGTTCGAGAAGAAAAAAAATGGCTCGAGACCGCAACTAACCGATAGCTGTAAGATCGTCGTACACCACGCGCCTAATGCCACCTCTGCCAGCCCCATCAAGATAATCGTTGTTCGAAAACTCGGGATAGCTGCGAACGCTCTCGTCATCTTGGACTAGAGGTTCGTTTTGCGAAAGGTCTTCAATAGTGTTAAGTGTTATACTGCTGGCGGCACTTCCTGGATGAGAATAGTTCAGCAAACCTCGATGGACGTTTTACCCTGTGCTTGAACGCGAAGCTGAACAAGAATCAAGAATACCATTAGCGACCTGTTTTCGAGTCCAGAAAGTCCCTCAAAGGAAAAAAAAAAAAAAGAGCGAATAAGTCTTAAAGGATGGGTCGAGAAGTTCAGAGTAAATGTAGCAGGTGATTCTGGCCGAGACAGTTGTGGACGCCCAGATGTTCCTTGAGATCGCTATTACCTGCTGGGATGTTCTGCCTCAGAGTCATCGTCATCGAAGGGTATTCGGGAACTCTCTGCATCTGTGTTTCTCCGCGGAGAATCTTCGTCGCTCTCCGCCCCCGCGAACCTGTTGGAACTTGGCCTTCGTCCTCCGCACCATTCGGCTGGTGCATGGCCGTTTCCTTGTTTCGTCTTCGTGGGTGGGAGATATTCTAGTGTTGATTGTGATCGTGATTCGTCTTCCAGTTTCCCCCGCGCGGATACTCAACGTTTAAGAATAAGCTGTCGCTATCGTTATCGTCGACTACACCACAGTATCGTGTACGTGTGCGCCTCTTCTCTGTCGTGCTTACCCTGCCGTCTGACGGAGGTCTTTTTGGTTTTCAAGGTTTAAACCTGTATCCTCTCGAACTAGAACCGTGGTAAGAAATGAGCCTCCAAAGCACGTTCGAGTTAATTGTTGTAAGTGCTGCTATACTAGCTCTTCCTCCCCCCGTCGTTTCGGGGGCTCCGTGCGGTTTTGTTTCCCCGTACTTTTGTGAGCAGAGCGTGAGAAATTAATAGCGCCTAGGCTTTTGAAACCCGCGACAAAAGTACGGGGAGGTATTTGTATATATAATGAAGTAGTTCGCAGTAGTTGGATATTTTTATTTTATTATCATCTTGAGGTTCTCCCCAAAATAAATCCAATTAGCTACAACAAAAATATCTCACAATCCTACAATCAAATTAAAAATCATCTCTTTCCTATGCTGTAATACGGACCCGTGCTTGACTCCGATCATCGTCTCATCCTTCTTGACGGAAGTAGGCTATAATATATTGAAATAACAAGGAAAAAGGTTCTTCTTGTGTGCCGCCTTCCAGGAATCCTGTGTGATCTGCACTCAAAGGGTCGTCTCGTCAACCCAAACCCCCTCCCCCGGGCGCAGCCCTTGCTTGCCTTGACCACTTCATTCGGTATACTTACTACTTACTATAAACACAACGACGGTTTTATTTTTGAATAAAACTTTGCGCAGTCGCCAACTACTACTACTACTACTACTACTACTACTTTCCAAATACTATATATATATAATCCTTTCCTTATAGTTCATCTACAATTCTACGTTCTGCATGTCATTGCTCTCAAACCAAGAGTAAGTGGTTGGTTGCTTTACTTCGGAAATATCTCTTTCTTTTTTTAACCCCGGACTCCAATTGACTTTCTCGAAAAGTTTCCCCGTAATAAACTTCTTTCCTTTGCGAACTTTGCTCACATACTTTTGCTCCAACGGATAAATTTTTTAGTTATGTTATACACCGCCTGCGAACGCGATACCTCAACTCTATGCGAGATGGGATCGGTGAACGGCTAATAACCCTAAACCCGACCGTTTTTAACGTCCCCGGGTACAAGAATGCAGGTTGGCCTAACGCAGCAGACCTCACGAACACGCAAACGTATTCGCCTCCTATACCCGCAGGTTCGTCTATGGACTACTTTGCGACCGTGCCCAGGCTCAGGGAGATGACCCCGCAGCGGGAGGAGGAAGATGAGAACGCGGACGCTCAGAAGACGGTTAAGAACCAACCCGTGCTGCAGACGGGAAGCTTAGATTTGCCAGCGGTGCTGGGAAGAAAGCCAACAGCGATAAGGCTCCCGGAGCAGGGTCGGTGGACGACGACAGCTCGGATATGAGCGACGAATCAGACGTGGACGACGACCTGAACCGGGCGGCCCAACAGATCAAGTTCTCGAAGATGCCCATTCGGCAGCGGGCGGGGAGTTCGCCGACGAGGTCGTCGAACATACAGCTCATGGTGACGTCGCCGGGTAAGACTACGGAGACGCGATTGCGGAGCGGGTCTCACGGGACTATGGAACTGGAGAAGAGGAAATCGCTGGGCAGGCGGAGGACTCGGTGACGATGGAGATACTATCTCACACGATCGACCAGAACACGAAAGCGTTCAAGGAGATTGCGCAACAGCTGCGGCGATCGCCCGTGTCGTCTTTCCGGCATAGCCCAAGCCCTGCCGGGAACGATTTCGATAGCGAAGAAGATAGCGACGACGACGCATCGTCGACGCTATCCAGCGACTTTACCGAGACCGGCGACTCACACCCCACGATCCTGTCGAATTCCTCGATGAGCCCCGCGCCCGTTGCGCCCTTGTTCTCGAATCTTGATGACAAGGCCAGCGAAATTGCGAACGGACTAGACCCCCTCCCGCGCTCGCCCTATATCACAACTGCTGCCGGTATCGGCACTAACACAACTTATCAAAGCCAACGAGGAGGAGATATCACATCCCTTAGACGCTTATACCGTTTTCTCTGGCAAGGGCGATCTCAAAGCGGGGGCTCCGACGACGGCAAATCCACGGCGGCACGGTCCACAGAGGGATGCGGGCGGCGGTGGCGGAGGTCCACTGCGACTCAAGATATACCGGCCGACTAGCAAGAAGCCGAGCACACCGTGGGAAGTAATCGTCAAGCGCTTCGTTGTGAAAGACGGCAAGGATCAAGAGGTAACAGTTGCAGACACGATTGGTTACGCGCTGTACCGTTATCGCGAGGAAGAGCGAGACCACCGTTGACGGAGGACCAATATTCGATAAATCGGTGGACTTTTAGAATTGTGGAAGATGATGGGGAGCCGGACTACGATTTTCCAGGTATGTCGGTTATAATAAAATATTTACACTATCGTTTACTAATATAATTTTTCTTAACGCAGCTTTGGATCGTACACGGGCAATATCGGCCTTTAGTTTAGACGAACTAGCTCTTGTCGAGGCAACCCAAGCTCAATGTGAGTATCTCCCTATACGCGCTCGAAAAAAACACAGCTATTGCTGGGTATTACATAGTTGCACTCTTTCTGATCGTCTTTCCGTCTGTAGATGAGGAGTACGAAAAGCAATTCCCTACGAAGAAGGTCGAGAAGGAAGAAGAACAGAAAGAGAAAACCAGAAATTAAGCCTTCCACAGATCTGGCATCGACGACCGAGAAGGTCACAACGCGAACTGCTGATGCCCCCGTGCCCACTCCCAATCAAGTGCAAGAACGGGAGCCCCGCAAACCCTAAAGATCTACGTGAACACACCTGAAGTCTTCGACAGAGCGTCACGGTCCGCGTCACCAGCGATACGTATAACGCCGAGGTGCTCGACATAATATGCCGTAAGAAACACTTGGACAGATCGAGGCACACGCTACGCATACCGAAACTGCACACGATAGTTCCGTTGGACCGCACGGTCGAAAGCCTTCAGGGAAGAACGGAGCTGGAACTTGTCGTGAAGAGGTTTATAGACTTTGTCGGCGAACGGCCAAACTCGCCCTCGACGACTACGGATCCAAATACGCCTCTCTTCGCAGGAAAGTCTTCCGGAAAAGGTAAACCTACTTTACTGTCGCAAACGGCGAATACTTCAGATATGCTCTTGGGTGCTGGTTATCAGAAATTTACCGTCTGGCGGAAGATGCCCATGTCGTTTATCAGCCGGCACGAGCGGATACTCGCGATCGACGGGGAATACGTTCACATCATGCCGTCGGACTCGAACAAGACGCTGTTCGAGTCGCCGAAGACTACTAGCATACACATCAGCGCGCTGATAGGGTGCAAGGCATCGCGCAAGCGCCGACGAATTTCAAGCTTATTGTTATGAAATCGAGAGAATGGAAACGGTAAAAGCAACTTTTTCTTCAATTTTCATCTTTATATAGCTATGATGTGCTAATTTTCTCCATTTTCGTGGTTAGATACGTATTCGAAGCCAGCAGTGCACAGCAGGCGGCGGAAATAGTAGTTGCCCTCAAGACGAAACTGATGGATTACAAGAAGAGCACAAGTTTTTGATAACTTGGCTTTAGGAAAAACGATCGATTCCCTATTTGTACATTGTTTCTAAAATTTCCCGCTTTTTATTATTAGAATACATCAAGTATTAAGGAAACCATGACGGAGAAAGAATTGTGGATGGGTAAGCGGCGTATTTGTGTCTATTTTGGGTTATATATTTCTACTTAGCAAACCTGTCTACTTTCGGATTGTGCCTTATATTCTCCGTTCTGCGTATCTACCAATTTTTTTTATATAAAATATTGTTCCGAGTTTTCTTTTATTCAAAGGTACTTGTACATTAAAGCATATATAAATCTATGCTAAAGGAAATGTATACGAGTTTAGAAACAAGCAAGCCTGCAACATCTGGGTGGAGAGTCACTTACGAAGTTGACGAAATGTTTCTGAAAAGAGACCTTTCGCAATTAGCGGTTCGCTAAGATGATAAGATCTGACGTTCATCATACAATGTCTAAATCCTTTTTATAATTTATTGTATAATTCCTATTTATAGCTATTTGAGCTACTTCATATCTACTTCGTATATACCTACGTAGCTACACACACACACGTGTGCACACACATAAAAAAGAAGCACATCCATTATAATATTAAGGCTCGTGAGAAAACATTTAAAAACCTCTTACGAAAACGACAGCTACAGTAGCTATTAAATACAAGATGACTTTTTCTTTCGTTTTTTAGATTTTATAATTTAAGTCTCCAGATAAATCCTTTTCTGAATATTCGATATATATATGCACCAGACCAACTAAAAGTAAACCCGAAGGCGGCGTCCTCGTCCGACACTTCTCAACATTTCACCGTTGTCTCGGAGCTAGCGTAGAGCGTCGCTCCGCTCAGGTTGCGAGCTGAACATTTAAAAAAAAGCGTCAGCACATGCATAAAACCTTGATTCACAATCGGCTCGAGTATTTGGACCGTTAATCCGGAAATTGCGCTGTTCCTGTTTATCTATCCACCTTACAAGGGTCCAGGGACATGGTATTGTTATTGCGGAAGAGACTGTTTGAATGGGAATACAGAGCTATGGGATGAGATTAAAGGGTTGTTGAATTTACAAGACGAATACAAGCCAAAAGAAGAAAAAAAAAAGAGTTATGGTATGAATGTTCTCAAGAATACACGCCAGGATGATTCATGCAAAGAATGAGAGATGGTTATAGATCATCTTCGGCAAGGGACAATACCCAAATGCCGAGTAGATATAGTAACTAAAATATTAAGGTCCTAGGTAAGGTAAATAATGGTACATATTGATCAAAATCTCAAAAAAAAAAAAAACTCCTCTTCAATCATCCCGAGTTATCCAAGACGCCTCCAAAACCAAAATACCATTGGTAAAAGAAACCAACCCCAAAAGAAAAGAGGAAAAAGATAACCCGCCGAAAAAGAAACACAATAATGATAAATGATAAGAACAGCAAGAATGTCTCAGACCCTGTCCCCAGTCGATGATATGATGGTTTGTGCAATGCGCATATAATGTTCAAGTTTGCAAAAGATATTTGTGAGAGAAAAATATATCGAGAATCCGCTAGCGGGTTTCCGAAGCTGGGGCCGGGGAAAGGAAGGTCCACGTCGACACCTTAACAGTAAAATGCTCGAGTTCTTTAAATTATATAGGATGTGTCTCATAGCGATGACGATGACGATTGAACGATAAACGATTGAATAGAGAAAGATTGAAAAGGGGTATGTCCAACAAGAACACCAACAATGTAACCCGGTACCGATCCGTTTCGACGCCAGTAGAAAGAAATATAAACTGCAAACCCGATGAAAACACCTTCTACCCAGACAAAAAATGAATACCCTAAACTAGAAACAACAGCAAGAATCGACAACCTTAGCTAAAAGGAAAAGAGAGTACGAATAGATACAGATGAATATTTAATGGCACAGGTGAAGTGATAAACGAGCTAGCTATGGATGCCTCAGTGTGAAATGCTCCTGTGTGTGTGAGTGGAAAAGCAAATGATGTTTGGTGTGGAAGTATCATCCGAGCGTAATTTAAAAGTTATATAGTGTGCATCGGAGCTTCTCTTTTCAGTATTTAGGCTTTCTTTTTTCTCTGCTGTTTATTTATGAATTTTTCTTCTACTGAATTTGTTTGACTTAATTAATTATGAACTTTGAGGGGTAGGATATTTGTTTTTTTTTTTTTTTTTTTTTTTTTTAAAAAAAAAAGCTCTTTTTCTCTTAATTAGGAGATAATGGTTCCAAGCGCGAAATATGGCCTTCGACTTCCGATTTGGCAACGTCGCGCCACTTGGGCTTATCCCACTCCTTGATACGCGGGATATCGCCAATCATGCCGTAGATTTTCCGGGATACGACCATGTTGATGTCGGTGTACTGCTCCTTTGATATTCCTTCTTGACGTAGTGGGGTTGGAGAGCGTGCCTGACCATGCCCTCAACTTCACTTTTGACGCTGAGTGAGAGATTCGGCGGCGAGGAAGACATTGCACGGTCCGGATGCTGAGCGGGCGCCAAGGGCGGCGTTGGGTATGAATTTGATGGGCTGATCTGACCAGAAGGTGGGCTAAGCATGCTGGGGCTAAGCTGATTAGGAGACAGTGGGTCGGCGAACGGGCGATTCCTGATGGGGATCCGGCGTGGTCGCGGGCTCTGGAGGTTTTGAGTTGGCGACGACTGGACCAAGCGGTAGCTTGGGGAGATCCGGCCGGCAGCGTCTTCCATGCTCTCGTCGCTTACGGCGCCAGCAGACGAGGGCCGGGACGGTCTAGGAGAGATGAGCGAAGTTTCAAAGTTTGGCGCGGGAGGGCTTTCGCTGATAATAGACATGTTTGGCGCAGCGATAGTTGAGTGCGACGTGGACTTGTCAATGTCGTCGAGAAGGGAGTCTAGGAGACTGCGTTTCGGATTGCCGCCGCTGGGGAGGGGAGGCGATTCTGCACTGGGGCTGAGGTCATCTCCGGCGTTTTCGGACGGTGGCTTTGCGGTCTCTTCGACGCGTCTCCTCTTAGGTTCGCGGTCACGATTGAACGCTGCATCCCTCCTCGTCATGGGTCTTTTAAGCTTCCGCTTAGAGCTCTCCGCCGGAACTGCAGCTTCCACTTCAGCCGGCGTGGACGATCTCGACCTCTTTTCGCCTCTAGGTTCCGCTCCTTCAGTTTCAATTTTTTCCGCCTGCGCCAACATATCCCAGGCGTTCTTCTCTTCTTCGGTTTCGGCCACTTCGTGTTCGCTCTTCGTGGGCGAGCCGTAAACCGCCCGGTCGAGTATCCAAGGGGCACTCTGCTGCAGCAGATCGGAACCACCCTGACGGGCTATATCTACCTGCGCCGCCAGAAAGCTCGCTCTTCGAGCTCCCTGGTCCTCTGCTCCGAGTCGACATCTCTAACGGGTCGGCCTCCTCTTGGTTCTCTAGCTCGGGAAGGATGACTGATCGCCAGATGCGACTCCAATTGCTCTGCTGAGAGCCTTGCCGCCTGTGGTGACGCTGCGAAGACGAAGCTACAGCCCTGGCCGTTTCTCTGGCTGAATGTGTTGGGGCGCCGAGCTCGGTAAAATTTTTGGTCAGAGACGCACGGTGGACAGTACCAAGTCCCCAAGGGAACACCTTCGAGGCCGAGGCAGTAAGTGTGATAAGTGCTGTCGCAGCCGTCACAAATCAGCAGGCGATCTTCGTTGTCGTCGAGCTCGCACATGAAGCAGGTGCTAAGATGTTCCGCGTAATTCTCATCTTCCAGGTCGTCGAACGGTGTTAGATCTCCATATTCTTGGGGCCTTTGTACCCTGTCCTCTACGGTGTAGGATGATATCGATGGTCCGGTCAGAGACAAGCAAAGGTCAACGGTGTTGAAGTTTTGGCGGCAAACGGGGCAGCTGTTTGCTCGGTCGATCCAAGGCTTCAGGCAGATTTCGTGCAGCATGTGGGAGCACGGTAGCCTGGCGATGACGATGTCCTCAAAGTCGCCAATGGTGAGGTAGACGCGACCTGGTGACCGACATCCTTTGGCATCCGGTGGATCCTCCATCGGGAGGTTACCTAGGCAGACTATACAGGTTTCCATGGCCGACGTCGTTTAAAATAGCAATAAATAGAATTAAAAAAAAAAAAAAAAAAAAAAAAAAAGGAAAAAGAAAAAGAAAGAAAGAATTACAAAATATTAAATAAATGAATTAAGTACTGGTAGTGAAGAACGGGGGTGCGTGGCGCTCCCTTTCAGCCTATTAAGAATGTGAAAATTGGAGGAAGGTGGCGAGTATTTATAGCAAAGTAAGTAGTTTATAACAATAAAGTCGAAAAAAAAAACTTAAAATAAAAAAAAAAGCAAGACGCCAAAAACTAAAGAGGCAATCGACGACCGTCCTCGATATTATATATATATAAAGGCTTCAATTACCGAAGGGACGCCGAAATCCGTAACAACTTTGGACCGAGTAGTGTAATAGAAGAATGAAAAGCGTAGGGGGGGCAAAAAGTGAGAATGGGACAACGGCAACCGACGTGAGCGAAGAAAAGGGAATTGTTTATTTAATGAAGAGTGAAAAAGAGACAACGGCAGTGGCGACGAGGGAGAGGAAGAACGTTTATAGTGAACTTCGCTTGCTGTAACCCGGTGTTGGTAGCGATGCCTGGTTATAAACGATGTGCATAATTAATGTCGACGACGATGGGACCACTGGACGGCGGAGAAGGATGTACTAAGGACGTCGCTTTTACGGTGGTATCTATCTCTCTTCTAATATATAGAAAGAAAAAGATGGTGGTGATATATACCCAAGTCTCTATGAGATATTGGTTCACGCTCTGGCGAAGAGATTGGAGAACAGCGAGCTCACTTGAAAACAGTGTAAAAAAAATATACACAATTTTTGTAGACACAGAGACCCTTTTACTCCAGAAGGGAATCTTAGTGTAATTCAAGTATACTTATACGCTATACTTTCTTGGTAAAAAAAAATGTATATTTTCTACTCTGCTAAAAAACTGAGCTACTAATTCAACAAAAACTCTCTGTATAAGCATGAAAATGCTTATATTTCACCCGAGAAGATACTTGGCAATATATATATTTACCCAAATAAAGTAAGATATATATATATTTACCCAAATAAAGTAAGATATATATATATATATGCAGTTACAAGGTTTATATAAAAGGGAGTCGTAGTCGTAGTAGCACTGGGGTAGTAGTTTCTGTTTCAGTGACTTGTGTGTGTTGGTTGGTGATTGGAGCGGATGGTGGTGGCCCTTTATATAGAAGAGAGTTGTGTAGCTGAGAATGTGTGTGTTTAAGGGGTGTTAAGAAATTAAAAAAAAAAAAAATTAAAAAAATGTGGGGAATTTTTTATTTTTGAGATTTTCCAAGTTGCTGTTGGATGTGTCCAGTGATTGTCATACTGCTGCTTTGCTGCTTATCGGCGTGAAATTGTGGGGGATGTGGGCAGAAATTTAATTAAAAAAATGGTAGAGATTAGAGGGGGATTATAGAGGCAAGAGAGGGCTGCTCTTCATATTTCAGAGGGAAAAAAGCAGCGGGGGCCGAGGGGGGATTTATATACATCTATTTACCCCCCTTTAGCTGAGTCATCCATTGTCATTCACACTCCCCTAAAATTGGGCTGTTCCTATTTTCTCTCCCCTTTTTTTGGGCCTAAGCCTCAAATCAAACATACGGCCAAAATTGCACATGAAGAAAAGAGAAAGAGGACACGCAATTTCTTTTCTTTTTAAAATCAAGAATAATATTTCTTTTCTATTAAAGTTAAGTGAAGAAAAAAAAAAAAAAAACTTTGCTGATGATGATCCTCTATCCAAACTAAAATAGAATAGAGACTGGAAAAGTAATTCAACGAAAAAGAGAGAGGAGTGTGTATATACTATGTACTGTGATGGATGGGATGAATTTTAAGGTACGAGGGGGTTTCGAGTTCGAGTTTCGGGGCGGTCCCCAAGGAAGTGTGGTCCCCCCCTTGCTTATCGTATTATCCGTGCCCGTCTATAGCCGGAATAGTTTTCAACTAGGAGCAGCAGAAGCAGTGGCAGGAGGAAGAATTCTTCCCCAGAATACTTGAAAAAAAAAAAAGTATTGTCAGAACGGACTTTAGGCTTTGTGTAGGCTTTGGTCAGATTACGGGTAACGAACGATACCTAAGTGTGGTGTAAGCTTGGAAGGTGGTTTTGCTGTCCTCGCTCCCAGCACCGCTACACGTATGCAAAGCAAGTGCCTCGAAGGCAACTTAAAAGGACGTAATTTTAAGTCGACCTAGAAATCGTAGCCAGACTAAACGTCGAACTTGGAAATTTCTACGGTATACCTTAAGGCATGCAGGCACACGTTCTTTTTTCCGATCCTTTCCTTTTCTTCTTTTTCAAAGTTCTAAAAATGCCGCAGTCACTCAGCATCCAGGCCCAGCTTTTATTTCAAAATGGGTCTTTCGGTCTTCGCGGGGCTTGGGTCCATTTGGGTATCGCGCGCTTATTGGGTAGAATATATATACTTCGAATCGATAAGTTCACTTTATTCTAGCATGTTCCTAGGTAGATAGATAGATAGACTCAGTAAGGAACTACCGCCTTTTCCCCTGCTGCTGGTGATCCTTATGGTTTAAACGGGGTTTGAGAAAATCGCGAATTTCTGCAAGGATCTTATAGAGAGGGTTGCATTTCGCAAAAGAAAAGTATTTCGGGGTAAGTGAAGTGCACTTGCTTACTTTAAGTAATTATTTCTGTCCCATCTTCGCTCTTTTCTAGTTGAGCTGCAAGACAATATTCCCTCTATAAATGAAAATTAAGCGAATGGGTTCAGACTCTCTCGTAATGAGGAAAACGGAACCTTCCATTACTTTCAGTAATATAGTAGCTAGTAGTGTATAGAATAGTTTATAAAAAAAAAAAAAAAAGACAAAAGCTCCTTATTATTCCAAACCCTAAAAAAAAATCGAAAAATGAAAAAGATACAGTTTAAGGGTGTCGTATTAAATACAAGTTTGTGTGTGTTGTGTGTTCGATGGTAGGTTGTCCAGGATCTTGATCGTGATACATCATAGATTGTAGTCCCACGCTTAAGTAGAAATTTGCGGCAACCGGAAAAGAAGAAAACAGGACGAGGCGGTGAGAGAGAGAAGAAAAAACGAGAAAAAAAAATAAAATAACGCAAAAGTCGAAATACACAGAAATTCCCCCAAACTCCTTTTATTTAAACTTCGGCGATTTCACGTAGACGACGGATGGTTGATCTCGTGGCGGCGGCAGCGGGGTCCTGTTTGAACAGCGAGAAATAAATTAGCAACGACATCCTTGAGAGTGTCTTCCAGCGATAAATGGATATTATTCGTTCCCCTAGCCAGAAACCTTCGCAGCTCTCCTCTCTCGAAAGATAACAGCGGTCTGGCTAGGAGACTGAACAAGCCAGTCTACGTCCCGACATATACCAAGATATCGTGGAACTTCGGTGGAAACGTACGATAGCAGGTAAGCTCCGCCGGCGACCTTCTTCTTGCACGCCCTGCATTCCCAGATGCCCACGGAAGTCCTCTTGACGGTGGTCTTTCCGCAGAAAGAGCAGGTGTAGCGGGAGTGCTGGGTGATTTCCATCTTCTTGACCTGCTTCCTCAGGAGGCACCATAACTGTTCGTCCACAATACAATCTGTCAGTGTATGTTCCTTCATCCACGTTCCCACGCACTATCCAACATCTCTCCTATATGTAGTCGTTGTTCATATGTCGAATAACCCATCTTTCTGTTTCAAAGCTATCTCTTTCGAATCCCGACAGGAGAGTGTTGTTGTTATTTACCGGACACCATATTTACCCGTCGCTCCGACCTCTGTTCGAATGGAAAAATATCGTCAGCATATTACTCCCTCTAACAGAAAGAAGGAACCAATTCCCAGACGTACTCTTAGTTCTCTTCGTCATTTTGTAGGATTAAGTTTGAAGTTGTAGTTTCGGATTGTTTTTTGTTGGTGACGATGGGAGGAATCGGTGGTTGGGCGGGTTTGTAGATGGTTGAAGACAAAGGTTGAAAATTGTATAGGGCGTCGTGTTTGGCTGCTTTTCCCTTTTAGAAAATTTTGGTTAATCTTTTTCGCACACCTTAGATTTTTTTTTCTCACTTTGTGTGTGCTATTTGGCTGTAGGGTCTTGCCCTACTTACTCAAGCGGTGATCTTCGGTAACGATAATAATACTTGGAAGTCTTGGCATTTTTAAGCGAACTCTATTTTTATAAAACTCACAATTCAAAATATTGTCACACGCATTTGCTGTCTCGCAGTATCAATTGCAAGCGGTCTCGGAGTATCTCTATATATAGATCTCCTATACAGGATCATTAATACTTTCAATGGAGCAATCAGGATCGGGTATATGGGTTATTCCTACGAGTATCTGTATTTGGGTATGTTCGATAGCTCATGTGTGTTTTTCTTGCGGAGATATAAGATAAGAAACTAGGCTCTTTAATTGGTATATATACGCTAACTAGAAATGCAAATGGTAACTTATATGCTACTGCTTTTTGTAATATGGAGTCTTAAAGATGTACACGCTCAAAGGAAAAGGAAACCGCAGCTGTGTTCTGGCCCCGGTATTTTCGAACTCATTGTTTCCCTGCAATCATCCAGACTAGCTTGACCACAGGTGGTATGGCTGTGAGAGCTACCATAGAGACACCAAATACTATATAACGACAAACGTTAGCAAAGGCAAGGCTGGGTCAATTAAGGGCCCAATGAGGGGTGATTTCGACTTACCAACCATAGAGAGACTCGACAGCGCAGCCGCCCTCGGATCTATCGTGAGCAGATGGGCGGTCGTAACCGCAGAAGACACCGACCCAAGGAAACACCGCGACTTAAGTAATCATCCAGCGGTATTCTTATAAGATCCAGCACCCACCCACCGACAAGCACACCCATAATTCCGGTCATGATAACAATCACGGCAACAAACTGCAATCACCCTGGAGATTGGAAACAGCCGGCGTTCCCAAAGCGAGCGTCACGCTTCTAGCAGAGAACGCAAGCGCTCGGGGTACCGCGATGCCGATCCCAGAGCACAGCGCAGGGTACGCGAACAGCGAACCCACGGAGAATAGAATATTCGGGATGAAGATTGACAGGTAGTGCTGCTTCAATTCGCGGCGGTACGTCCACATCGGCAACGCGAGGCCGACGATGCCGACGTCTAGCAAGCTGGAAAAGAAATCACCTGCTCCTGGCCACTTCCGCGGCGTATCATTCGGTGCTAGGAGCTGTAAATACTTCTCACCGGTCTTAAATTCGCGTAGTGCGGTCTCAAGCGCGGATTTTATGGGAAGACTGTGGATCCCACATTTTACGAGGCTCATGATGCATATCGCTAGTATCGAAATGGCGGAAGTGCTTAGCACCGGGTGCAAGAATTTACGCACGTGCGGGGGAAACGGATGGCGCAGAGATACGCTGTTACTACCATGGACAGGTGCATCAAGAATGCTGGACCGTTGGCGAGGTATATGGCTGCACCGATGCAGAAGGCTGCGGCGTACGTTACGATGTCAAGATATGGAGACGCTTCCCTAGCCCACCTTTCGGCCCTCGAGCGGGTTTTTACGGGTGGTTGTTGTTGTATGGCCATCCGGTGGCGGGTTATCGAGTCTGTGGTGGGTTGGAGACTTAGTGTTAGGTCTAATTCGGGCCCTGGCCCGCGGACGCGCGCGATTTCCGCTGCTGGGCGAAGAGGACGGAGTACACCGGATGACTCATCGGGTGTAGATGCGTTTTCATCCGAATCGCTCATAGCGGCCATTTCCTCATCAGAAGAAGACTCATTGTCGTCACCGTGTTGCGAGGACGCGGTATGCGGCGGCTCATCATTATTAGCATGATCCGTACGGTGCGCGTTGACGTTTGTCAGAGGTAGCTGTCTCTCGGTTTCCAAACGGCGGTCAAACCGCCTGGGCGTCTCACCCCGCTGGTGTTCCTCCCTAGCATGCGGATACCGCTTCGGCGTCCGAGCAAGAGGTGCAACCGCCTCGTCAGCAGCGCCGTCGCAGATAACGTGAAGAAAAAGCCAATAAGGAAAACTCCAATGGTCTTTGCAACTTCTACGCCTTTAACCGCTTTGCTCAACGGTAGCAGGATGAAGCTCGGGTGAAGAATATGTTTAAGTAGCGGAGACCGAAACCTGCGGGTATTTCTACTATAGCGTATGCTTGCTTGGCTTTCCAGACGCCAAATATTGCTTCCCACGCCAGTAGTGCTAAGAAGAGCAGTAACATGCAGGCTACGCTTGCGGGAAATTGCACGGATGATATGCCAATGAGGGTCTGGATGCCGTAAACGATACCCAGGATCAATATGATACCGATAGGCGTGTAGACCCATGCTTGTAGCGCCTGTTGACGCTTCTCTTTCAGTACCTTTAAAATAAGAAAATTTGTTAGAAAAAGGGAACCAAAGGAATACCGTATGGAGTACTAGTATAGTGCTTACTAGATATAGAGCGGTGAACGTGTCTGATATGAAATCCATTTTCCCTCGAGCTCTCCCTTGCCACTTTACTATAAATTTTGTTTGTCTTTTGTAGTCCGCGTAGGGATTGCAAGGCTTTTTAAAGGACTGTGACGGCATTTGTTTTATTTTAAAGGATTGACAGGATAGCAATAGCAAGATTGCCCCTTGAAAGAAGGAATGGGTAAAGATATAGATAAAAAGCTTGCCTTATTGGAATTGGTATCATGGCTTCTTCGATGTGGCTTAAGGACGATATAGTCTGCTTAAATAGACGGTAGTATGTCATGAATCAGAGTGATAAAAAAAGGAAAAGGCAAAAAAAAAAAAAACCTTTGTTCGGATGAACGTCGTGAGGGGGTTATACCATGCGCTTGTGCCTGACTTTTTGCCTTGGGTCGGGGAAGTGCCGATAGCGCTAACTCAAAGGACTCCTCCTGATTGTGTCATCGATGCTTGCTATTATTTGAGATTTCTTCAGCTTCCGCCCAGTTTGGATAACCAATTGACCTCCGGACCGCACTGAAAGATACTTAAAGATATAGAGAAAGGGCTGACCGGCGATACCGGAACGTAATCCGGATAGCAACAAAATCACGGAACTGGCTACTTGCTTTGCATGAGGGTCGGTTCGTTATCTCGGGAAGCACGGCATCTATGATGGGCCTTACAAGGATGAAGAAAGAGCTCCGTGGAAGAGAGAAGAAGAGAGGAGATATTTTGTTTTCGGCTTGCCGTGTCGTATACTTACCGATTCCCTTTTTTTTTTTTATATACCGCACGGCTTCCCGGGGTATAGGTAGCTTTTTGTGACGCTAACGGGACACGGCACGAGACGAAACCAAAACGCGCTACGACCACCGCAAATTCATTTTATTTTGAACCTTCCACGACATAAACAATATCTAAAGAGCTTCAACTGGACTACTCCTTGTACCTACCCGCCTTTCTGCACTCCGGGAAAGCTTTCGATTTCCCTTACTTGAAGCCCCTTTATATAAATAGGATCTCTTTATCGCTCGGCATGGAGGACGAAACATTAACCCTTTCCCCGTCGCAAGCTCTTAATAAGCTGGTCGATGCGCTGCAGCAGAGGGACGTACTCCTGACGAGGGAAGACATTGCGTGGGCATTCGACTCACAGAAGACAAGGGATGAAGTGGTCGGATTCGTACAGAAGTGCATCAACGACGACAACTTACTCTCGCTCGAGGAGAAGCTAATGTAAAAATTCAATAAAACAAAGAAACACCTACACCTTTTCCAATGCGGATTTAAAAAAAGCTAAAAGAAAACTTCTTTTTGTATTCTAGGCTCGACGACATCGATGCAAAGCGGCCGTGGATAGCTCCTAACATAGACGATGCTGCTGTTCCTCGCACGGAGGAAGACATTGCGCGGGAAACACAGGACCTGCAAGACGAGACGGAGCTGCTTAAGAAGCACACGGAACACCTAAAGAAGCAGGCTGAAATGCTGCAGGGCTTACAGGAGTCTAATGCCAAGTGGGCAACGGCGAAGCGGAAAGGGTTTATGACTCGGAAAGCTAGATATGATGGGGAGAGGGCTCAGTTGCAAGATTCGGTGCGTGAATATGCATGTTTTGGCGGGGCGATATCGATCCGACAGGAGTGGGAAGCCTAACAATTGATGAATTTCGTTACAGATAGAAGAGCTCATGCACGAGATGGAACCGTCGATACAAAAGGCGCGGGTGGCATCTCAGCACGGCGGCGGCAACAGGAACTCGCTGTCGTCTCCCGCGCCGCGCTGTCAGCCGTCACGGAAGCGTTCAAATCCGACGACCGCGTCCTCGCCCGCTTGCAAAACTACACGTCGGATACGTGGATGCCGCTCGAAGACGCCGACAGGAGGACGCTAGAGCGCGTCGAGCTGCTGACGGCGAAGCTTGCGCAGCTAACGACTGAGCATATCCGCACGAAGCTGGACAGGCTGTACCTCGAAGAGAGCGAGATCATACCGGGCCACTACGAGAGCGATGAAAATGCGGAGCGGGAAGGGGAGACGCTGTTCCAGGACCTGGAGTATTTGCACCAGGAGATTCCTACGGTGGCTGGGATGGCGGCGAATGAGGCGTTTTGCAGGCCGACGACGGATAATATTAAGCACCACCAGACCGACAATCTCCGGCAGACGGCGCTGAGATGCGAATACGTAAGGACAATGCTATTCTTATTCTTTAGAAAAATACTAAGGTGGAAAAATTATACTAATAAGAGATACTCTAACTGGAAAAAAAACAGATCATGAAGGTTCTATTACACCTCAGGGACCGAAACGAGATGCTTTCGTCCTTCAACCAGCGCGAAATTTACAGCGTGCTGCCATAGCGAAGATATACACCACCGTCATAAACGCGCCCGACGAAATGTCCCTCCTGAACCCGAAACTCTCCAAGAAAGGCGCCGCAGGAAGATTCGGAACCCCGTCTCGAATATCCGGCATGCCGTCTACACCGCCGCCTAAAAGCCGCGCGGAAGGGACCGCCGGGCAGGAAGCTCTACCGGAGATACAGCTGCTCCGAAAACTGGGCGCCGCCCCGCCGCCCGTGATGAACGGCAAGACGGCGGCTACGCTGTACGGCGACCGCAACGCCAAGCTGATGACCAGGAGGATACGTACCGCAAATCTGCGACGGATAGCATCGAGAAGGCGCTCGACGAATCGAGGAGGATGCAGTTCCTCTTGGAAGATGCCGTCATGGTGGATTCGAAGTGGGCGGGTGAGAAGGTCCGGTTGATGGACAGTGGTATACAGGGCAGCTTGGACAAGATTGAGCAGAGGTTCGGTCGATGGGAGGAGAAATCGGCAAGCTGCAAAAGTCTGGCGCTTCGCCGGCGGACGACGCGAGGTTGGCGGAGTTTATATCAACGTGGAATGTGGAAGTGTAAAGGAGCTCGATATAAATTATTAAAATAAGTTAATTAAATAAAACGCCCGGGGACTTTTTTATAATGCTGCATAAGAAAGTTTTTAACGTGATCATAAAGTGCTGGCTTAGAACATAACATAATACCTCTATATACAAAAGCTCCTAAGCTTCTAGACTCAGTTCACGCATTCGCTAAACCAAGCCTCCCAATCCTGTACTTTGCCCATCTTTATGCTCCCCCCTTTAATCGTAACGTTCACGCCGACGTCCGCCATCATCTCCCACGAAAACTCCCTCCCGTCATCATCGCCCAAAATATCACCTCCCCCTTCATCCTCCCGCCGTCCTCACCCTTCCCAGCATCCTGTAAACCCTCCCCTTCGTATCCCTCAGCTTCTCCAATTCCCCTTCAAGCAGTTTACCGATTTACCGGCCGTAAAGCCGTAAACAAATCATTCTTATTACACGCCAGTAACACGGGTATCCCTTCACCCCTCGCGGCGCTAACGGACCCCGTGCTCGCCATGCACCGCTTCTGCACCGCCAGCAGGATATCGTACAGGTACGTAACCGTATCGTTCAGCGATTGAGGTGTTGTAAGGCTGCGGAGTCTAGGAGGAATATTAGGCCCTGCAGCTGCTTTGTTGTTTCAGAGATGTAGTCGAACGTCGAGAGCGGAGCTTAGGGTGCCGGGGTGTCCATTCAAGCTTTGCTTTGCGTTTTGGAGCTGTAGTAGTAGTAGCGGTAGCAGAAGTCATTGTCTTCATTGTCGCTGTCGCCGGGGTAGAAGAGAAGCGTCTTTTAGGGTGAAGATGGCGGCGGAAGGGTTGTGGAGGTTTGCGTGTCGGAGAGGGTACCGTTTGTAGCTGCGCGAGGTGAACAAAGGTAGAACATTAGTTAACTGGTTTGGAAAAATAAGCGACAAAAAAAATCCTCAATATGACCATAACCAGTTGTTAGGTCTGGCGCTATTGAATCCAAAAAAAAAAAAAAAAAAAAAAGCGCTGCCAATTATGCGCCTGGCGTATGGAAAGGCAAAGCAGAGGGCGAGAACGCACATATGTGAGCAGGCTGTCTTTCCCACTCCTTAGGCCGACGGCCATGAAGTAGGACGCGACAGCTTTAGGACGGAACCTATGAAGTGCAGCAGCAGCGGCACCAGGAACACCACCAGCAGGGAGACTATATGATCTGCGGCGTCGCGATCGCATCGAGGCCGCCAAAGGAGCCGCTCATTGTCGCAGATTGTTTTCTCCCCTTCTCTTAGGGGATATCGTGTTGGGGAGGGATGCTTGTTTGTTAAGGTGAAGGCTTGGGTTGAGAGGATTTTCGGTTTGGAGAATGTGGATTGAAGACTAAAGCTAACCACCTCACGACAAACGAGCGCTTTGTACCCAAAAAAGGAAAAAAAAAAAAAAAAAGGAAATACGAAAGAACAAAAAAGCGGTTGAGAATTGAATAGACAGACCTTGCTTCAAATCAATGAATAATATGAATATTATAATGTACAAATATACGTATAGACTGTCCAGTATACTCATCTACCTCTACTTAGTATGACATGAACACGTATATTTAATGTAACCAAGGATTACTTAAGCGGCAGTGTATCTCTATATACACTTTTTTGGTTCCTTTTTAGCTACTTGTGAGACCGACCTCTAATTCTGCCTTAGATCTTTCTTCTTTCGATCCCCTCTTATTTGGTGGTTAAGCTATGAATGAGTACACAAAAGGTATGGTGACGTGTGTCTATTAGTGAGTGGTTCCCTTCCTTCCCCCTCCATCTCCCTCCCTATCTGCACCCCTTTGTCCTTCCCCCCGGACCCACACACCAGGGTTTTGAGCTACGGGCCAAGTCCAACTTGTAACCTGTTTTGCCCGTATTCTGCTAACGTGTGCCTGGGGGTTTTTTTTTTTTTTTTTTTTTTAAAAAAAAAAAAAAAAAAAAAAAAGCAGCGCGTCTTTCTCGATTGTCATGTTAGAGATCTGATCAGTAACTAACAAACAACAAGCAGACTTTTTGTTCTTTTTCCTTCTTTCTATCTCTCTTTTTTTTTTTAAAAAAAAAAAAAAAAAAATTTCTCTGCCCATGAAAAGTAGTTTTAATCCTCTGACCGTTTAAGACATTTCACTGTAGTCATATACATTTCACAGGCTTTGACGGACGAACAATAAGTAGTGATACGAACTATGAGAGAATAAATAAATGAAAAAAAAAGAAAAAAAGAATCAAGAAAAGGAACTTTCTTTAAAGACAAGGCTTTTTTAAAAAAAAAGAGAGGGTACGGAAGGGAAGAGAAGAAGACGAAGAACATAGTTCATTCTGTCTCATTCAGCTAGCTAATCGCGCCGCCCCTCGGAAGTTAAGTTACTTACTTCGAACCTCTCTAACTCTTCCAACATCAATAATAGCAAACAAAACCCCAAAGGTCTTTTACTTTTCTTTTATTTCTTTCTTTCATATCTTCTTGACATCCCTACAAATTTTTTTTTTTTTTTTGTAAATTTCAGCATCATCTCTTACTCTCTTATCGCCGGTTTTCCTTCTTCACCTGGTTCTTTTATCCTTGCTTCCCCTTGGATAACAATTACGCTTACTACTATAAAAAGAGCTTTGAACGAGTTAAAAAATCAAATCGGATAGAGTTGAAAAATAAGAGGTAAAGGAGAGAAGATAGAATTAAAAAAAAAAAAAAAAAGGGAAAAAGAATTATTCCTTTTTTTTTTTTTCATTTCTCTTCTTTTTTTCGATTGTCGAATGGATAGCAATGGAGAAGGCAGAGCCTTATCCATGGCGGTCGAGAACAGCAGCATCAGCACCAGCAACACGGGTTCCACTCACAGCAACAACCCCAACGGCGCAACCAGCAGCAGCAACAGTAGCAACAACATAACCATCATCAACAGCAGCACATCCCCGACCGGTAACGTAGCATCTCCGGTCACTAACAGAGCTCTGGTAAATGAACCTACCCCTCCCAGGCGGATTTCCAGCGAGGACGAGGATCCGGCGAGGCCAAGAAAGCGACCAGCGACCCTGGCGTCCGTGCAACAGATAGAGCTCTTGAACGCGGAGCACATGGCGAATAGCATTGGCTTCCACAACCCGGATCAGGCCCACTTCGCAAATCCCCGCCGGAAAGGGATTTCCCCCAAGGAGCTGATCCCACCCAATCCCCGTTAAACCAGGGACAGCAGCAAGTCGTAAAGAAGACGTGGAGATGGTTCGCCAAGCCCCGTCGATGCACGGACGGCGCCGACGTGGTCGGCAGCATCGACAACACCGTACACAGGCTGCAACAGCAACAGCTGCTGCCGCAACCGTCGAAGAACAAAACCCGCCCGGAGACACCGCCACAACAACAACGGCGGCGACGACGACGACGACGACGGGGACAGTGACGGATGGTGCTCCAAATACCGTCACAGACAAAGCTACAATAGTTTCAAACAGGCCGTTGTTTGATGAAGCAGACACATTTAACCCTCTTGACAATGGCGAAGACTACGGGAGGAAGGTAGTAGCAATGACGACTCTCAGACTGCAAATGGAGACCAATCAGATAGCAACACCACGAGCGCAAACTATACGACGCTTGCCAAACTGAACAGTCCTCCGTCGGAAGCAGGCGCGAGCGCTTCAGGCTCCTCTGACCAAGCGTATAGGAATAGCCCTGAGGTTGAGGTTGAAGAACTCATGGAGGAGGATGATGACGTTGGCATCCAGATAATGCAGTATCTATCGTATCCTCTAAAATGCCAGAGCGACGAGGATGCCGTCGACTGTTCTATCAAATGCAACAGTCGCTAGACGGAGGTAAGCATAAACAGAAGCAACCCAAGCTCTATTTATTTCGCTACCAGAACGAACGCTATGAGAGCAAAAAGAGTGACATGTCCACTTTAAGCATAGTAACTAACATTTACGCCCTCATCGCTTAGATCCGTGTCCGGTACCCGCACTCTTCGAGCTGGAAGATTGCATATCAAAACTGGCAAAAGAGCCGGAATCATCTTTCTTCAGCACATATATAGCCGCCGCCCCTGCATGGCATTATATCCCAAAGCTTGTCAATAACTTCCTTTATAGAACGTAAAGTGCTTCCTCCCCTTGGTTTTTTACTTCCGAGAATAGTATAGGGATAGGAAAAAAAAGGCGAAAAGAAACGACGAGAAAGAAATGTGAAAAAATGAAGACTGCCCTTTTGATAACCTGTAAAATTGATCGCTAACATTCATCTTTCCATTACCGCCCGCCCCATTTATTGAACAGCGAACCATTTTCAGAATCAGACTTCACGCAGGAGAGTACCCTATATGCGACCAATGGCCTACAACTAACACTGAAGCTTTTCGACGCCCTGTTGAAACTGACCGTCAGATTCATGGAGATCGACAATGCTCTGCTTAACCTGCAGAATCCTTCGCTTGGTGTCGCTCCGGCAGTCAGATCTACCAAACGTAGCGATCGAGATGTTCAAGGATAGTTGTCCGCTTTTTGAATTGCTATGCAACAGCTTCAGAGTGAACATTCTGTCGTGTCAGGTGGACGCCATCAGAACATTCGTGGAAAGCTGTCACGGCGTATCGACCTCCGCAAGCTTGCCGAAACCCTGGCCAAGCTCATCCCAGAACAGCCGGGCCTCCTCGCTGTCTATGTCAGGGTTGTAGAATTACCGCAAAGAATTCTTGCTATTCTGAAGAAATTTGGTGCTATCGATATGATCGATCTGACCCAGGAGGCACAACCGGATAACAGGGTTGAGCAGATCAAGCAAGTCATCTCTGAGGACTGTTTAGCGATGATTCTTTTGTCAGTCACGCTACTGCGGAATCTTCTCGAGAGGAACGTTCCAGCCGAGAAACGCGACCTTAACCGGGCCATCGATAACACAACGTTGTTAGCGTATTCGTTCTACGTTTTGATCCTCAGATCGGAAGGGAAGAATTTAAATCAATCACTGAAGGGACTTATCGGATTTGAATATCGACAATTCCGCCCTTCTCATTAAGTGGTGGCTGAAGCTAGAAATTCACAATCTTGGCATAAGGTCCTGCAAGAAGCTCGAGCTCCGTCTAAGTTGTCTGAACGCATTTTGCGAAGAGCTTCTTTCTGCCTGGAATGCCTGCCAAATGTCGCCGGACCACCCGCTACTACAGTAAGCTATATTATCTGTTGTCTCCAGAATATATATAAGCTGAGTCCTGATACACTAACTTGCAAAAATTTTTTTCTTTAGATGTATTTTTAAATTTATACAGGATTCAAAGATCGTAGAGTATCTGTTCGGGCCACAGTCACACTTCCAACTGGTTCAGAAGTCATCGAACGTTGTAGGATACCTGGTGGTCTTGAAGAGCTTTTCGGACTACTACAGGCAGACGATTTGGCAACCGCTGGTCGAAAATAGGGACAAGAGATTTGTTCATGCCACGATACATGTTCTAAATGACCTCGTTAATAACATGCCACATGAACAGCATACGTCAAACTGTGTAATCATGAAAAGTCTGCCTCTGTCAGCTTGGGATCCGCCGCTCATTGATTACCTTCAGAGCGTTCTGATTGCACTTACGAAACCGTTCTATGAGCCGAACACTACCGTAAGTTGTTCTCATCGAATCATAGTAATCGCGTAATTCTAGTTGTGATGCGGTTCGTATGTTAACATCTTCCTCAGAAGATAGACCTCCCGTGTACGAACTCCTGATTCATCTCATACACGAGGCCTTCGCGGCCAAATGTGACGGTACACCGTGTGGACCGTGAACGCTCCAGCAATACTTGACTTTGCCTTTAGGGAACTACAAAGCATGACTCAATTAGGTCCTAATCCAGAGGAGAGACTTGCGATATTCGATAGCTGTATTTCAGAGATGAAAAGCAACTCGAAGTACGCTATCAGTAGCGTTTACGTTCTTAATGCATTCGTTATTCCGGATGGTAAGCTTCCAAATCATATATATATATATATATATATATATAGAAATGATAAAAGGAAACGTTTGATGTCCCCAAATACTAACAACATTTGGTTTCTTCCTTCTGACAGGTAGAAGGTCTATTCCGACAATTATGCCAATGTCAAACAAAAGAGAAGACCTGAATTTCCTCATAAACGAAATGGAATTAGTCCCACTCGTAGTCAAGGAGTCTCTCATTGCGTCGAATGCCAGGAAATGCCAGAAAAAACTTTACTAAAGCTAGCCCCGTATTACGAAATTTTATATACGATAATACTCTATTTTTCACACTCAATTTCCTCGCCTTGGAGTGCTGAGATTTGGACTTATCTCTTCGGTGAAGAGTCCAGGAGCTTTCAAGTGAGAGAAAATTCATTTACTTTCCTGAGCAATCTCATGGAAAAAATCAACAACGTTAGTATACCCAGCCCCCTTGATAGAAAGCTTGCGGATGATTGCCTCGGTATTAGCAGTGACGTGAGTCTAACATGCTCTTTTTTGCGTAACTGTTTAGACCGATAATGAATTCCTCAGCACTTGCTTTCTATTATATTTCCCAAAGCTAGATCCCTCGCTCTTTGTTCCATCATCACTGGACTATGTTGTTAAGGCAATGGACTACCTGCGGCGGGTACACAATGTAAGACGAGCTTGAGTAAAGTTGATTTTCTCCTCAGGGCATTAAGTATGTCATGAAAAGAACTAACACTGTAGCTCCTTAGGGTAAACAGGCGTACAGTGATGATATTGTTGAATTCGAGGGGTCCGATCAGATGTGGAGAATAATTCTGAACGCGCCGCAAGACCAGCTCGCGGCAAAAGCAATGACCTACTTCGTGGCGATGTATCTCGATGTAAGAAATATGCCTGAACCCTGTTTAATATCAAACTTTTGCGGTCGCTAACATGTCTATCCATAGAGCCACAAATCACCCAGCGGTCGCCAGATGTTATACACGCCACTCATACCCACATTATCCGCAATTGTATTAATCACATAACATCGGCTGCGGCGAGCTTAGCGTCTCATCTGAGGAAAGTGGATTGGACGCTACAGCTGACGGAATGACCAAAGACGGAACCGAAACGACAAAAGTCACCTGGAGTTGCAATTTAAGAGGAGTTTCTCCCTTCTGACTAAGTTCTTAGAGGGTCACAGGTCTCGACCAAGATACGTATCTACGCAATCTATACAGAAAGGCCCCGAGTTCATCCAACGGGGTAATCCGCTAAAGCTTAGAGTGCAACTTTACGCCAGGATAGCAAGTTCACGTCTACGGTATATACTCAACTCATTCTGTAGCTCCAGCTTTGCTATTGCTTCTTTTATCCCTCTCCTTTTGGAGATATATCCATGGAAATGCAATGTCACCTCTGCTCCATTGCAGGTTCTTTGGTTCCCAGTTTGACCAGTCGCTAATTCCTAGACTTGCGGTCATAGGTGAACGATATTACTGTAGGAGATGGTATCACGGGAGCTGAATTCTATGCATTTCTCTCGCACATGAGTGGATTCGGAGAACTTCGTGTTTTGACATCGGGGAGAGCTGAAACTCAAAGACGAGAATATGGATTTACTCTCGATGAACCTTGGCGACGCCAGCTCTTACAGCTGATGAAGCGTCCTTCTCCGGTTGAAAATGCCGGCACACCAACGGGCAAAGTCGGCCTCACTTTTGCAGAATCGGAAACGCTAACATTTTGACAAACTCTATGATCTCCTCAGACTTCCAGAGCGATATTGCAATCCGGTATGTTTCTTTAAAAATCATAGGATCTCTTTCCCCCTTCACTTTTCTTTTTCTTTTTCTTTTTTTCTTGTTTGAGGCCCAGATGCCTTACTTACCACTGGTACTTATCATGGTTTTGCAGATCTGGTGCCTCTTACGACAATTTCCGCCTCAGGACCAAGTACTGGAACGAATACTACCTCACGGAGGAGGATCGAAGATATATTACCTCAAGACTATCCTTTTCAAGTACTATATTCTCTATATTGCGTCAAGCATGCCTTAGCAAATGAGAGTTCGGGAATCGCATGGTTCCTTTCCAGCGCGGGTTGTAAACTGGCTTACTCGCTTCCTTACTACCTCCAAACTTTCGGGCCCAACTAGTATTCAGCTTACTCAACTATGCGATCTTTTAGAAGACCTTTCCATCGCATTGAATTGTAAGTGCGCGTTAACTTGATAACTTGCTAGATACGTTACTTATTAATATTCTATATCTATATAGCTACGAGTTCTCCGGCGGAATCGCTGTCCTTTGCCGCCGAGAATGGCCGACTTGTCAACAAGCTCCTGGGTATTCTCAAGGATGTTGCGCGACCAGAATTGCAAGGGCTTAATAACCCGTCCATGATGCTCATTGTGCGGTCATTTGAAACTCTTCTTGCCGCTTGCCAGTTCCACGCTAGTATCTGGGAAACATTAAAGAGTGACGAACGTTTCAAAACTGTGGTCTCACTGTACTTGCTTCGCGATCAACGGCCACAAATACGGCAGAACTTCAAGAAGAACATAAATAAATTTTGCGAGACGGCGCCTCCGAATGCCCTGAGCCAGGAGAACAACATTGCAGAAGACGGCGCGGAGGATAGTGGCTCAGTTTCACTGCCTTACTAGATTTTCCGATAGCTTTGTGGACCATTCTAAATGAACTTCTCCCTGGTACTTTCGAAACCCCGCAGACCGCTGCAGAGCTGTTCGAAACCGCTCACTCGCTTCTTGTTCGCCTCATACAAGGAGCTTGGCCGGGACTGGATCTTGAGTCGTACCTGCAGGAGTGTGCAATGTTTTGACCCAGGCAGAGTCGCGCAATGTGGCTGGCGGACTGCTGGAAGGCTCGATTGTAAATGGATACGCGACGTTGCTCATAGCTTGCATGCGCACCTTGAAGGAATGGGCCGTCCCTTAATTCTTACAAGTTGGTTTTTTCTTTTCCTTACGGTTCTTTCCGAATTTTAGGAAGATAGCTGCGGTTGGCATTATCTGGTGTCTATGTGCTACGTCGCTGACAAGTATCGGTTTTTGCGCAGGGATGTTCCTCAGCTGCTCTATGAAAGATATCTGTTTCCAAGCCCGTGGACTCAGAACTTCAGGAAGACCCAAGCCTTGTAGTCAAAAAAACATGCCGTTGATGGACGAACTCGCCCGTGCACGGCTCTACGAATTGATGTCCCATTTCCTGTCCGACACGAGCGCAATTGCACAGATGATTCAGCTAGAAGCAAATCTGATGGATGAAGGTATATTCTCACGTAGTCCTTTCTTATAAATATCGAATGCGTTGCTAATCATCTCATTTTGATCTTCACAACTGTTGCAGTATTTGATGACGGTCTCAATGTTCCTTCAATGTGGACAGAACTAGATGGTTGCGTGCCCAGGCAGCTACGTGGGCTTGCGGAATCAGTCTAATACATGCTATCTCAACTCCTCCTAACACAGCTCTTCATGAATTTCAAATTCCGGAATTTTGTCCTCGAGTTTCCGATTAAGGATATGGAGACCAGAAGCTGCTCTACCTCGCCCAGGAACTGTTCGGGAATCTGGAAAAATCGATGCAAAAGTCGTTTGAGCCAAGAGAGTTCACCATGGAGATCAAGGATTATGAGAATCAGCCATCGATGTCACTGTACAATGGATGTGGACGAATTTTACAATCTCTTATTCGATCGTCTCGAGGGGAGATGGAGTCTTCAGATGAAAGAAGGTATTCCGTCAGTTCTATGGCGGCGAGCTCGTACAGCAGATGAAATGCAAAGAGTGCGATCACGTGTCCGAGAAAGTGGAGGCATTCTCTGCAATCCAATGCGATATCAAGGGAAAGCAAAACCTCCAGGAATCGTTACGAGCCTACGTTGAGGGCGAGTCTATGGACGGGACAATAATACTCGTGTTCGGGCTGCCACCGCCATGTGGACGCCGTCAAAAGAACGTGTCTCAAGAATATCCGAATCATTTGATTTTCCATCTGAAGCGTTTTTGATTACGATCTCAGAGCAATGTTGCGCAGCAAAATCAATGATTACTTTGAGTTCCCGTCCGAGATAACATGCGGCCTTACACGATTGACGCCCTCGCGGACTCTAATAAGAACCAAGAGCTTGAACCGGATATTTTCGACCTGGTTGGCGTTTTGGTACATAGCGGCACTGCGGAATCTGGCCACTATTATTCTTACATCAAAGATCGGCAGAATTCTTTGGGAGGATTAGATTCACGCTGGTACGAATTTAACGATTCGGAAGTATCCATTTTCGACCCCAACACGATCCCGGCGCAATGCTATGGTGGCAGTGACACCCACACGACAAAGGATATGATGTCGCCCATCACAATCCCGAAGCCGTACAGCGCTTACATGCTTTCTACGAACGCCGCTCTTCTATGCAAAATTTTCTGTTAGTACGCTAGAAAGCAAAGTCCCAAAGGAGTTGACGTGCAGGATCAATCACGAGAACGAGCTTACTATTCGCAGGTACTACTCTTTGATCCCGGCACCTGGGCTTCACTATCGATCTTGTCAGGCGCCTTAAATTCCTGGAAGGCGGTCGGTGCTCAGAAGATCACGTCCTAGAAACTTCTTCGTTGAAGCTCTTGTTCGATACGCTCTTCTCGGTTGCGGGCCGCATTAAGGATTGCTTAGAGCTCGACGATTATTATAGCCTCCTAACGGAACTTTTTAATAAGTGTTCGGAGTGCTCCCATCAATTTTGTAAATGGCTGCTCGATAGACCCGAGGGCTTGAGGACTGTGCTGCTCAGGAACACAGTCCAGAAGAACCGGAGAGGCTGGGGGAATCTTCTTCTGACGGCCTACAAGCGTCTTTACGCCGATGAAATGGACCTTCCGGTCCAAAATTCGCGGAATACTCAAACCTATCGTTCGATATTTTTAGAGATATAGTCGGCTTCTTCAAGGGGTTTTCGAATTTTTGTATGCGCACACTCGAGCTTGGGACGATTACTTTGAGCTTCTAGAGACTTCGCCTTGTTATCGCCTTTTGAAGCCCGCTACTTCATCCAAGAAAACTTTCTTCGCAAGTGTATCGAGATTCTTCTGATCGATTACGTCCCGAGGAGCACCCGCCTGGAGTTCGGGAACCTGTGGCGCCTGATCGAAAAGGGTAGAAGTTCAGTACGGAAAATGATGGACTTTATCAGAGTACTTTTGGATAATTGCGACTATAACGAAGAGCCCGTAGACGACGAAGACAGAGATACGGAGTTTATGTCTGCAAACGAAGACGACAGCCGCTTCCGCTCACCAAGATTGAGTTTGACTATCTCAAGTTTAGCGTCAAGAAGATGGGCATCTGCTTTATCTATAAGCCGCTCGACCAAAGCTGCAACGTCGACGCAAGCTCGCGAATCCTCAAGAGAATCGTAGAACAACAACCAGACTGGATACCGATGTCCTCTATACTGAAAACCTTGTACAACGGTGTTTGTGTAGACCCAGCTCACATGGCCGAACCTTTCCTGAAGCCTTGGTCGCGGTGGTTGGCGGCTCTCGTTCGCTGCATGAAGTAGGACAGATCATCAAGAGAGTATCTCAAGAAGTTACGACAATCGGCCAACACGGGGCAAGGAGCACTTGGATTTCTTTCAGAACCTACTGCGCCTCAGGGATTCACGTGGATCAAGACTTCATTCGCTCTAAAGTAGTGGAAACATTGCCGGAGTGGGGACCTGTGCTTCTAACGTACTGGAGCAAGCCGTTCGGGACGCGACCGAGTGTTTTGTAAGCGATCTAATTTTCTCGCCGCCTGAGGACGAAACCGAAAATGCCCGGGTCAATCGACTTCATCGCACTCATTCCCTCGTTATTAAGTGCTTCGAGTGGACTGACGCGCGGTTTCTGAAGAACAAAACGGGGAGGGTTGACCAAAAGAGATTCACAAGCGTTTTGAAGGTCCTCGAAGCCGAATCATTAATTTGAAAGGAACAGAGCAGATTAACCTCCTCGAGTACAAGTTTACAGGTAATTTTGGCTCGTTATTGAACTACTTCACTTCGCGCAATATTTCATTTGATTTTGTCCATTTATGCGACGTACTTAGCTGACCGATGCATTACCTTGTGCTAGATCTACAAACTTTGTTGGATAAGGTCATTGCTGAGGACGAGCCTTATGGTAAGTTTTTTCCCCGCGGTATCTTTGTTCCTGAATATCTGAAGATGACTTTGCTAATATCGTATTTCTCCAAAAACAATAGCCGAAGATTGGGCCAATTCGGACAACGATATGAACAGTGATTCCCACTCAATAGATATCGACAATGATTACAACAGCGCATAGAAAGTCTGATATCTTTTCCTTTCTTTCTTTCTTTCTTTCTTTCTTTCATTTATGTTTCGCGCGAAACGACTACGATTGTTTTTCTCCAGATCTTACATCAATTTTTCGTTATAGATTCCATCGTGCCTTTCACAATGTTCTTTCTTTTGGGGGTTCAAACATCCTTATTTCATTTCTTCATTTCTTCTCTCTTTTTTACTATCATTATATACTGGACTTTAGTCTTCTGTCTACCGTTAGGATTTGGTATCAGGTGTTTTTCTTTTTGTTTAACGAGCTTTTTCTTCTTCTTCTTATTATATATAAGCCAGCATGGTAATGGTTGTTCTCTATCATAAGGCTTCGATTCCACCACGGAAGTTATAACAATCATATTTATTTCTCTTAAAATGGTGTTTTTAGACCTCGTTATCGTTCTCATTCTGCGATACGTTGAAAGTCCTTGGGGGGATCTTGTGCTTTTGTCTTTATGTGTTTTGGGCAAGATTGTTGTAATTGCTATGATTTCCATCGCTGTTTTCTAGTCTTTAATTCTTTCATCAAAGTCTTGCGTTTACGTTCTCGTCGTCTCCCTTCTTTTCTACCAGTGACAGAAGGTGCGGTCGTATAATCTATAATATTATACTCAAGATATTTTTTTTTCTATAAGAGTTACGTTTGCTATTTTCATGATGAGTTGGCTTTTTTTTTTTTTTTTTTTTTTTTTTTTTTTTTGGTGGGGGATATATCAAGGGAACTGAGATCATTTCGGATTTCCAATGTTTTATCATCTTGCGAACAGTTTATCTCGTTGGCGTTCTGGTTGTATTTAAGATCTATACATTTTGCCTCTCAGCGTTTACAATATTCAACATTGAATCTCACGACATTCCTTCTCGTGTGCATATCCGACGAAAAAAATATCATTACTAAGTATTGCCGTACAGGAACTGTCTCAATGATGAAATTACCTGTCTTTCTTCCATTTCTAGTTCTATTATTTGAAAATATATTCGTGATATCTCCCCTCGGAATGATATGATAAAACTTCACCACCAGATTAATACAGCTCTTGTCTCTCCTCTTGAAAGATATCTATTTTCTGCCCGCATTGACAATGGCAGTATATTCTGTGTGAAATTCGTGATTTGAGGTGCAAATAACCTACCGTATCACAAGAGATGCTCTGCATCTAGGGCTGTAATGCATACTACCAGATATGCAAATTTTTGACATGTCGTACACAATTGTTGATGTATCAATTGTTGACAGATGTTCGTTTCCGATACATAAACATTATAAAAAAAAGGGCCTTAAAATTTTGAAATAACGTTATACATCTCTAATTTTATATTCGAGCCTATCTTTGCTCAGCCTTCGTTTTCATCCTCGGTACCTCCTCATCATCAGAAGATTCGGCCTTTTTAGCAGGCTCGACTGCTTTTACCGAATTCAGCCTTTCAAGCTTTTCTAGCCTCTCCTGTTCGAGACGCTGGGCTTGGAATTCTTCAGCAGCCTTCAACCCCCTGGAAGTTAGATAATCGAAATCCTTTCCGCTGAAATTATCTAAAAATGATAAGAAAGCGTTAAACCTTTAAGGGTAAATGTTAGCAAATCTTTTATCTGTAGTGTGATTGTATTCCGTACTGAAAAACTTACATGCTAGATTTCTCCTCCTGTATGAAGAGCTTGTCGTAAATAAAGTCAGTCTTGAAGGCATCTATTTTTTCTTTGTGTATCTCAAAGTCTATGGGCCGCCTCTGGAACTGATCCGCCTTCTTGTTGTAATTCTCAAAAACGGGATTCTGTAACAGCAGACCGACGCTGGGAGCTTTCGGGATTGGCATTATGGTCTGACCGTACGCTTGAGTGATCCTCTCGAGCGGGCAGCCGGACCGTATCGTGAGCATGACCATCCCCACCATCTTGCGAATCTGGTGCATCATGAACGATTGACGTGGACCTTGAGGGACAGCCATTCCGTGCTGTTTATGACAATGGGTTCGGATACCTTGAAGCTCTTAATCAGTCTTCGCGCGGAGGCATCTTTGAAAGTCTTCTGGATGGTGAAATTGTGGAAGTTGAAGTTCCCCTCGTAGAGTTTGAAGCCCTGCCTGACCCTTTCCAAGCGCTCCGGAGTAATTCGGTATTCCCGTTTCTTCTTAAGAAATGCGGCTTTGATTGCTTTGCGAAGGCTCTTGATGCTCCGTCTCATAGACCTGGTTGGTGCCGCGGAGCTATTGGTGGTCTTCTCGTCTTGACTTTCAACTTTAATGTTCTCATCTGCCTTTACTTGCTCCTCTGTTTTCTCTCCTACGAGTTGGGGCCATCGCTTTCTCCCTTCGTTTCTTCTGCCTTTGTGGACACACTTTCCTCTACTTCCATTTTATCCTCTACAAGCTCCGGGTCCGTTCTCGATGTACCACCGGCATCCTGTTCTTCTATCGGATCGACGATATCGACGTGGTCATCTTCAGCCGCCCTTCACCCTCGCCTTCACCTTCCCCTTCCAGTTCGTCGTGGGTCAGGGTATAGAGTAGCTCCTCCTCGACCGTTTTCCGGTTGTAACCCAATGCTATCATGTCCTCCGTGACAACCGGTATCGTATTCTCCCAGAATTTTCCCGTATCGTCCAGCGAGCCTCCCACTCCTTAAGATCCCCTTCATCCTCCGCAGCCTTTCTCAGACGCTCTCCGAAGTAGGTGCGAGGGTGAGGCGGCAGGAAGGTGTACGTCGGGACGAGGTATTCGTACACGCGCGAATCGCACAGCTGGTAGCAAGAAAAACCACCGGTCGTCGGGATTATGTCCCAGATCCGAATCTGCGGGACCAGCACCGCGTTGATTTTGTCGATAATGTCGGGATCTTCGATGATCAGCTTCAGGGAAATAACGTTACCGGCGGCGTGGACGCCCTTATCCGTCCGCGCGCACCGCACGAGGGACGATTTTTTGGGGTCATCGGAATTCGCTTGCGATATGGCCTTGGCCTTGACGAACGCTTCGAAGAGGTCGCCTCGATCGTTTTAGTTGGTGGGTTCAGTTGCATGCCCCTGTAGCCCGTGCCGCAGTAACCGATGAGTACGGCAACCTTCTTCTTCGGCCTGCGCTCCTCCCTCTCTTCCCCCTCCGCTAGCGGCCGTGCCCGCCGCGTGGCCTGCTTCTTCCTCGGAGCTCCGTCCTCCGCACCGCCGTCGCCTTCGCCTTCAGACCCGTTGCCATCAATGGCGTCTTCAGTAGGGTTAGCTTCGCCATTCTCGTGGTTTATCTTTACCCTTTTAGGATCAGGCCCGTCGTTGTCCCTGGGACCTCTAAAAGAAGAAGCGTTTGCGGTTCTTGTTGGAGCCGCGTTTCCAGCCCCCCCAAGCCCGTTTCCCCTTAGGATGCCGCATAGCTAGTATGCTATAAGTGAGATTCCCGCGGAGTTCACAACGCGCCGAAGTTAGAAGCGGTGCTCCGGAAAACAGGCGTCGTAGAATTTTGGAAAGAATTTGTATTTTTTTTTTTTTTTTTTTTTTTTTTTTTGGATTGAATGACGATGCCGCGGAGAAAAAATAAATAAATAAAAAATAGAGAATCTTTCAGCGGCGGGGCGTTTTCCACTCGACAAGAACTCTCGGAAAGCTACTTGGCTGATGGTTAGTCACTAGTCCGGCTCCTCAAAAACAGCGTGAAAGAAAAGACAGATGACTACAAAAGCTGATCTGAATTCGAAAATCGCCTACCGTATAAAAAAGACAAAGAAAAAGAAAGAACTGGACTGGACTTTGCGTGGCTAAAAGAGAGAGAGAGAAGCTTATTTTGGTGGTAAAACTCAGATAAGAAAATTGCTTATTTTACTTGAGGATGCTCCAAATTCCAATGTCCGGCAAAATTTTTTCAAACTTCAAACCTCTTTTTCAACTCTTCCCCAGATCCAAAACCTCCATCCTTAATCCTCAATTGAAGCGCAAAGAGGTTTACAAAGACAAATAAAACCACAATGAGACCGTTACAGATGTGGAAACCCAACGGTATTCGAGAAGCTCGCAAACTAGTAAGTAGAAGTAGTGCGCTTCCGCATTCTTTTCCAGATAGATTAAAAAATAAAGCTAAGTACAACCGTCATTTCAGCATCGGCCGCAACATATCCCACCTCATAGACCGGCCCGACGACCCTCACACCTTCCGCCTGCAAAAGGACCGAGTCTACTACGTCCGCACTTCAATAGCCAACCTCGCGACCTGCGTGCCCCGCGCTTCCTTACTGTCCCTCGGTACCTGCCTCGGCAAGTTCTCGAAGACGGGAAAGTTCAAGCTGCACGTTACCGCCCTCGACGCCATCGCCCCGTACGCGCGCTACAAGGTGTGGGTGAAACCGAACGGCGAGATGCCGTTCTGCTACGGGAATAACGTCCTGAAGGCGCACGTGGGCCGCTTGGGGAGGACGTGGTCGAGCACCAGGGTATCGTCGTTTACAATATGGGGATATACCGCTGGGATTCGGAGTGACGGCGAGGAGCACGGCGGAGGTTAGGAGGCTGGATCCGACGGGTATAACGGCGTTCAGGCAGTCGGATATTGGGGAGTATTTGAGAGATGTAGGTCTTTTCCTGGTATTATATCGGTTATTTCCAGCGAGTCGGATACTAACCTTATAATTTTTTGCGGTATAGGAATACATTATTTACCTAATCGGACGATACCAATTCTCTTTATTTTTTCATCTTATATGTCACAGCCCATTCTCCAATCTCCTCGGTTTGCACGGCCTCTTGTAATTTTAGCTTTTTTTTTTTTTTTTTTTTTTTTTGGTAGTAATATAGAACAAGGCGCAATTAGGTGAAAGCTTTTTGTGTTTAATATATTAATTAAATAAAGTATTATTATTTCATCTATTTCTTCCCTTTGCCTTTGCCCTTCTTTTTACCGCTCTTGCTAGCTCCACCTCCGCCTGTTTGCGCAACCTTTTTAACGCTGTTACCGCCTATCATCTCGACGTCCCCGTCAGACGCTACCGGCCCACCCTGGGTAAGGTCCCTCATCTTCTTCTTGTCCTTCTTTCCCTTGGGCTTGTACGTGCTCCTGTCCCTCAGCGGCAGCCACCTCTCGGGTCGGGTTTCTTATCGGGGTCGTAGTTCTTCGGTAGCTTTGTCTTCCGCTTCTTCTTAGGCGGCAGGACTTTAGATTTAGATTGCTTCTCCGTAGACCGTTTGGCCGAACCCGTTGCCGATATTCCGGAGCTGATGAGGTTGTCGATATCTATGCCGCTGATGAGCTGATTTATAGATGTCATCTGCCGTATGTGTCTTCGGAAGCCTCTCTCGGTTAGAAGCGACGTAGCCGGCGTTCGCCATAGGACTTGGAGAGGTAGACATCAGCGTAGCGAATATCTCCGCAGCTTCTCCTGAGCTCCTGGTATTGTCGACGGTAACTTCGAGATTCCAGATGCTAGGAGTATTTCCGGGTTCTACAAAATCAACAGTTGTTGTCAATACAATAATTACTATACGTGGAGACGAAGAGAATAAATAGTCATAGGAACGCACCGATCCGTTGTCTTCCCTCCAGTAGCTGCTAGCGTTCTCGAGTTCCGTCTTTATTCCCTGCTTTCTGCTTGTAGTCCGTAGAGCGCGACTATTACCCCACGACGCCCGGCAGGTATCTCTTCTCCGGCTGGTCTTCCAGTGCTTTCAGAAGGGAGTCGAGGACATTCAATGCGCCAGTGAGATCCTTCTCCTTCATGAAAGCTTGCACTAGTGTGAAACACAGTCCTATATCAGCAGGATTGCCTTGTAAACGGCTTCCAGCTTCTTCAGCTTTCGTTTTCGGTTTCAGACTAAGCTCCTCCTCGGCACCTATCGAGGCGGCCGCTGCGATCGTAGACATTGAATAATCGCTAGGGAAAAGCTTCAAGTGCTGCTTCGACAGCACATTCGCAGCGTGCAGCTTCCCGACTTTCAGTGCTAGCGTGGCGCATTCCTATGCAGTATCCGGGACTGAAATGTGAAAGGCTTCAATGTTGATTTGTCGCTAGGAGCCGCGCTTGCGAATAATCGATTTGCAAGGTGGGCATTATCCGGTACGCCGTCAATACCACATTGTTCGTAGCTATTGGTTTGAGAGATTCATCGTTTAAACTGCGCGAGAGTTAGCAAATACACGTATCACTTATGACCAAGGAAAGCTTCTTTGAGACTATTGTACCTTCTGATATCTATCGACTTGCAAATCTCTGCAGCTTCAGACGTCTTCCCAGCTTCACGAGGACGTATATCTCCTGCACCAGAATGGGAGCTAGCTCGGCTGCCATTTCCGCTTCCGAAAGCCCTTCGATCGCAGAGCATAAATCTTATTTTTGGCCAGGTTGGGTAAACAGATAAGCACATATATAAGAGCTCTAGGTAGGAAGAGTCTAAGATACCTTTCGCCCTCTTAAGCAGCACTAGGCCACACGGTAGTCCCCTCTTGCGATGTTTAAGGATGCCGCGTTAAAGGCTGTTCGTAGGCATCGAGGTCTTCCCGGTTCGTTTTAGTATGCGGCACACGGTCGCCTTGGCCTTGAAAACCGTCTGAGCCTTTGAAGCCAGCAGATTGACCTTGAGGTCGTAGTCTTCGCTTTCGGCATACGCCTTGGATCCGGTAAGGTTACGTATAGTTTTAGCGGCGTCGCTAAATTTCTCTAACCGGTATGCCTTACATTCGAGAAATTTCAAGTCAACTTTAGCAACTCTCCTCCAAGGTATTTAATATAGTTTCCTCCAATATGTGAAGAGTGTATTCGAGAGGGCGAGCAAATTACAGATTGAGCTTCCAAGTGTCTTAGACCCCTCCTCCTCTCTCGTCGGCGGCACCATTCGAAGCTACCTCTCGAGCTTCCTCTAGCCTTCCCGTTTTATACAGGCAATAGGCATGCTCCAGCTCGTTGTGCGATATGTTCTTCCCTTCTTCCCCTTCCAGCAGCTTGAGCGCATCTTCGTATCGTTCGAGCTTGATGAGGGCCGTAACCTTTGTCTCAGAGCGAAGGCGTCCGACTTTGACTTCCTGAGGACGTTGTTGGCGTATTTAAGAACCTCGTCATTGTTCTCCTCTCCGTCCTCAATGGATAGCTTCTGGAGGAGTGATGCTAGCGCCGCAGGAGTGTACTGCTGCGCGGACATTTGGGAGAGAGGTCCGAGAGGTCGATAATCAGAGCAATCGCGCCTCTACTGTCGAAAAGTAGACTATACAGTTGACTTGAGGGGGAAAAAAAAAGAGAGAGAGAGAACAAAGATTTATTCTCAAGGATTTCGCCAATCTAAGGAAGCAAGGGACAAATAGAAATGTAGAGCGATTTCAGGAGTCTTTGAGTGGGATCAAGGTGAAGCTCTACGATATTGCTTCAAGTAGTGCCGGGTGGTTCTTGCTAAAAAAAAAAAAAAACGAAAGGTTTGAGCGAGATATTCGGGAGAGGCGGCTCCACGTTCATCATATTGTGTGATAAATCTTGTTTACACGGCACCCAGGAACACACCCAAAAAAAAAAAAAAAAAAAAAAAAAAAGCATACTCGTAATTTTCACTTGCTTTTAGAAGCTTCGCCATAAAGATACGATAGAGCTCTGACAGATTGTATCTTCTATTCGGTTATTAACTTGAATTAATTATGTATTACTATTTTAGAATCATGAAATATCTAGAAGAATATTTTCATTAGGGTTTTGCCTTCAATTGATTGATCCCATTATTGACTTCAGTCGGATTGTAAATGTTTTTCGGACGTCATCCTACTACTACTACCTTTACACCATTTGCTTTCCGCAAGCGTCGAAGTCTGCCAATGGTGCAAAGTAACCTGCCACTTGGTTTCCTCGTTGAAAAAAAAAAAAATAAAAATAAATATAAATAAAATAAAATAAAAATAAAAAATAATATAGCGCCGTTATACTTAGGTAGTCTATCGATAAGCTATTTCTCAAAATCGCCATATGCTTAGCGAAGCCTTTGAGGGTTGTTGTTACATGCAACATTATCGTCTATTATAATGGGCAGAGGAAAGCGCGGCATGTGTATCAAGTATAGACGAGTAACGAGAGACTTCTACGGCCTATCAGAACTCGCATCGCAACCTTCGCTTCTCGCCGAGTATGTTGATTGACTATCTGGAAGCTTCGCAGCAACCTGTCATAATTATAAAGCGCCAGAGGGGCTGGTCTGGTGCTTGTATTGACGACATGTCTAAAAGGCGCCATGCACCCTAATGCATGTAAACTACAACTTATATATGTATAATATTACTGTACTATTATGAATGTCCTTAGGCCTGTATTTTGAAAGATTCAAGTGCTTGTAGTTTAAGTTTACACTACTAGCACCCGCCGTTTGGTTTCAGAGCGCTGCAATAAAATCTCCCCTACTAATTCTCATATTATTATTACTTTACCCCACGTTCTCGCTGACCCGTATAATAGAAGGGAAGGGGGGGTGAAGGAAAGGCATTCAATGCAGGAAAGCTGTTTTAACATATTTAACAATTAATAATATATCTGGCCATAAAAAAAAAATACTAATACGAGCAAATACCTGTAGATGTCATATACTGCATACATACCCTAACGCATTCCTTGCAAACAAGGGCTCTCCTCCTATTTATCTATTTCATTCCCGTCCGCGTCCTGTTGCTTGGTTGTTAGTTTTATTATTATTTGTGCATCTTTGTGTATTTTTTACTCCTTGAAGTGCGCGATACCTTCGGCAATTCCTCACAATCATCAACCACCATTGAAGCTTAGTTTCCTTGCGAGATTGTCCCATTTATAAAGTCAAAATAGTTCAAATTCAGAAGAAAGAAGAGGAAAAAAAAAAAAAAAATAGAAAGTCGAAAAAATGGTCGCGTTGAGGTTGTTGGCGTTCTCGAGCTTACTGCTCGAAGGTTGGGCGAGATCGGTAACAACGTCGAATTCAGGTCATCCAGGTTGGGGGCTCAGAATTCGTTCGGTCACTCACTACGTAAGTTTCCTGCTCTCACTGACATTCAATCGAAGGAACCAATTCCACCTCTTTCCCATAGTTATCCGGAGAAAATGGCAATTGCCTTCTTACGGTTTTCGCTAATGCGCCTAAACCCGATCTCATGACATTCTAGAATATCGCACGATGGGAGGGAGATTCCAAACTACAAGATATTGGGACAGCCGCACATACTGTCAGATCGGATAGTCCTCACGCCTCCAGTCCCTGGAAACCAAAGGAGCGCACTATGGAACACGAAGCAGAACCAGTTTGCGGATTGGGAGGCCGAACTGTTATTCCGCACGAGCGGGCCCGAGCGCGCGGGTGGAGCTTCCACGTCTGGTATACTCTCAGGGTTCTGGAGGTATTGGCACGAGCACGGTGTATTTGGCTAAGCCGTTCGACGGATTGGCCATCGTGGTAGACAGTTGGGGGAAGGGTACATTCTCTCTAAACATCTGTGCTCGGTTCTGGGATTGAAGCTAACTTGCCCGTTTTCTGACGTGTTTTAGAGCGGTTCGCTGCGGGCATTCCTTAATGACGGCACCCACGATTACTCTCTGCACCATCAACCCCAATCCCTCGCGTTCGGCATTGCGACCTCAACTATCGCAATCTTGGCATCCTCACATGGTGAAGATATACTACAGCGCGGCTAAGGTCTTCGCGTCACCACAAACGACAAGCTCTGCTTTGAGACGGAGAAGGTCAAGCTTCCCGGCAATTACTATTTCGGTGTTTCTGCTGCAAGCGCCGAAAATCCAGACAGCTTCGAAGTCTTCGGCTTCAAGGTCAAGGGGGCAGGGACTGCAGCTCCGGCCTCTCAGCAAACGAGAAGGAGAAGGATATGAAGGCCAAGCAGAGCAACAAAAGCAGCAAGGCCAGGCAGGGCAGCAGAGGAGGAATACAAGCAAATGAAGGGAAAGCCCAGGAGCGAGACAGCGACAGTCCCCGTCGGCGGTGGCGGCAAGTTCGAGTTCACGATACCGATTGGACAAAGTTCAAGACGCAGGATGAACAATTCAAAGAGCTCCATGACCGTTTGCAGTGGATGGTAAGTTCTGTCTGCTTTCCCCCAATTATAACGGAAGGAAAGTTAAAAAAATTTATTGCTAATGCTTGCTATCACAATCCGAAGACCCATCAAATCGCCGAACTTCAGAAAGTCCTCCAGGATAGTATCATGGCGAAGTTGGACACTGTAAAGAACGACGTCAAGAACGATGTCACAAGCGAAGTTACGAAATCCATACGCGAAAACTCTGGAAAGGATGCCATGGGCAGACTTGAGAACAAAATGTAAGAAATCTACGATCGTCTAACTTGAATGTCACTTCCATGGATCACTAACGAGAGTAACTATTTGCTACTCAGTTCTACGATGGACCGCACAATATCTCAAATGCAGCAATCCATCAAGGAAATTAAGGACTCAAACGTCCACCAAAAGATGAGGAACTTCAAAACGTCGTTAAGGACCACCATTCAAACCTTCTCTACTCGCTTCCTAATACAATGCACACCGGTAAGTCATTCCGTCGTCGTTCGTGTAATGTAATTAATTAGTTATTGCCTGTTTTCTTACTAATACTTTCAAAAAAACTACAGTAATCAAGGATAGCGGCCCACGTATAGGCATGGGTATCACGATCCTCGTGGTATTCCAAGCCATGCTCGCTATCGCTTATATTCTGTACAAGCGAAGAAGGGCAGTCGCGCCAAAGAAGTTCCTATGAAAAAACGACCGCCTTAAAATAGAAATATACATTTTATTATTTCTCTACAAACTTCATTTTCCATGTATTAAGTACGATAGTACCCAGCGAGTTTTTTCTTTTTCTATCTATTTCCAGAGCTTTGCAGCGATATATAGAAAGTGTTGCATACCTTTTAGAATAAACTGAGCTTTCGTTACGATCTAGAAAACGGAATAATCAGTGATATAAAGATGAGAGCTTGAATGTCCTCCAATCTTCCTATTTTTTTTTTTTTTTGACATTAGTTTTGGTTTTATTTTATTTGTGTTTGTTGCTTGGTGATGATAGTATGCGACTGAATGCTTCTATATATGACAAGGGTTATACTGGTATATAAACTAAAACTAGGACAAAAACAATAATAATAACAAAAATCATGAACGCCCGACCCTTCCAAATCCAAATGGTTGATATGGTACAATATTAGTGAAATTAGTGCCCAAGAGGATAAAAAGGAAAGAAGTGAGATGAAAAATGTTAGGAAGAAAATAAAGGGAAGACGAACAATAGTATCCTTCATGTGCTATGAGATGGTGAGAAAGGGGAGGAAGATAAAGTGCAAATTTTAAACGTCAACGAAGTCTCCCTCTTCGTCAGAGTCGTCTTCATCATCCTCCTCGACTTCCGCCTTTGTCGGAGATTGGATTTTAACCCTCTTAGCTGGCGATGCGATAGCGCTCCCACCAGCCTTTTTGTTCGGATTCAGAGAGCTCTTAGAACTACTATCGCTCTCTCCGTCCGCATCAGCAAGCGTTCTCTTCGCCGAAGAACCCTGAGACGACTTGGATACCGAAAGGGAAACGTTAACGGAAATTGGCGTCGGAGGCTTCGACGTGGAAGCTCCGGACGGGGACCGGTATTTGTAGCCCGTTCCAACGGGCAGATCTTCAAACTCCGCATCGTCCTCGTCTTCGTCCTCATCCTCGTCCTCGCCTTCCTCATCCTCGTCGTCTTCCTCCTCTTCATCCTCCTCTGCTTTCTCCTGAGCTTGCTTCGCGCGCAGCGCAGCGTAGTACTGCTCGATCGCCGTCTGTTGGACCTCGTCTTTCTGTCCCTCTTCCTTCTTATCTTCCTCCACCTTCGGCCTAATTCGTGTTGCTCCCTTGCCCGCTTGGCCGCGGCCTCCTGGAACCCAACCGTGTAAGATTCCGGATACGGTACTCTGCGTATACCAGACCGGCAGAGCGTTCTGCTCCGCCTGCGCTGCCTTCTTTTTCTCCTCCGCGGCAGTAAGCTCCGCGTTCTTTTCCTTGTCGGACGTAAAGTTGATCTCGAGCGCCGCATCGCGCCACCTGCGCTCCCAGAGTTCGGAGGTTGGTCGACACGGCTGATATCCCTGATCTCTCCCGGCTTACAGGTACTGCCATCGCCAGCGCGTCGGCGAACTCGTTCGCGGGATACCACCTCCATCGATCTTCTTCAGCATCTGGAGTTTTCTCGACTTGGCCCATCAGCCTCCCAGCTGCTCCTGGCTCTGCTTGATCTCGTCGCTATCGTCATCGTCCACCAACGTGGTTCCGCAAACGTCGCAGTCGAACATTCCCGTAGCGTCATTGATCAGCGGTAATACGTCCAGAGGTGCGAACCGTTTATGGCAGCGAGGGCAAGCGTACCTTTCGAATCGACCGTCCTAAAGAAAAAATATTTTGATACCCAATGAATTTTAATGAACGATAATCAATGAGATTTCTCTTTGAAGAGTATGAAGAACTAACATTATTCATCTTGCTCTCTACCGCCTTTACAGCCGATACATCCTGTACTTTATGCGTCTATCGTCGCCCGAAAATCAACGTAGTAGTATGTTCGCTGAACCGGTCTGTTCTGCCTTCCTTCGGCTCCGATCGGGTTTGACTACGTAGAAGACGGTCAGAGATCATCCACGACTCGCTTATTACTGAGGCGGACAGAAAAATAATGCAAACAAGCCGCTGATTCTACCTACATTGTGACATGCGATCCTCCCTTACTTACCGCACAATTTATGTAGTTCCTTCGTCTGAGTCCCAAAAGAATGAGCGAGGTCGTCGTCACGAAGCGCCGAGTGTATCATTATAGCGTCTACGACGAGGATCTGTTTGGTGTCGTAGAAGGCTCGTGCGACGCACCTCACTAGGGACTTGGCTTCGTTCATGGTGGCGATGAAGATGACGGAAGGGCGAAAAGGATACTCGGGGGATTCGGAAGGCGGCAGAAGGAGTTAACAACGGCAAGCGAACGAAGCCGGCGGCCAGCGACAGGAGTCTGGGGTTAAAAGGGAATGGGTGTCTTTGAATGGATGGATGAACGGCGATGGCGATTGATGTGGTAGACGGAGGATGAGTTGTTGTTGGAGGATGGTGGAGAGAGAAAGTCAGAACGAAGAATTGGGTTGAATAATAATAATCAAAATAAGACACCCTTTTTTTGGGGAACTTGGCCCAGAATAAAATTCGAACAAGGTTACCGGCGGCAGAATTCCAGAGCCGGAAGAACAATAATCCGGCACCGAGTAAATCTTTTTTTTTTTTCCTGCGACAATTGAAGCGAGCTGTCGCACAAGCCTCAGAACAGTTCGGACGACCGAAAAGAGGAGAATTTTTCTCGCCAATTAAGGTATTAAGAAGGAGGTTCTTTATATTTTATTTTTTATATATATCTGGACCCCTTGTCTCAAATAATAGTTCCAGCTTTTGCAATACACAGTGCCATTTCACAACCAAATGGCGCCGTCGAACAGGAACAAGAAGCGGAAGCGCAGCTCCAGTGCCGAAGAGATTTACTCGTCTTCTTCCACTCTCGCCGCTGAAGACGATACCTACTCGCTCAGCGAACAGGATGACGATTGGGAGAAGAGCAAGATTACGAAAGGCAAAGAAGAACGCTTTACAAGAAAAGAGCAAAAGAACGAAAGCACAAGGTACCATTAAGACAGGGATGGAGAATCGTTCGCGCGCCGGAGCCAATTCTAGAGGATATCGAAGAAGGCGATGAAGAGGGTATGACGAAGATTCGGAGGATGGCGAAACTGGCGAGCATGATGGGAGGACTTAGAAGGGGAAGATGATGGGGCAGAGGAAGAAACGGAACCACCAAAACCTGAGCGGAGCTCATGACGGAGAAGAAAGAAGAATTGGCAAAGCTGGCTTCGACGATAATTGAAGATCCTGAGGAACACGTATGTGGCAATTTAATATATAATATGTATAAAGCTCTGGAGAAGCGTCGTTCAAGCTGACAGCTTTTACTTTTTCTAGGCTCCCATGCTAAGTCGCTTCGAAGAAATATACGACTCGACTACAAACCGCAGAATTCGAAATTACGTTCTGGGAACCCAATTGGCTGTCTACAAAGATATTATACCCGGATACCGGATACGCCCCCTTACAGAGGAAGAGAAGCGCGCAAAAGTTACCCAAGAAGTCAAAAGACTACGAGCTTTCGAGTACGGGCTGCTTTCAAACTACCAGACGTACATAGAGAAGCTTGCAAAGCTGGTGAAAGGTTAAACATGCCAAAGTACCTTCTTAACATCATGTTTACAAGATATATATGGTCACATATGGAAGTTTATCTTGGCTTTGGTGCATGGACTGACTTTAAAAGCAGTTCGAGGGAATGAACCTGCCGAAATCGAAGCTTCGACTGTTGCAATCGCATGTACTTGTTCATTACTCGACGCCGTTCCCACTTCAACTTTAGGTCTGAGCTATTGAAGATAATAGTAGATAGGCTAGGCCTTGGCCGCTCTGACGCCTCGTTGATTAAGTGCGTTTATGCTATGAGACGCTCTTTATCAGCGACGAGAGCGGTGTTTCTAGCCTTGAAGCCGTGCGCCTCATTACGAAAAATGATAAAACTGAAGAACTACCATGTTCAAGAAGATGTACGTACAACATCTCTCGTCTTTATCTCCTCTTCTGATACCACACTGCTCCTCCTTATTCGACGGTCGAAGCTAACAGGCGTGGCTCCCAGGTCTTGAACACTTTCTTTCGTTACGGCTGTTATCTGAGCTTGATCTGAAGGCAATACAAGAAGGCGAAGAGGTGCGGAAGAAAAAAAAAAAAGACAGGCAACCGTGGACGAAACGGCAACGGAAAGAAGAACGCGAAAAGAAGGTACTCGCTGCTCAAATGAAAGAGACCGATGCGGTTGTACACCACGAGGAGCGCGAGAAAAGCCAAAACGAAACCCTCAAGCTCGTTTTCGCGACTTATTCCACATACTTCAAAATCCGAAGTCCGAGCTAGTCGGCGCTACCCTCGAAGGCTTAGCAAAGTAGGTGGAAGCCCCGTATCACACGTATGATAAATGATTGGACTTAGCTAACATAATCTTCAATAATAGGTTTGCTCATTTAATCAACATTGACTTTTCGGGGATATTCTAAAAGCGTTGAAAGAGGTCATAGTCGATGCGGAAGAGGGACTGAGGTTGCGGGCGACAACGGCAATTACCAACAAGTCATAGCGGCTTCGAATCTTTCTCGGCGATCGCTGCTCTGCATCGTAACGTCGTTTGCTCTGCTATTTGGGCAAGGGCACGACGCTCACAAGACCATGAACCTCGACCTCACTTTTTTCAATCAAGCACCTGTACGCTACGATCGTCAACCTTTCCTATCTCCAACTCTCGAACACTCGTCAAAAGTCGCTGCAGCTTCGCAACCTGTACGATGACGATGAAGCCGACGCTTACATGCGACCTGTGAGCAAAAATGTCAACGTCGACACTGAGATCGAGATGCTGATACGCTCGCTGGACTTTATATTCTTCAAATCTGCACGGTCGATGGGTGGCGTTTCTGCGGCAAGGTTGGCGGCGTTCACGAAGCGGCTGTACTTGGCTTCACTGCAGATGCCGAGAAGAGCGCGTTGGCGACTCTAAAGCTTTGGAGAAGATGCTCAAGGCACATTCCAAGAAGCTCACACACCTGGTAAATTCCGACGACCAGATCGGAGACGGAATTTATAATGTGTACGCTGACGAAGCTGAGCTCAGTAACCCCCTAGCAGCAGCGTAATGTGGGAAAGCGCTCTGCTTGAGAAACACTACAGCCCAAAAGTATCTGGCGCTGCCAAAGAAGCAATGAAGACGTGGCGAAAGAAGTAACGTTTTTTCCCAAATATCTATATAATGTAATATATACATGTACATCTAGATACCTTTAGAGTCCGAGATTTCTGGCTATAGACATTTATCGTACAATAAAGGGCTACAAAGTATATTACAAGATGAATGAAATATTGTCGAGCGGGAAGTGGAAAGACGAACCCGTTTATTATTGAAGCTTGAGCATGCTTGTTTCGTTATGATTTTTCTTCTTCTCTCTTTCTTTTTCATTTACTCCCGTGGTGTGTCTGTGATATGCTTCTTCAACGCTTCTGCCTCATCCACGGGACTCCCGAACATAACTCGCGCCTGGAGTATGGTATCGTCGCTTGCCTTCTCAAGCCCCCCAATGACCCGCCTGACGAAGCTGACGAGGAGCGCCAGCTTCTCGAAATCAACCTCATCCGAAGCATCCCATATGTTTCGCCACAGCGCCGTTGCCAGCGTTGCATCACCCCGCACTAGCGCTTCGTCGTAGGCACCGATGGAGCCGCGGAACTGCTCGTTGATTCCTTCAGGTATTTCGTCCGGGACGACGCCGCCTTGATGTTGTACCGCTCTACCATTATGTTCTCCATATCGTAGAAGAGGTGGTTCACGAAATGCTGCTGCCATATCGAGGCGTGGTCGCGCTCCAAGCAGCGAAGGCGGACCATGATGGTCCACATGTGCAGCGTCGTTATCTGAACCCAGGTGTTGAACGTCTCCGGCAGACCGCAGTCTAAAGTGAAAGGACGAAAGCAAAGGTTAGAAAAAAAAAAAAAAAAGCACCATGATCAAAGCGCTTTCACCAACCTTGGTACCAAAACTTTGCTTTCTCTGAGTACTCCTCGCCTTCCACGTGCTCAGCCTGAGCCTTGCATTCTTTGTATAATGTCTCCGTCAAGACGTAGGCTTTGTACGTGGCCATGGTAGACGAAGGCATCATCTTGGATACTTTATCCGCGAGCTTGAACCTTAAGGAATCCTTGCGTGCAGCGCTATCATCTTCGGCCTCAGGCGGCGGTGCTGTTTTAGTACTTGTAGGGCGTTCCGGCTTCAAGATTGAAGATGGTGACGTTCCATCGTAGGCTATTGTTGTACCGGCTGGTTGCGGCGGCCGTTGCAGTTTCCGAGCTGAGGCGGAGAATGCGCGACATTGCGCCGACGAGGCCGACCCCACCTGTGAATATGTATTGTGGAATAGTCTAGTGTACGGCAATGCGAATGCGCTCTCGAGCTTTGCAAAAGAAGCGGGCTTGACTTTTTTAGTTAGAGGTTAGCTTTTTGTATATATATGAGTGAGGAACCTTAAGTAGAAGGGATATATAAAAAAACGTACTATGAGATAGCCTGCTCTTTGGATAGGCAGTGAAGCCATCGCCAATGTACAGAACCTGTCGGCGAAAACTAACAGTTTGATTATCTAAACTTCTGTGGTTTCTTTGAACTGCCGAAGAACGAAAGGTTCTCTTCACCGCCGACCTGGAGACAAGCTCTGTGGATGGTAGTATCGGAGGATAACGTTTTAACTGAAAAATTTTTGATTACAATGGATTTTTTTTTTTTTTGGTCAGGAAACACCCGGAAGTCAATAACGTCAATACATTTAGGAAGTGGAAATTTTAAAAAGAGAGTAAAAAATATGAGTGAGAAAATACGAAAGAAAGAAAAAGAGAGTCGTGTGAACCTGTTACTCTAACAAGGCGAATTGAACAAAAGGAAGTATTTTAACAACTCCAGCTACGGTTGGTTGGATATTGCACAATTTGGCATGTGGGCACTTTTTTAACGAAAGATCACGGGTACTACTCCATCAATTAAACGAATATTTATACGCTGATGTTCCTCATCTATCTAAACTGATCAAGAAACGGACCCAGTCTTGCGGATATCTATTATTACATTTCCTATCACGGAGGCTCTCAAAGGCACAAAAGCCAAATCAATCTCAATTGAATCGATTACTCGCGCATATGTTGTCGAGATAAGCTGAATGACCATCGCAATACCCCTGAGAACGAACAAGATATAACTGTCAACATTTACTACCAAACTCCATCAAAACGAATAAACGATAATTTACGAGAAAATATCTAGACGAGATGGCGCTAGCGAAATGAAATGCTGCTGAAAAAAAGCTACATAGATAGCTTTTTTTTTTTTTAATCTCGGCGTCTAAAGTACAATGACAAGAATGAAAGTGAATTCTGTGTTTTGTGTTACTTTCTTCCACTTGGTGATAAGGGTAGAGCCTGAAAGGATTGAAGAAAAGAAAAAAGAAGAGAAAAAGGAATAAAAGGATGGGCGGTGAGTTTGAATTTATACTACTGCTACCGCTAAATAAATTTATTTTAGCTCAATCAAATTGCCGCAAAAATTTTCCATCCACGCCAAGAAATTTAACCATTCAATCTCTTGCCGGTTGAAAGTTGGAAGCAGAACGGATAGGACAAAAAAAAAAGTGTTTCCTCAAACACCTTGGTCAACATCGACAAACCACGAAAGGGAAACGGCCAATTGGCATCGACATTGCTTCTGGATGGCATCAACGGGTTATTATAGAATCTTCAGTCGAAGGCTTTTACAATCCAGTAGGTCCGCATCTTTTTTATTTGATTTTTCTCTTTACAGAATATAGCTTCCTGAAGGAATGATTACTGCAAATCGTATTATATCGCTAAAACCGACCATGAAAAATAGGCACAAGAACAGGAACAATTGAGCCTCTCTACTATTCCCGGCCCGTACGTTTACGATGCGCTTACCAAGGAAGCTGCCGATATTCGAGCTCGGCGGGCGTTATCCTTCGTGAGATTGGTTCCCAGCAGGAGCAGCAGCAGCAGCAAGAGATTGCGGTAACCGCGCCGGTGAAACAGGTGTCACCATATCACACCGCAGCTTCAATGGTGGTATCCCGGGCGCCGATGCTCACGCGTGACCTCACCGAGTTGAAAGGCGTACTTCTTCTACCAAAAGCGATTGGACAAACGGCTCGCGCTACCTTTCGACCAAGATTTCTACTTCCGTGAAGGAACTCTAGCGAAGGAGGAATGGGTCAGAAAGCAGGCTAGGCTGGAGAAATACGAACCGAAAGGTTACGACGCCTGGAAGGACGAGCTGCTGATCGGGGAGAAGCCCAAGGAGGACGAGGACATGGAGTTCGACGAGCTGATCAAGAACACGGTGACCGGCGAAGAAATCACGAACACGATACGGAAGAAGAAATAGCAGCCAAAAAGGCTCTCGACAAAGCCCTTACCTAGAATAAGCAAGGCGGACCTGGAGGGCGACGAGAGGAGTCTCAACCGGAAGATGTCAAGAACACTTTACCTGTTAGTTCAAGCTCAAGGATGGAAGGTGAAAGCTGGATATTTCCTCAAGCCGACATCGTAGGAAGGGAGCACCTCGGAACGGTAAGTAGTTTATAACCTCTAACAAGCTCATAGCCTTTCCGCATAAAACTAAAATGAAGCATTTGCTGACGTTTATTTTTTTTATTTTCAAGACCGCACTAAGAGCGCTGTTTGACTCCTGCGGCGTTAACATGAATATTTGGGTCGTGGGCAATGCTCCAATCGGATATCACACGCAGAAATTTTCGGATGCTTATAAGAAGAAATCTCCCAATGAGACAATGATAGGACGTAAGTCTTTTCATGAAGTCGCGTATCCTAGCGGGGCAGGTGAACATCAAGAGCAACACTATGGGCGCGAAAGATTTCAAATGGCTAGCGAAGGAAGAAATTGAAAAGGTTGTCTCCAAAGACTACTGGGACGATGTAAAGAATATACTTGTGAATAGATAATAGGCGCGCAAGATCCACTTTCTTTTACCGGCGCACGCCAGCCGTCTCAAGGTTTCTTTCCTTTTTTTTTATTTTTTATTTTTATTTTTTCCTTCTTCTTATCGTACTTTTCATCGGATATTCTCTGTATCCGTCGACAGAGTTTATAGGTAGGTCTGTTCGCCATTAACTTCGAAGCTGAAGCGTTATTGGGCTGAAAATCGTTAAGGTGCAATACCTTAAACCAAAACAGTTCATAGCACAAACAGAGGTACCGTTAATATTACCAAGTACCGGCCGCATTACAGGCTGAGTTGCACTTGCATGCAAGGTTAGAAAGAGAGTGTCGATGTTTTAAAAGACCTTTGAAACCCACCAGATATGCCGTTGCTTTGGTCCATTGACCATAAGGGTCTTCCCACCAAAAGGCTTACGTAGCTTGGCACAATAACAAGGGTATATATACCAAGTATGTTATACCTATACTACCGGTCTACTGATGCTCCGGGGAGCGAGATGAATTTTGAGAATTGAAATGCTTGACGTTCCAAGAAGCAATAAGCTAATAGGTCCGAGATTGTTCTGGGACCCTACTAATGCTTCTACTAACGCTGCTACCTCTCATTCTATGTATGTAACCTATTGATTCTCTTGCTCTCTTTGGGGGTGTTCTATTTAACATGGAAGTAATTTATAAATTTGGTTCACAGCCTCACCAAGGTATATATACTTCTAACAATACATACATCACCTCGCACCTAAAAAAAAGTCCTTCCTTTTTTATTTTGTTCACACTTTCCATTCTATTAATGTTTCCGTCTTACACTGAAAGGAGAGGAGGGAAGTTTTTTGGACATTTTCAGCCCTTGATACCGGAGAAGTAATCCAAGTAATAATCAATAGTAGTAGTATCGTAATTCTCATATCATCATCATAATCACTATCTTTTTTTTTTTCTATCGTAGCGTTCTATCTTCTCTGTTTATTCTCTTCTATCAAGGCCCTAAGTGTGTATTTTTTCTGTTGACCTTCGATCCATCTCCAGTTTCATCCTTTTTTTTTTTTTTTTTTTTTTCGGTAGGTGCATTCTCGTTCTCCATGTTAAGCCCTTTAGTCGGAGTTAATTTTGTCTACATCACACAACCCATCTTTCCCTTCATCCTCATTATCCATTATACCCCTTCTATCATCACATCTCCTGCGCCCTTTACTGTCCAATACAATAATATTCTTGCTTTAGTTGGAAGTACGAGAAGTAAAGGGGTTATTGTCGCGGCCCTTCCCTTTTTAGCTTAAGGGATCGAAGAACGGATATTATCTATACGAAGAGCTGATCCCTCTCATTACTTACTTACGTATACACAGACAATTGACACCTAACAATACTATACAGCTTATTTCTCCCGAAAGCAACACGCTCTATTCTCCCTTTTCCCACCCTGGAATACATCCTTAGCAGAGTACGAGAAGGCAGTGACGAATTCCTTATACCACAGACAATGAGATAGCCCGAACTGCGAGCTTCAGGCTATTTTTCTTGACAGTTCTCCGCGATTTCTTTTGACATATCGTTTAAAACCTCGTACTCTACCCCCGCTTCAGCCCCGGATCATCCCGAATCGGTTCGTTTGCTTCCTTCACGGCAGGTTAGTCTCCCTTCCACGGTACCGGAAGTTCCTATGTATCAAGGCCGGAGGAGGGTCCAGGTTTAGGGTGTTGTCCGTTTTGATTTCCAGCTACATTAACTACGCGTGTTTTTTTTTCAATCTGGAATAGGTAGAAGCTAATCGTCAAGTTTTTTTTTTTTTTTTTTTTTTTTTTTTTTATAGTTCAGCGCCCGTCTATCGGAGCTTCCTATACCATTGTGCTGGCCACATCTATCTCTTGTTGATTAGTAAATTCAAAAGAAACTGGGGAAGCAGCAAGTGCGGAAAGGGGAGAGACATTGTTCGTCCTGAAAGTTCTTAACTTTTCATCCGGGATCCGATCGGCTTTGCAGATTGCGACGCTTCTAAGCATCCAATAGAAACGAATTCATCATGGCGCATCACCAGCATCAACCGTCCTCCTCGATCTCGATGACGAACCCACATATTCCTCCGGTCGACCACCACCGATGAGCGATGAGCAGTATTTAGCCACACACGAGATCCCAGACGACGGCGATGGCATGTATGCTAATAGTAGAGCGTCGATAACGTACGATGAGTTTCTTGGAGGAAATGGGCATCCGGATCAGCAGGGCCAACAGCCGTATAATCCTGGGGCACAGATCGCATTGGCGACGCAGCATCGCACATTTTCGCAAACCTCTGGTCTGGAAAACTACAATCGGTATTACGACGACTCGAATTTTCCCGACGATGACCAGTCCACGGCAGGGTATCATTACGCCTCGGGCGGCACCTCAGGCCCGATGGTCAGCGGCGCAGCAAACACAAGAAAAGGAATAGTGTTCTTAGCTTGGGCGGCGGGGTCGTTGGCAAAATGAAGTCTGCGCTGGGATGGGGCCTCAGTATAGCGAAATGGATCTCCCACTGACCGAACGAGCTGCCGCTGCCTCTGGACCTCACGAACCTGAACCGATTCCCAGCAAGGACAAAAGCAAATTCAAGTTTGGTTTAGGCGCGGCAAGGTGGACCCATCGACTCTTGGACCTCGAGTTATCCACTTGAACAACCCACCCGCTAATGCATTAAACAAATACGTCAATAACCATATATCTACTACGAAATACAACGCATTCACTTTCGTCCCGAAGTTTCTCTATGAGCAGTTCTCCAAGTACGCAAACTTGTTCTTCTTGTTCACGGCAATCATTCAGCAAATCCCCAACATTTCACCCACCAATAGGTACACGACTATTGCTCCACTGATCATTGTGTTACTGGTTTCAGCTGGCAAGGAAACTATAGAAGATTGGAAGCGGAGAGTTCAGGATAAGGAGCTCAACCGTTCCAAGACCAGAGTTCTTGTCGGCCAAAACTTCGAGGAGCGTCTTTGGTTAATGTTCTGTTGGGGATATCGTACGGGTACAATCTGAAGAACCTTTCCCGCTGACCTGGTACTGTTGGCATCCTCGAACCCGAGGGTCTTTGCTATATTGAGACGGCAAATCTTGATGGGGAAACCAACCTTAAAATCAAGCAGGCAACACCTGAAACCGCCACCTTGGTAAGCCCAGGAGATTTGAGCCGGCTGGACGGCCGTGTACGGTCTGAGCAACCGAACAGCAGTCTATACACGTATGAGGCTACCCTTACGATGAAAGTAGGCGGTGGAGAAAAGGAAATTCCGTTAAACCCCGAACAGCTGCTCCTGCGCGGTGCCACGCTCAGAAACACGCCTTGGATTCATGGAATCGTCGTCTTTACTGGTCATGAGACAAAGCTCATGCGCAATGCCACCGCGACCCCATAAAAAGGACTAACGTGGAAAAAAGGCTCAATACGCAGATTCTCATGCTGGTTAGCATCTTGTTGGCTTTGACGCTCGTCTCTACAGTTGGTGACATTATAACATCCGCAACAAAATCAAAGCAAGTCTCTTATCTCTACCTGCAAGGTCAGAGTCTTGTCAAACAATTTTTCTCGGATATTTTGACATACTGGATCTTGTATTCAAATTTGGTCCCCATCAGTTTGTTCTGACAGTTGAGATCGTCAAGTATTACCACGCGTTCCTTATCAACTCGATCTCGACATTTATCACCCGGAGACGGATACGCTGCGGTGTGCCGGACATCAAGTTTAGTGGAAGAACTCGGTCAAATAGAGTACATATTTTCCGACAAAACCGGTACCTTACATGTAATATGATGGAGTTTCGTCAGTGCTCAATTGCGGGAATCCAGTATGGTGACGACGTGCCCGAGGACAAGCGAGCAACGGTACAGGACGGCATGGAGGTTGGTATCCACGACTTTAACAGGCTAAGGGAGAACTTCAAGGTGCACCCAACTAGGGAAATCATGCATCATTTCTGCGCGCTTCTCGCGACATGCCACACTGTCATTCCGGAGAGAAACGAAGAAAAGCCTCTGGATATCAGATATCAAGCCGCGTCTCCGGATGAAGGCGCTTTAGTGGAAGGCGCAGTGCTCCTTGGTTATATAATTTATTGCGCGAAAACCTCGTGCGGTCACTATTCTTGTTGGAAATGAAGAGCAGGAATATGAGCTGCTCAACGTCTGCGAGTTTAACTCCACCAGGAAAGAATGTCCACAATTTCCGTTGTCCTGACGGCAAATTAGAATCTACTGCAAGGGAGCCGACACGGTTATTTAGAACGGTTAGCGAAAGATAACCCGACAGTCGATGTCACTTTGCAGCATCTTGAGGATACGCAACTGAAGGTTTACGAACACTCTGCTTAGCAATGAGAGAGATCCCCGAAGCTGAATACAGGCAATGGGCTCAAATCTATGACAAAGCTGCCACCACCATCAATAATCGTCAGATGAACTGGACAAGGCTGCTGAGCTTGTAGAAAAGGATTTCTTCCTTCTTGGTGCTAACGGCGATCGAGGACAGGCTCCAGGACGGTGTTCCAGATACCATACATACACTACAAAAGCGCAGGAATCAAAGTTTGGTAAGGGTGTTTTCCTAAAGATTCGATAAAACCAGCAGTTATTCTCTGCAACAGAATTCCAATTGCTAATCTATTCTTTGTAGGGTTTACCGTGATCGACAAGAGACTGCAATCAACATTGGCATGAGCTGCAAGTTGATTAGTGAAGACATGACTTTGATTATATCAACGAAGAGACAATGGCTGCTACAAAGGAAATCTCCAAAAGAAGCTTGCTGCTATCAAGTCACAACGCGATGGTGGCCTCGAAATGGAAGCTCTAGCTCTCATTATTGATGGAAGGTCTCTCACTTACGCATTAGAAAAGGAACTTGAGAAAACTTTCCTAGACCTTGCGATTGCTTGTAAAGCCGTTATCTGCTGGTATGCTTCCTTTTGAACAATTAAATATTGATACCCGCTAACTTTGAATTAAAGTCGTGTTTCACCGCTGCAAAAAGCTCTCGTTGTCAAGCTCGTTAAGAGGCATCTTAAGTCGATTCTTCTAGCTATTGGAGACGGAGCAAACGACGTTAGCATGATCCAGCGGCCCATGTTGGTGTCGGTATCAGTGGCATGGAGGGCTTGCAAAGCCGCCAGAAGCGCGGACTTGGCCATCGGTCAATTCAAGGTTTCCTGCGAAATTGTTGCTTGTTCATGGCGCGTGGAGCTACCAAAGGATCAGCAAAGTCATTCTCTACTCGTTCTACAAGAATATTGCACTGTACATGACGCAGTTTTGGGTATGGAAATCTTTAAGCTTAAGCTCTCATTCTTTTCCTTTTGTCTTTAATTTACTAACAGCAAAACTGATGCGCCAAAATAGTACTCCTTTAGAAATAACTTTTCTGGAGAGTTATTTACGAGTCGTGGACATTATCCCTGTACAACGTTTTCTTCACGGTCCTTCCACCAGTTGCAATGGGTATTTTTGACCAGTTTTATCAGCGCTCGGTTATTGGATCGTTATCCCCAGCTTTACCAGCTAGGCCAAAAAGGTGTATCGTAAGTTGTCCATGTAGGGCCAACATTTGCTTTTTCAATGGAATTTATATAATTATATATTCTCTAAACTCTATTTTGCTACACAGTTCAAACGTCTAGCTTCTGGGCATGGTTGGTCAATGGGTTTCTATCATTCGCTCCTGAATATATGGTAGTTCCGATTCATTTTTAGATGGGATTTGCCCTTGGGGGATGCACCGTGGCCGTCACTGGTTCTGGGTTCTGCACTTTATACGGCTGCCCTTGCCGTTGTTTTGGGCAAAGCCGCGCTGGTTACGAAGTAAGTCCCAAGGTCTCTCATTCACGTTGTTTGTCAGTTAACTAACCATTCTCCTTACAGCATTTGACCAAGTACACAGTCATTGCCATACCAGGGTCTTTCCTCATTTGGATGGGTTTCCTGCCCGCGTACGCTACTGTGGCACCTATGATCGATTCTCAACAGAGTTTACTGGAATCATTCCTAAGCTCTTCGCCTCGCCTGTTTTCTGGCTGAACTTATTTGTCTTGCCGTTCTGTGCTAATAAGAGACTTTTCATGGAAAAGTAAGTTCCCCCCTTTGTGGTACAAGGCGGATCTCTTGTTGTACCTGATTTCCCCCCAAGTTCACACTTACTAACGATTTTTCTTTACTCCTAAACAGCGCGAAACGGATGTACTACCCTCAAAGCTACCATCACGTTCAAGAAATCAGAAGTACAATATTCAAGATTAAGACCAAGGTAAGCCTTAAACGCTTTGCGCTTCAAAGTATGCCGTAAATAGCAACGTCTGCTGATCATCTTTCTCACCTTTTACAGAATGGAACAATTCAGAAAGCCATTCGGAAAGTCCGCCAAGTCCAACGAATGCGCAAACAAAGGGGTTATGCCTTTTTCAAACGGCGGACGAAGGTCAATCTCGCCTTATCCAGGCTTATGATACCACTCAGACAAGAGGCAAGTGGGGAGAGGAGAGTACGGAAGAGTTGAAAATAACCATGGTGACCTCAGCAACTTTGCCTTTTACGTCACTTTTATGATTATATCTTTCTTCTCTTCGCTGTCTATTTTTTTGGCTCTCTCTTTGCCATCCCGGCGTACTTTTTCCATCTTGCAACGAAGTTTTTATAATATTGTCTTCAATCCCTCCCCTCCCTTTGCACCCTCTCCCTCTTTTCAGCACACGTCCTACGTAACAAATACCTTTGTATAAAATTTTCCTTCGGTTTGATCCCCTTCTTTCTTTGCATTTCTCCATGGTTGCAAATGAAAGTGAGAGAAAGGCACGAAGGCATTTAAAAGGAGCATGTTTTCCCATGAAACGAGAAGCAAAAAATTCTTTTTTCCATATGATTTTTATTTTAAAAGCAAATTACTGCTTAGGTATTTTTATTTTGAAGGTAGTTGTCTATACAGCTCTACATGATTAATGATGTATGTTTTATGATAATCTTGTAATCAACTTTCTTTTGGCTCTACTTTTGTATGTTTTCGAGATATTTATTAAAGTAGTTAACTTTTACCTTACTATATTTCTCTATAAAACGTCCGCATGGATATTCTTGACGTGTGAAATTGCTTAGTTCCATATCCGTGAAACGAGGATTTGTGCCTAGTTCCTGCTACAACTGCTAAAGCAAGCTTTCTCGCCGCTGTGATATGGACGTTCAAGTATGCCTCGATACTTCGATTCAGCTGAACTAGATAGATTAATAAGGAACTACTATTATGGTTATTGTTTTTCGAGAATAAATAGCTTTCTGTTTCTTTTTTCTTTCTTTTCTTGCGGTGACGCTGTAAGTAAGTATTTAAGTGTAATATCATTCCTAAATAGCGAGTTTACATTCATTATTATTTTTGCAGCCGCCTTATCGATAAGAAAAAACACTCTGAAGCTTGTTCAGCTGTCGCTTTCGCAGAACAATTCCCGGCTTCAGCCAAAGTAAACTGTCCAGTTTCCATATTCATCAAAATTTCTATCGACCTTAAACTTGTCGATCACATCCCACTACAGGCTTCGACATCATGTCAGGAATGCCTCCTCCTCCCGCCTCTGGTCGCCGTTTGGGACAGCTTCCAGAGCTCCTGGTTCATCAAGCACCTCACACTGCTCAACCCGCGGTCGCAGCGGCGACGGCGGCAACAGCCGCAAGTATACTCAAGTTCTGAACGCCCCACTGCTCTACACGCGACAGACACGGTCATGCCCTCGGCCTCCTCCGACGCGGGAACTCAATCGCCGTCTCCGCTTCAAAGTAACGACGCACAAGCTTCCGATCTTGAACTCTGGCGAGATAGATGCGATGACGTCAAAGCTGGGGATAGCTCCTCCGGAGATGATCTTCGGCAACAACGCCGTCAAGGTAGAAAAGCTGCCAGGCGGCGAGGGTAAAGATTTCAAGATTGAGTTTTCCCGCCTTCGATGCGCTGGACTTGGTAGACAAGACGGGACGGATATGCTTAAGGTTGCGTACTCGGAAGATTGGAAAAAAACAGAGGTATACGACTGGCTCGCTCTTCGTACATGGAAATTATTTCGTCATATCACTCGCTCGTCATCTGTTTGAAGGAATTTTGGTCACTAATTGAAAGTCTGCAGGGAGGGTATGCAAATGGGAATCAAAGAAGTTGTAAAACCTTTCGACTGGACATACTCACGTCGTACACAGGGACTTCTGTACGTTCAGCCTGTCCACCTAAAATCTCTTGTTCTTTGAAAATCGCAAACGATTGCTAAGGCCATTTCCTAACTAGACATCCGAGTTCAGCCCAACTTCAGAAAAGATCCCACTAGAGAAGCTACGCCGGCCAGACCCAATCTTGTTCTTCGACGATGTTATGCTCTATGAGGACGAGCTGGCAGACAACGGCATGTCTATGCTTTCGGTGAAGATAAGGGTAAGCCGGCAAGATTACTCCTTCTGTGCCGCTTCTACCTGCGGTTAGACGATGTTGTTTTCCGAGTAAGGGACACCAGAGTATATATTGAATTCGCGGAGAACCTAGTCATAAGAGAGTACACCGCAAGGGAGGATAGCTTTCAGAATGTGAAGCAGGTTCGAAACCCGGCTCCCGACATGACGGCTGAGGGAATGAAATTAGGACGAATGCTAACGACCAAGTCTTTACAGAAACTAGCACCATACAGGATGATATTGCAGCTATCATGAGGGATTCAAGCCAGATAGCCGACCTTCTACCTATTGTAGAGCAGAAGAGAGATACCGTTTTACTGTGGTAATGCTTAGTGCTAAATTTTCACTGCGACTTTCTGTTTCAACGTCATTAGGCATAAAGGGAGTTTTTTTTTTTTTTTTTTTTCTAAATCAATGATTATGAACATGCTTCTTGAGCTTTGCATTTCAAATGTTACATTTTCTCACATGTGGATGATACACGGGCCGTTGTAAAGCTCAACAAACCAATATTGAGAGATGAAATATACCACTCTATTTCCTTAGGTGCGGGTAGCTCCAGTAGGTCGGCTTGAAGAAATTGTGCAGCTGGATCGCGACGAGGATGATCGCAACTGAGTATTTATAATGGAAAATAAGTACCTTCGTATACATGTGAACAGTAATGCAATTTGCTTGCTAAACATACTTCTCGAACTTGGGCAGTGGCGAGCTGTGATATTTGAAAAATAGGGGGAGTGCAGTAAGCTGAAGGTGCCCGTGCAATTGAGCTGTTTTCTGTCAAAGCCATGAAGCTCTCCCATCCACGCAGGCTAAGAATGAAGCACGTCCCCACGTTCCATTATTGGCATAAATTCTTCACAGCCAACGAAAAGAAGTCAATACAACTCAACAACACAAGATAGCGAAAAGAAGGCAGTAAAATAATTACATTGTACACGAAATATTTTATCTCATTCTTCGTAGCTTATTTCTTGAATATCTTTCCAAAAGACCCCAAACTTGAAGCTCCTTTTCGGCGCCAGGCCACCCGTTCGCAATGCAATCTGGAATATCGGGTAAAACGCAGTGTTTTTTGACTTGCACTGTTAGTGTTAGCTAGCTTTCATAGTGTATGGTTTACTAACAAAACGGGTTTGAAATTTACTTTCGAATAGCCTCGGAAGAGCTCCTGTCAGCGTTCAACGAGGTACAATCCTCCGCTGAGTACCGGGGCCTCATAGCCGGAATTTCTAAAGAATCGCTAGTGCCAATCACGAAGATAAAGGCTGGCGGGTCCTTCGAAGACGACTTGGTGCAACTCGATGGCCTAACCAAGGACAACGAAGCCGCGTATATCCTCCTGCGCCAGAGGGATTCTCAGGCGGAAGGCAGCTTCGTAGCGATCACGTACGTCCCCGACACCGCGCACGTCAGGCAGAAGATGCTCTTCGCTAGCACGCGAAATACGCTCCTCAGGGAGCTAGGTACGGAGAAGTTCGGGGAGAGCATATTCGCGACGATGAAGGCGGAGTTTACGGCCGAAGGATTTAAGAAGCATGCGTCGCATGCCGCCAAGTTAGTGTTAACCAATTTCATATTTCCCCTTTTTATTCGTTTTCAATATAGTCAATACGGAGTCTGTGTCGAGCTCTAATATCTTATATTCTGGTTCTCTATAAACAGACCGGCCCCCTCACAGAAAGGAACAAGTGCTCAAGGGTGTCAAAGAAGCGGAAGCGGAAGCCTCAATGGGTACCATGTCAAGGGCCTCACACGTTGCCCCAACTGGTGGCTTCGGGATGCCGAGCAAGCCGGAAGCTAGAGAAGCATTACAGAAGCTATCCAATTCAAGAGTTGGCCTAGTACAGCTGGTATGTCAATGACAATTGTCATCGAACGAGCCTACATCACTTAGGGCTTAGATTTTATCAGTTATGAAAGCCATACTCGTCCATTTACTCACTTTCTTTCTCGAAGGGTCTTGATCTGAGCACCGAAGAAATTATCTTAATCGATCACACTCAAACCGAAGCGAGAGACATTGGGTCTGTGATATCTAAAGATTCCCCAAGATACTCGTTCTTCGTTTTCACTCGTAAGTTTGGCCTAAAATAGAAGGCTATCATTTTTGTTCCTTCAATACTTAAGTATTATGTCGTATAACGTGTTATTTCAACCCTCGCAGATAATTTCGAGGGCCAGGAGCAGTCTCCGATAGGTAAATTTCGAATCCCTTCCTAAGCTATTCATTGAATAACACCTCCAGCTCCAGAGTCTGATCATGCTTTTTGATTTCCACAACTACTAGTATTCCTGTATACCTGCCCGACGAACAGTAAGATCAAGGAACGCATGGTATACGCAGCGTCGTCTCGCAGCGTTGTCGCCTTGGCCGAGAAGGAGGGCCTTACGGTAGCGAAAAGGCTTGAAGAGGCCGAGGCCGATGAGATCACAGAAGCGCGGTTAATGGAGGAGTTCCACCCCAAGCGGGAGGACAAGGGCGGCTTCCAGAGACCCAAGCGGCCAGGCAGGAAGTGATGTATAGTTGCCGTATAATCTACTTTTTTCGTTAAGTTTTTAAACTATCTTCTCTCGTCCATGTGCCCTTTTTTTCTCATCACTCAATATTGATTTTAATTCTTTAGGTATACAAATTCCGAAAATAAAGCTAGAAAAAAAAGAAAAAACCCCGCAAGAGCAAAAAAAAAAAAGGATAGGGAGTTTATGATCTCGTTATTCCTGAAGACAGAACCTTTTCCCCATACATTCCAGATATAACAATGAGAAATAACTACCTAGGAAGTAAACTTCGTATCTATTAATAGTAACTGTGTAGCTAAAGAGGTGAGATTTCGTGCATAAGTTGGATATCCTTGAATTGGCCCAAAATACTGCTGGATAGTCTCGTTTAAATCCTCTTCAAGAGGGAAACTAGGCTAGGTTGTTTATCTATCTATTTATTTCTAAGGGAGTAGAACTTTTTTGCGGGGTTCAGATTGTTCGAGCTCCTCTAGCTCTGCATATAACCATTTTTCCAAACTTCTTTTCTCCACTCCAACAAAAAGAAAGAAAAAAAAAAAAGGAAGAAGGAAAGAAAGAGGGAGCCGTGAAGCTCAAGCATTGATCGGTTAACGAAAAACAAAGTCGTTCAAATACCTTTTACCTACCTCCGCTTTTCAATTGAAAATAATTGCTTCCTGTCCATGCCACTTGCGTCCCCGTGCCGCATTAGGATTTCGAGTCTCACATAGGAAGGAAAGCTAAAACGAAGCTTCAAGCTCCCTCCTCCGCTTTGAGGAACGCCGATATCAGCGATAAGAAGCGAACACAAAGAAAAGTCCACCACGATCCCGCAAGCCCTTCCTCGGGGAAAATGGACCAAGCTACACTCTACACGCTCTGTCGGCCGCGGCACCTCTGCTTCTCCTCCCGTTCCTCTTTGACGGCAAGTACCGGGCAGGCGCCTGCGCGACAGCACAGTTCTCAATGCGGCTCTGGTCTTGGTCGACTTCTTCCTCATTCCTACCCTGCTGATTTCTTGGTCGTATTCGCATGTTTCGAACGGGTATTCGCAAGCAAACAACATCAGCTTCTGACTGATATAGAAGTACCCGCTGCGGAGTGCACACAGCTCAGAGCCTCTGCTCGATGAGGATGAACTGCGGTCGAAGGACCGACTCGTTAGGCTTGTTTCGATTGGATTCGATATATGAATTGCATTCGTATTCTTCCAACATTCAAATACATGTTGTCTAAAGCACAATTCGTCTATGTATATGAAATAAATATTTTATTGGAAGAATCGTCTGAGGACGATCGAGACCTTTTCTTTTCAAACTGCATACCACTTTCGGTTTCCGTCCAGAGGAGAGACGACAAAATAGCACATCTACAAAATCGGGCCCACTTAAATGCAGCGCCGGATGGGCGGAATGTGGTCCTCTCCTATTACGGTACCGGCGGTTACAATTTCACGACAAAGCAAAGGAAACTCCCGAACCGGCGGAACGATCAAGAAAATGAACAAGTTTAAAAGAAGAGAAAGCCGTTTTCAATTTCTGTCGGACGTCCGGAAGGTCTTTTCATTTTTACTCGCATGACATTTTTCTCCCTTACTTCGTCTTTCGAATGATATTCCCACCCTTTCTGACTATAAAACACAATATCCTCGATAAAATCACGTTTCTGACCTGTGATGCGAAACTTCGGAAGACCATTTAAAATATTTTAAACTGAATATAAAATCTCGATGGCTTGAAAGAAGTAAAAAAAAAAAAAAAAAAAAATTCTTTCTCCCTTTCCGGCTTCTTCTCTCAAGGCGATTTACTCCCAAGAATAGTCACTGAACTATCGCAGAAATCATTATAATAAGATCTGGGCGGACCTGGAAGAGAAGAACGCAAATGACCATCAGATAATGCTAAGCCTCAGCAGATCAAGGAAGTACAAGCTGATGGTATCCTCTCCTGGGTATCGAACACAAGAAAGATGAGCACGATAATTTCGTCATATACCACCGTATCATACTCGGGAGTTTCATACACATCAATGCACCTTTTTACCTACCCTTCCAGCCCTTCGAACCGACCTTCGGCATTGGCACATGCCCTCGGTTGAAAGCAATTATCACACGAATGACAAGTGACTTACTTACCCAAGGAAGAGCAGAAAGAGTTAGAAGGGAAAAAAAAAAGCCCTGAACAGTTGAAGAACGAGGCAGCCCACTTTCCGTTTAGAGCTAAATGAGATGGCACTGTAGATCAATAGTTCCCCAGGAACAAAGAGCACTTTGGAGGACCTTTTGAATTGATATTCACATACTACTTTTATCCTTTTAAATCATTTATTTATTTTATTTTATTTCTTATTTTGTTTTATTTATTTTATTATTCTTCGGGAAAAACCCGCGCGTTGCCGAATGGAAGCAAAAGATAACCCAATTTTGAACCATACAACCCATGGAAGGGGGAACGATAATCCCAGCCTGAAAGTCAACTAGCTGCTGGGACAGCTACGTACTTGCTACGGCTACCGAGATGAGCTCTTGCTATAAGATCACCGCTCTCCCTCGTGTGGATTCCGGTTCGTTACTTATTTGTCCATTTTGAAGTTTTTTTTTTTTTCCCTCGTTCTTTTCAATCCTATTTAAATGGAAGTTCCTCCCCAGATCGTTTGCTTTACATAGTCGTCCCCCAGTTCCTCGTAGTTGCAGCCAGCGTCCTCTCTCTCTCGTCTTCCTTTATTACCCGTTACATTCCTTTCCGCTTTTTTAAACGAAAAGACATAAACAAAAGGGTCCCGCATTGGCGTACATTTAAAGTTGTTAGATTCCATTCAGAGTCTTTTAAGAGGTAATAATACAACGCTAGAGGAAAGGCAAAAAAGCGCCAGTCGAAAGATTATCGATACTATTATTAGATTCTTTTAGTAATACGGAGGAGCACACATGACGGGCGTGGTAGTATCCGACGAGAAAACCCAACAAACGGTAACTACTACTGCCAAGGTTCGCAAAATGCCGGAACCAAAGAAGAAAGCGACGACGGCGGTGCACCTGATAGCAGGTGGAGGTGCCGGCCTGTGCGAAGCGCTGGCATGCCACCCGCTCGACACGATCAAGGTCCGTATGCAGCTGAGCCGGAGAGCCAGAGCGCCAGGCGTAAAACCGCCAGGTTTCCTCCGCGTAGGTTACAACATCGTCAAGCGCGAAACGCCGCTGGTCTGTACAAGGGTCTGGGAGCCGTCGTCATGGGTATTGTCCCAAAATGGCTATCCGCTTCTCCTCGTTCGAGTTCTACAAGGGTATACGAATGGATAAGGCCACGGGTTCAGTCTCACCGCAGTGGATCTTCCTGTCCGGTCTGATGGCCGGCGCTACGGAAGCGGTCCTAGTAGTCACCCCGATGGAAGTCGTCAAGATTAGGCTGCAGGCGCAGCACCACTCGCTCGCGACCCGCTGGACATTCCCCGGTACCGTAACGCTGCGCACGCCGCCTACACGGTCGCCAAGGAGGAAGGTATCGCGACGCTGTGGAGGGGTGTTTCGCTCACGGCGCTCAGGCAAGCGACGAACCAGGCGGCAAACTTCACGCCTACACGGAAATGAAAGCGGCGGCGCTCAAATACCAGATGGTCGACGAGCTTCCAGCTACCAGCACATGCTGTTGGGTCTCGTCTCGGGAGCGATGGGACCTTTCACTAACGCCCCCATCGACACGATCAAAACGAGGCTGCAGAAGACACCCTCGGAACCCGGAGTGTCGGCAGTAAAGAGAATAACATCGATCGCAGGAGACATGTGGAAGCACGAAGGTTTCAAGGCTTTCTACAAGGGCATCACTCCTAGAGTCATGAGGGTAGCTCCAGGTCAGGCTGTAACGTTCATGGTTTACGAACGGATAAGAGGCTGGATGGAAAGGGCACGGTTCACGGATCTCACGGAGGAGTACCAGGAGTAGAAAAAATGATTGATTATTTGCTGCTATTCTTTTTTTTCCTCGGATGCGCTTTCATCATTCTTTTCTTGCTTTCCTTGTCTGATTGAATCGGTCGGCGCAGTGCCTGTATCCTAAGCATTCAATGCTTTCGCATTTTTCTTTCCTTATTATCTTTTAGCATGCACGTGTGTATCGTTCCTTCCTTCAAATACTTATAGGGACTGCGCTTTCTTTTTTATCGCTTCCTCTTTGCTGCTCTATATATATATCACTCTTTTGCAACTGTTTCCTTTCTGATTCAAAGCTCTTAGACATAGAGGATCGAGTCATCAATAGTGACAACGACAAAAAGAAAATGTAATGGAGTTAGTTGTAGTAAGCAGTACAGAATAGTATATAGTCTCCTGTTCAGCTGTTTATTCTTTGTAGATACTAAGTACTTCTTCTCAAGTTTTAACCTAATCGTTTTTCGGTTGCCCGAATGAAAGATATTTGAATTTTTTCACATGTGAGAAAGCAGGGAAACTAGGACCGCACTTTTGTTGTTTTGTATGACGTTACGTCTTTCCCGCCTGTTCCCGTTTTGAAATGAAGAATTGTGGGGATCTCACGCGTCGGATACTTTGCGAGGATAGTAGAGAGGTATTTTATTTTTCTTATTTTATTTCTTATTTTATTTCTTTTTGTTTTTTACATGCACCAACCCTAGAATTTATCATTCGCTACACCACCCATCGAGCCGGGGTCTGATAAGCAGAAAAAGCGTCATTTTATGTCAAAAAACCAATTATAGGACTTACAAACCCTTTCTCGAGTATGACCATCACACGACCTAGGGCGGGAAGCAGAGGTAGAAGAAGGGACTACAGATGCAGAGAAGGGTGGTCGTCACAGGGCTAGGCGCAGTGACGCCTTTAGGAGTCGGTAACCGAAAGAATGAAAGAAGGACCTAGCTCAAAGTATTTCACTATCAATTTTCTTAAATAATAACATTTCTCACAAAAAGGTGTCAAGACGTTCTGGTGCGCCTGCTGAAGGAGAATGCGGCGTCATATCGACGGCGGATATCGCCGCCGACGATGATAGCGGGTGGAAGCACTACCGAGCCGGGTGGTAGCGCGCGTCCCCCGCTCCGGTCCCGATAGCTGGGAAATCCACTCTTGTGGTAAAGATCCAAGTTCGGACTCAAGGACAGATGTCAAGCGGAGCTGTGTCTCGCAGTTCGCCGTCGCGGCATCGAAGGAGGCGCTGGAGGATGCGGATGGGACTCTACAAAGGCTCAGAGGAGAGAGGAGATGGCTGTAAGCTTTTTCTCTCCAAGAGAATATAATGGAGTGCTTGTCCAAAATACACATACGAGCATCAAAATAAAGCTGACACACGGGTGCGAAAAAAACAGGGCGTATGCCTCGGAAGCGGCATCGGGAGCTTCGTGGACATGTACAACACCTCCCTATCCTTCAACAAATTCGGCCACAAGAAGACCTCCCGTTCTTCGTCCCGCGCCTGCTCATTAAACCTCGCCGCTGGCCACATTTCCATGAAAAACCGCCTTTACGCCAAACCACGCCGTGTCCACCGCGTGCACGACGGGCCTACATAGCATTGGCGACGCATCCCGCTTCATCCTGCACGTGACGCGGACCTCATGGTCGCCGGCGCTCCGAGTCCACGCTTCACCCCCTCGCGCTCTCGGGTTTCTAGCTCTAGGTCGCTTTCCGCCGGTTCAACGGCGAGCCGCACCGCGCGAAGCCGGCCGTTCGATAAGGACCGCTGCGGGTTCGTCATCGTGAGGGGGCGGGTGTGGTAGTCCTCGAGGAGCTCGAGCACGCGAGGAGACGCGACGCGAAGCGGATCTACGCCGAAGTGAAAGGTTACGGGCTCAGCTCGGACGCGCACCATATTACGGCCCCTCACCACGACGGCCGTGGCGCTTTCCTGTCGATGAAGCGTGCGCTGGCGGATGCGGGTGTAAACCGCGGGACGTGGATTATGTTAGCGCGCACGCTACGGGAACACTCCTAGGTGATCGGGTAGAGAATAACGCGATTAAGGATTTAATGCTGGGTGTCGAGGGGAAAGAGCGTGCGGAGCAGATCAATGTTTCGGGCATTAAGGAGCCATAGGGCATCTACTTGGTGCCGCAGGTGCTGTAGAGACTATCGCGACTGTGTTGTCGATTTACCACGTAAGTGGTTTTCTATTTCTCGAGTCTTTTACTTTCTGAAAGAGAGACGGTTCACTAATTTGTCCGTGCAAGCAGAGCATCATGCCGCCAACGTTGAACTTGGAGACAGCTGGCGGTGGCAGCGGCGACGAACCGGATCGTTCGATTGCAACTACGTACCACTCAAGCCTCAGGAGAAAAATATTCGTGTTGCCCTGAAAAACAGCTTCGGATTCGGTGGGACAAATGCCAGCCTCTGCTTGAAAAAATTCGACGAGGGCTTGTAATGTACATACCATGTAACTCTGAAAAAGAAACGAAAAACAAAAAAGCAATGCACAGAGCGCGCTCGAATCGCTAATTCAAGAAACAACTTATCGTAATACTTTCCATGTTGTACAAAGGCGCTTTGGGGTCAAATTCGAACGAAGACAGACAGCATCAAGAGAAGGAGACAAACACTCGGTTAAAAGAAAACAACACAAAGCATAAAATACCCTTTATATTTCGCCCCCGCGGATGCTCGCCAACAAAAAAAAAAAAAAAAAAAAAACACCGATGGAGTATGATCTCCCGCTCACATCAAAGTATAATAAGAAAATAATAAAAATAGAGAAAAAGAATTAAAGAAGGAAAGGAGATGAACCCATATCGGGTGGAATACCAAGTATTCCGAGCCCGTCTCCCTTAACCTTATTATCTTATTATTGTCTCGTTCTCTTATAATCTCTCTCACTTTCTATCTAAAGGTGACGAGACCTTCGGCGGTCCCGTTCACCCGCAGCCTGTTTCCAAAGTACCTCCAAAAGTCGGCGTCCCACTGAGGTAGGACCGCCAACCATGGGGTATCTTCGAGCTCTATCAACTTGGTCCAGCCCCTGGCACTTTTGGCGGTGACCTATCAGAGCTATCCGAGCTACTTGAGCCGGATTCGTCGTACTCCAGGACATTTACCTGGAGTGAAAGCCTTAGCATGGCCGTGGCTGGACCCAAGAATCGTAACCGGCTTCGTGGAAGCCGCCCATGCGAACAACGTAGGACATATGCTGAGGGCCATTTCTGTATTGTTGTAATACAAGGAGGGGAAAGGCGTTCAAGTTAGTCAATACCATTTTTAATCAAATCGAGTGTTCCGGTCTTAAGGCACTCACCAATTCTCGGAAGCACCTGCTTCAAATGCTTCTCATGGATCTCCTGTAAGAAACTCCTGGACTTCTAAAATACATAAGATTTATTAGCGGAACGGCTAAATATGTAAAATTGAGGTGGATCTGAATAAAGGTCTATACGTACGCCTCCGGTTGGCTCGGCATATGTGGCAAGGTACTTCGTATCAATCACCCTAGTTTACCAGCACCAGTTGTTAGAAAGATATGGAAATATATAGTCGCATTTGCGTCTGTTCACTTAGATCGTTTGTATCGTAGGACGTAGAGCTTACATCTTGAAATCCTGTAGATGAACATTGGTTAGCAGAATATTCTTAAATGGGACAGAAAACACTCAAGGTTTCGTAGAATTACCCTCTTAAGCCAATGATAAATTCGACAGAGTCGCTGGTAATTCCCCGATGAATGTACGGTATAAATACATCACTAATTGCGGAATAAAAGGTTAGATGTTAGCAAAAACATAAGTTGACTGTGGGTCTAGCATATAAGAATTGAAGGGAAAAGAGGGTCGGGAGCGAATTTCTTACAGTCAACCGAAGCAGTTATGCCCAACGAGAACGGTCCCAGAGGACATCAGCTTATCAATGAGAATCCTAAGGCCTGCGGCTTCTCCAATTCCTTCTCAAACTTATTCTTTTTGAAATCTTGTTCTCTTATCATTTTTTTCGTCTTTGAAACTAATCTGAACGAAATCCCTCTTTCCGCGACTGCTAAGAATAGGATACTCGGAGCGAATGAGCTGATGCACGAGTCGCTTCTGGTATGAATTGATCAAGCCACACTGAGTCGTGATGTTCAAGAAGGGATATTTTCGCTTTTATTTTCCGTATAGAGTTAGCAAAATATATATTCCTGAAAAGGAAGGATCCGAGTAATTTGAACAAAGTGTACCTTGTCGTCTGCAAGCCATTTTTTCAGTTCAGCTCGGATGTAATCAAGGAAGTCCACGGAGCTATCGTCGACCGCGATATCGTCTTTGTAGTAGTTTTCTTCGAGCTGTTTTTTCGAACGAACTCCTTCTCTTCAAAGCGACGGTGAATCGGACACTTGTTTAAACAGAGCGTTAAAGTCGAACCCATTGTCTTGCAAAAATTCCATAGCTTCAAAGCGAAGGAAAAGCAAAAATCAGCTGAAGAAGTTACCCTGAAGTAAACACGTGCAACCTAGAAAAACACAAAATACGGATGTATTTCTAATAAAAGTTGATTAAAAGGCAAGCGATAGAACAGAAGCGAACATACCTTCTCCTTGGCAAGAAAAGATCCTGTTGATGCTAGTCGGCTATCTAGAGTTGGGTTGACGTAGAAGTTGAAAGGGACGGGTGATGTAAGTATGAGAAACGGGGTCGAGCTCGACGGGACATAGTCCGAGTTGCAATATTTGGAACCGCTCAGCAGCGCGCTGGGTTTTAAAGCAGAATTAGCAAATATACACTTTATCGCGACAGCATTCCATATACGATATGAATACCTTGAGGTTCTGGTATCTGTCTGAAACTGTTTGCTTTCCGCCGTTACTCGTTTGGGAACCTTCGGCATGTACCCCAGAATATTCGAGATCAAAAGCAACAAACTGCCAAAAAAAAAAAAAAAAAAAAAAAAAAAAAAGGTTAGCCTGATTCTAAAAAGCTCGGCGCACAAGGGAGGAGGTATGCGATAGACTATAGATGATTTCAGATATATTTAAACGCAAAATGGAAAATAAACAAAGCAAGTCTTTTTGGAAGGGTGTCCAACCGAAGCATTCTCAATAGAGGATAGGATGTATTCAAATTTTCTTTGAATTCGACTCGAGATATCCATGTTGAAACTATTACTGTTGGAGGAGAGGAGAGTAGAGTAGAAGAAAAAAGAAAAAGAGGAAGAAAAGGCGAGTTTTGTCAGAGCTGTTTTTCGATCGGACTAGAGCCGTACGATTAAGTGTGCAAAAGTGTAAGAGAAAAGAGTGAATAAATGCTTCCGTCGTATTTTTTTTACAGACGAAGTTCTTTGTATCGTCAGTGCAGATAATACTGTATGCGCGATTATTATTATCGTCTTTTTTCGCTCTAGCGTTGGATTCGTGTCGACGACAAAGGGAGTAGTAAAAAGAAGTATCGTATCGTAAGAAGAGAGAGATAGAAAAAACAAGGATAACTTCTTTATTCCTTTTAAAGCCCTAGACCCTTGCTTTGCAGGAATAGAAAAGGAATGAATAGAAATAAGTACTACGGAATAAGTAATTGTAGAATCCTTTAAAGAAATATCCGAGATTCCGACAGTTGGGTGCTATAAGGGATTAGATTGTGGGGGGAAAAGAAATAAAGAGTAAAGTTTAAGAAAACACAAGCAGTTAAAAAAAAAAAAAAAAAAAAAAAGTGGCAAAGCAGTTTTTTTTCTTTTTATTCTTTTTTTTTAAGGCTGCAGCGACCGCTTGGGGTAGTAGTAGAGGCTCTGTGTTCTTATTTCTTGTTTCTCGCTTAAGTATCTTTCTCTCTTATTATTTCTTTTTTTTTTTCTCTCAACGGGGTTTTCTATTCTTGAGGAAACGCAATGCAATTATTATTGAAATATAAGACCTGTATAAGTATGAGAGATAGGAGGAGAGACAACAAAGAAAACAGGCTCGTCAATACTTCTCAACTAACGGAAGTACGTATAGCAGCAAGGGAATCTAAAGTGGGATTGGAAAAAAAAAATAAAAAAAAAAGGGGGGGTGGGGTGGGGACGTTAAGCTATCTTTTGCTAGTAATAGTAATAACGACGATTCAAATATACAAAGTGAAGATCTTTTAGTATTTCGTCCCTGATAAAAAAGAGAATATAAAAAAAAGGTGAACAAGCGGACGAGGAAGTGTAGTTTGAATTAATAAGTAGGAATTCAAGGCAAGAAAAGGGAAGAGCAGATCTGTCGCAGATGCTCTTTAAACTACCAAGTAGATATAAACGAGATTTAAGCTTAAAAAAAGGAGAAAAAAATTGAAGGATCTGTCTGTATTATTCTATATCACACTGTTTCCTTTAGACTATTGCATCAATGTATCATCAGCGTAAGACTAATATTTATATATAAGAATACTGTATAACCAATTCGATGCTAATAGGTGCTTTCCCTTCTTCGATCTACTTTTGCCTTTTCATTTTTTTTTTTTTTTTTTTTTTTTTTTTTAAATGTCGCGTGTTCAACGTTCAGTTGTCCAGATAAAATTGGTTTGCGAGAGATAAGGAAGGTAACGTTGAACCGAAGCTTGCGCAACAAGTATTTAAGCTGAAGTTTCACCCGGAATTATCCCAACGTATACGAAAGTACGAAAGTACTACTCACAGAAGCTAGCGCTATTCAATACGTCACTAATAAAGATTTATCTGCAAGTCACGGAGCTTGTCTTTCATCTCACTGTATGCGTTCGTCATGAGCTTTCTTTTTTCTAGACAGAAAAAATTAATAAATAACTAAATAAGCAGGGGGGAATCTTGCATTAAATTTAGTCCTTTTTCAGAACAATCAAAAGGTACACTCTCTACCGTTCTGGATGGATAGCCCAAAAGATAAGTGCAAAACGCCGACGTAAAGCAAGAAAACTATAGTACAAGTAGAACAAGAGATAAATATAATGCTGTTCCCACTGTTGTTTCAGGAGCAGCAAGAAGAATGTTGGGATGGGGTATATATAACACCTGAATAGATGGAGAAAGAGGAAAAGGAAAGACGGGAAGGACGAGACAACACAAAATGATGTTGCCGGACCGAAACAGAAAAAATAATGTGGAATAATAATGGTGGAAATAGTAATAACGTATTCGCGGGCAAAAGAGGTCGAGGCCTGAAAAAAGATGGGAAACGAAGAAAGGGAGAAAAAATTCGAGAGGGAACGCCAAGCACCGTCATGAAGAAAACAATCTCGTCAATGAAGGGGGAAGAACTCGAATGTCGTGGTAATGGGAACGAATAACACCGTAAAGATGCCTCATTATTTACAGCTTCGAGGTCAGATAAACTCCTCATCCGACACCAGAAGATGACGAAATAAATAAAAAATACCATCACCTTGAATGTAATTGCTCCTTGACTCCATTTATAGTTCGCCTGTTACCGTAGATGACTGTGCGTGCGTATACGATGGGTGTGTAACGAAATCGTGGTATCTAGTCTCGAGGAGAAATTGCGTCTTTGCAAGCCGACATGAAGCAGAGTCAAAGAAAGGGGGGGGGGGGGTTCTTCAAGAAAATGGTAGAAGGAATTGGACCTCGTTATTCATCTTAAAGTGGCCCAAATGGAGAACAAGAGAAAATTCTGGAGAAAATATGGGAAGTTCATGTAGATTGAGAACGCAGTAAGAACGAGAAGTCGTAAGTGGTGATGCACGGATCGCTTAGCCGTGTCCTGAAGGGCGCTATCCAACAGGAGTCGCTGCCGAGAGCCTTCGCATCATCGCCGCTGGGACAGGTGTATTACCAAACCACTTCGGATTCCCGTGACGGGGCTTACGAGCGTCGGCGATGCCATGGGATATGACATGCCAGAGAAAAATCACTGATGGCACCAGATGCCGAGGCGCTTGGTGAGGATCCATCGCTGGACGAAGGCGTTTCCAAGAAGGTGAGCCATGCGAACATGCTGATATTTCCTTCTCGCGGACATAGGGAAGTGGTGTACAAGCGGTTGGGGATTTGCCCTTGCAACTGCGGCCATAACGCTCTCCGTTTCCTCGTCGGAGTCGACGAGGAGAGAATTCGCTTCATCCTCCGGCGCGGGGTTATTCGCATTGATTGCTGCTTCTGTGATAGTGAAATATCAATGATTAGCCAGCCGTCTCACTGCTGGTGTTTATTCCATATATTATACATAGGTGCACATATATATATAGGCTGTTTTGGCACTTACTTTGCTGCTTCGCCTGATTCTTCTTTTGATACGCGGCTAGCAGGACGTCATAAGGCTGAGATCTACCAAGCACAGAGCGTTTTGCACCCATACTATGGATTTGCAAGTAAGAGATCTGGCACAGAAGCCACCTTGCGTAGTTCAACACCGCACTGTCTCTCCACGTCAACGGGTCCTAAACATTGAAAAATACCACTGTGTAAGTCAGGGAGCACAGCAGATGAAAGACTGAGTAGAGGGGTTGGGATCGAACCTTTTGGGCTTGGGGCGGCCTTAGCAGGCTTTTCCTTTTTCTTTTTCGTTTTGGGACCTTTTTCTTTGATTTCTATATTTACGATTAGTAAAAGCCGGTTAAGCTGTGAAGATATTATGGGGAGAAAAAAGGAATCCAGTTCGACCTACCTTCGGTAGCTTTGCGCTTTTTCGAGTTCTTCGCGGCAGCTTTCTCTTCATCCCCCAAATCATCTTTCTTTTTGGTTTTCGTGCCTGCCTTACCGCTCTTGGCTGTCTTTTTGGCACCTTTCTTTATCTCGTCCTTTTCGCCTGCTACCGCTGCCGCCGTTGCTTCTTCTATGCTCAATTCTTTCGTATCCGTATCTTTAGCCTCCTGCTCCTTCTCCATAGCTAGTCTTGCAGCCTCCTCCTTGAGCTTCTTACGCTCTTTGGCCTTGTCAGCCTTCTTATCGGCCTTGGCTTTGAGCATGCTTTGATATGTGCAGTGGCAACGGTTTTCAAGATCGGCTTCTTGCATTGTTTGCAGATCACTATTCGGGGTCGTCGGTGAGTGGCTTCCCGTTCGGAAATGTAGCTAGGTCCTTGTCGTCAAGCTGACTTAGACCGGTTGCGACTTTGTGGTACTCGTCGGATTTCTTTGCCCGCGCCTCGTCTGAAAGACACACAGATCCGGTAAAAGATTAGCCGGCAGCTCACAACCGGATGCAGGATTACCAACAGAAAAAAAAATATTCCTGCGAACCTTGAGCTTCCAGTTCTTTAGCCATTTCCTTCCAATTCGTCGAAGCAGAGTCTGACTTTTTGTTTGGGTCTTTTAGCTTGAGTCTTTTGGGTTGCCTTTCGTCGGCGGTGAACAGTGTCGATACTAAGTCCTCGTTAAAGAGGTTGGCGACATTTCTGGCGTGCTCATCTGTGAAAAGAATTGAGGGTGGTGATGTTAGCATTCATATAGCTACCCGAAGTATTCGAAGCGAGGAATACCACAACAATAAACAAAAATCGAAATTTAGATCACCAAAAAGAAAAAAGAAAAAAGAAAAAAGAAAAGCTATTAATTACAAGCAGCTTCTATAACAAATTCCCCTCAGTTGAAGATATTAGAAAAAGAATTCGAGGTTTTCACCCAGAGGCATCACCATCCTCTTTTCAATGGTATGTTACATCGAAGCAGAAAAAGCAGAATTGAATGTCTCTATTGTGACAGAAGATGTTTTTTTTTTTTTTTTCTTGTTTATATGGTTTTGTGGTGGGGTGAAAGTAGTGTGTAATAATGGGTCTAATATACAGCTTTATTCTTCTTCTTTTATCTCGAGTGATTATTTTTCTTGTGGATTGGGGGGGGGAAGAAGAGGGACTTACCGCCGCCTGCTGGATTTGTCGTCATGGTGTGTGTGTGTGTGTGTGGAAGTAAGTAGCAACAATGATATAAATGGGAGGATGTGGGAGAAGGGGAAAGGTATTTCCGGGGTTTTCGCAGGTTTATTCGGGTGACCCCCCTTCCCCTTTTTTTTTTTTTTTTTTTTTTTTTTTTTTTTAGAAAGGAGGCATATATAGTATTAGATGTCCCCCGTCTCACCAAAAAAAGGGCAACAAAGGAGAGACACACACACTACGCAAGTAAGCACTCCTTATGAAATGAAAAAGAAAACCGCACAGTCTCCCCGAATATAGGGCTTGATAATGAAAGAACTTTTGATTTCTAAAGATACTGTGATGATGCAGAGAATAAGAGGATGATGGGGGAGATGAAATATTTGATGACTTTGATGGTTTTGTTGATGAAAGGAACGGATGAAAAAGGATCGGGGGAGAGGGAGAAAGGGAGGGAAGCCTGTCGAGTTTGTGCGTGTGTGTGCGTTGTGTTTTTTGTTGATTTTAATGGTAAAATAAAAATAAAAAAAAAAAAATAATAATAATTAAAAAAAAAAAGTGAGAGGCAAGAGGAAAGACCGGTGGTGTACTTTTTCACCTCCCTTGGTTGAAACTTGAGAACAAATCGGTAGGAAATTTGTGTGGTAAAGTGGAGAGTACACGAACCGATTTTCTCCCGAATTGGTAGGTAAATGCACGTTTAGCTTAGTCATCTAGCGTGCATATCGTTGTAAACTAATATACCAAACCAAAAACATCTTTACTGATGCACAAGTTGGAATATTGGGTCTCGAGTGCTTTGCAATAATTATTTCTGTATGCTTGCGAGGCAAATATAGTTGGTGTCGAGTATATATCGCTAGTGATTAGTATCAAATTTGTTTGAATTGAGACGTATATTTTCAAAACGGTTACCCTCATAAGTGCAAATTACGCAAAACGTCAGAATATCGATTCATCGTCAAAGTCGGGAATACATATAAGCGCATGTAGAAAGTAATCAAACACAAGAAAATACTAGACGCTAACACTGGAATATAATAAGATGAAAGCAAGAATTATTTACATAGAATTGGAAAAGGAAAGAAAAAAATTGTTTGTCTAGATAAAGTAGAAAGGATGCTCATGGAATGCAACGGCAAGTTGGAACGGCAAGAACGGCGAGTAAGAAGTGAAATGGGGAGAATACTCGTGTAGAAAGGGCAGGAAAGCATCAATTATTTCCAAGCAACGCCGTGAAACATTACCATCACTACCTTCAAGGGACGATGTCAGGTAGCCAAAGGTCAATTGAAAATGGTGGGGAAATGCAGGCAGATTAAATGGATATATATATATATATATATATATATATATATATATATATAAGCCTAGTGGGGTATCATTCAGACGTAAGTGACTTTCATGCCCATTCCCACTGTCTTCGACGTTTTCAGCCACGCCATGACAAGGAACCGCCAAAGCTTTGTCCTGGTGCTCCGCTTTGCGAGGGCAAGCACTACTGCCGCTGCGATAACAGCGGTCTGCATAATCTTCTGTCCACCTACGGACATATTTATCCATCGGATCAAACTATTGGCCAGGTCGCCGGTCTGGGCAAACACGTTCGTCTGTTTCCTGCCGTACGCCGACGAGGCGGTGGACAGCGCATCATCCCCGGAATCTGCTTCAGAGTACGCCCGCCTAGAGCGTGACCCTCTGCGGCTCCTGGGTCGGGGATCTTCCGAGGGTTGACCTAGCTTGACTTCGCCTTCTTGACCTTACGGTACCGTTAGTCCGAGCCTGCTCGCGAGCCGCGGCGCGCAGACCGGGGCGCTGTTCAGCTACAGCTACAGCAGCTGCTTCTGCCCGAAGCTTTCCTCGGCGAGCCGCTGCTCCCGTTCAAGAGCTTCAATTTGCAACCGTTCTTCTTCCAGTCGCTTCGCTTCTAGCTCCACCTTTTCTTGCTCGAGGTTCTGAAGGGTAGATAAGAAAGACTAGTTTCAGACGGGAAAAAAATATATCAGCATTAAGCCTTGTAGATAGAGGACCAGGAACATTCATTAAATGAGGGGAATAAAGTTCTAACACTTTCGACTCACATCTTTCGTATCCGCATCTAGATAAGGCTCATTTGGGTAAATTCGCGAGCGTAATCCCAATCATTCACCCGCGGTAGAACATGTAGAATATATAATTCCATTAGCTTTACACGTTGTGCAAGAGCTTTAGGCCCTTCGGTGACAGCGGGCGATTCGGCAAGATAGGACTCGATCTTCTTTGTGTTACTGTCTGATCGGTTCCGTGCGACAATACGAGCAAACTCTACAAAATCAAAGAGCAAGAAGATGTTAGCGGCCTCTGAGCCTATCATCGCCTCGGAAAATCATTATAGAGGATGGAGAACATTAAAGGCGGAAGGAAGAGGTATTCTTACAGTTCAATAACTACGTCGGGGTCTATGCTTCCCTTGTCCGGTAGCATCGGTGACTTCATCCCATATAAGGCCATTCCGAACTCTACCAACTATACGCCGCCAATCTTGACCATCCCACGTCCTTTACCCTCCTCGGGCGTCATCTTCACCGCCGCATCGTAAATCGCAAAATAGAGACACCACACTTTCACCCGCGTAGTTCGATTCGTCGAAGGATTCGCGGCGTCCCTTAGAACCGGTCGCAGGATGGCGAAGGCTTCCGCCATCTGACGGGTCAAGAAATAATTTGCCGCTTCTTATAGGCTCTTGAAACAGACGAATTCGACGATCTGCTTCTCGATCCGTACGGTAAGCTGTTTGTACTGCTATCTATGTAATAGTCCGATGCCGAGCTACGTTCCGGCTGCTACTGCTGTGGTAGCCGGTGTTTTGTCGCCCGGGGGGAGGACGATGGATGCGAGAGGTCGTGAGTCCATCGCTTCAGCTGTGATTGATTTGAATGTGAAAGATCGAGAAAGTTTTCTATCCTGTTAAACGGACTCCTTTTGACTTCTTGATGACTTGGAAGGACGAGGGCGATGACCGTGATGATAAAAAGAGGGAGATTGAAAGAGAATAGGATGATTAAATTGAATTAGAGCGATGGCAAGGAAAAGTCCTATTATTATTATTATTATTATTATTATTATTACTATCGCAGGCACGCGAAAATTAAATAATAATAAATAATAAACACCACCACCACCTATTTAATTCGGCTTTCGGTAAATTCGAGGGGTTCAGAAAATGGAGACTTTTACAAGCTAAAAAAAAAGTGCCGTGTGTGGTAGTCCTTTCCAGCCTCGGCTCCCCTTATCCACATTCTCGAAGCCGACGACGGACCTCGATAAAAAAAAAAAAAAAAAAAAAAAAAAAATTACTTGTGTTTTCTCCTACGGTTTGATCTAATCTTATCAATCTAGAATCTTTTTTTTTTTTTTTTTGAATCCTTTTGGGTCCGATAGGTTCCCGTGGCAACCAATTATTGGTTTATTTTCCCTTTTTCTCCTAGCCGTCTTTCGCATTATAATATTACAATTTAGTAGTATTACAGCACAGTGAACGATCCCAGATTCTTTATGAAAACATCAGGCCGTGATACCCCTCATTACAGCCTTTTTCTTTTTAAGGATTCGAAAACTGATCTTACGTCTTCCCCGAACCTACGCAAATACACATCCGAACAAGAAACTTAAAAGCAAAAGGGAGAATATCGATATCATCCTCCTGCCGGCTAGGAGAATATATATACCTTTTTTTTATCCATCAGCACTGCATTGAGCCCATCGAAACTATGGCGATCCGTCAGCTTGAGTCTCGCTTTGCACAAATAACCTTCGCGGAGGAGAATATAGACCCAAACCCTGCGGCACCAACGCGGATGAAGTTGAAGGTATTACCGTGCTCTCCCATCTATCTCGCGCGAGCCAAAGAAGGAAATATATGTATATATATATATATATATGTTCTCCAGGTCCAAGAGGAGAAAGAATTTGTTATTAACGATAATACAGGGATCAATTCAATCGCTTCTGCGTCTTCCAGTCAGCCACCTCAACAGCAATCGCACAATATCAGCCGGCATCCATTCTTAAACTTGCCGTGCAAAACCAAGCCCAGGGTAGTGGTCAGAATGGGACGGTGAATTCGGCTGCTGCGCACACGAAGTGCACAGGCACCCGTTCAGCCAACCTCTCCAACGCGGAAACAGGCTACTGCGGCCGATTCTGACGCAAATGAAGCGGCCGATGCCCCTAAAGCTCTCTTTCGGTGCTCCTCGCCGGTCGGACCCAAATTCCATTCCCTCGCAACCTTCGGCACCCCGCAAATTCACCTCGGGATGTTCGAGATTGGACGCCGCTGGGTAAAGGCAAGTTCGGAAGGGTGTACCTCGCCAAGGAGAGAACGTCGGGCTTCGTCTGTGCGTTGAAGTCCTGCATAAGAACGAGCTCCAGCAAGGCAAAGTTGAAAAGCAACTTAGGCGTGAAATTGAAATCCAGTCCAATCTCCGCACCCAAACATTCTCAGGTTTTACGGTCATTTCCACGACACTAAGAGAGTCTTCCTTATCCTCGAGTTTGCTGGCCAGGGCGAGCTATACAAGATGCTGAGGAAGGCCGTAGATTCTCTGAGGCGCGGGCTGCAGAGGTGAGTTGAATGCCCTTGTATCCTCAACAATTTTAATTTATTTTTAGCAACTAACGTCGAAATCTTGCGTAGTACATTGCACAAATGGCCGCTGCTCTCACATACCTTCACAAGAAACACGTTATACATCGTGATATTAAGCCAGAAAATATATTGGTCGGTATACACGGCGAGATCAAGCTGTCGGACTTTGGATGGAGTGTACACGCGCCAACAACAGGAGGAAGACAATGTGTGGAACATTGGACTATCTGCCCCGGAGATGATCCAAGGTTCGGATTACGGAGAGAAAGTTGATCTCTGGTCTCTCGGTGTATTAGCCTATGAATTTCTTGTCGGGGCAGCCCTTTCGAGGACACATCTGTAACACCCAGAAGAGAATCGTCAAACTGGATATGAAGATTCCCGATTTTGTTAGTCCGGAAGCAAAGGATCTTATCACTAGGGTAAGCTCTTCCCGCACGCCAGTCTACATTCTAAGACCAGCATCTCACTAACAAAAAACATTGCGTAGCTTCTGCGTTTGATCCCGAAAAGCGAATCCCTCTGGATCAGATTCAGCAGCATCCATGGATCGTTAAGCACTGCATGCCGAAGCCCACCAAACGCGAACGCGATAGGGAGCGCCAGCGCCAACGTGAGGCCGAGGTCGATAGCGATTGAGCTCTTTGTTAAATCTGTCCCATTAAACCTGATCTTCGAAAGTCTGACACACGCATTTGCAGCTACGAGGGCAAGTTGAGCATGTAACGATTAAACTTCTACATTGTTTTCTTTCTTTCTTGCTGCCCTGTTTTTTTCTTTTTCTTTTTTTAATACCCAGCAGTCTGGAATAAACTTGTCCGTGCAGTCATGGGCCGTTTCACCAAGTTTGTTTTGGCTTTAACGGAGTAAGATGATCTTTGATGTTCTTTATTTTGTATTATTAATGGTTTATGTATACATTTCACCAATTCTTTCCATCTTCATCAAGCGAGACTCGATTGACTGTTAGTATCAATTTCTGCTTAGTAGTTTCCCGCCTTCTGTTCGCTCTATAATCAGGAGTTTTCTGAAAGATAAGCGTTACTCATACACGCTGCAGTAGAAGTCTGAAAATTGGATTGGAACTTCCAGTGAAAACCTTGCAACAGATATTATACGAGCAGATCTGCCTTGAATATTGATTTGTACAATTGTTATACACACGCAATATGATATACACTGATCCATCGTGAGATAACCTGTAGAAAAGGAATGGTGAGGCTGCTTCATTATTAGTCTATAAGATCAGGATAATTTTATCAGACGGAAGGTAAACCTGCGCTCTTTGCAAGGATGAAGGCAATTGCATTTAGGGTTCGCCATTCATTGTCTTTGATTATCGGAGTGATTCTCAGATTGGTGATCTACAACACCAAGTAGCCCATCCCCTTCAAGCTCAGAAAGTGTTTGTTTACTCATACGTCTTGAAAAGTGAAGAATGGCTCCATTCTGAGCCACCTTTACCAAAATCCCTTTTGCTTCCTTAAAATCTCGAGTCCTAAAGCACAGGTAATCCAAGCCAGATATGGTCCCAGGAAATCCCGAACCCGACTTTTCGGCGCCTTTGAATTGAATCCAACTGTATACTACCGATAGATTTCGTCGAACGGCCGTGTATCTGCAAAACAAGATTCGAATACCGAATTGACGACCTCCTCGGCCACCTGTTGATCTTTGCAATTCGGGTGCCCTCTGACGGAAAGTGTGGCTCGTCTCTTAACGCAGGCCTGATGCTGTTTAGTGAAATCGTAAACTCCTCGAGTAAGGGCTTCGCGGGCCCATCGACACTCTCCGCTTAAGCTAGAAGCACGGATCTACTCCACAATGAGACGTGAGGAGCTGATTAGCAGAGGCTTCATGAGGAGTCGGACTTAAACACCCCGGAGGAAGAAATTCTTCGTTTCGCCATTGATTTTATCTCTTGCATCTGTTGTATAAACCCAAGCTACTCCTTAGGGTGATTGCAACACTGGAAGGGTTGTCCACATACTTCCGAGCAAGCAACATGCCTAAGATTTGCCAATCCACCTCGAAGCGTAGATGATCGTAAACATGTATCATCTCGTGCGCCATTGTGTCTTCAGCATGGCCACGGTTTCTAAGCTTGTTCTGGCAGAGCAGTATACCATGCTGCGGAGAGAATCCGCCGGATTGGAGGTCATCGCACCGGAAACACTGGACATTTTTGGCGGACATGTGGCCATTTACTTTGCTAATGTGTCCGTCATGAAGCGAACTATAGGACCTAAATTTTTTTTTTTGGGGGGGGGCAAAAGTAGACCGTAGCGTTCAATTAGCAACATCGCAAATAAATACTAATTGATGGCAAAACCTGGTCCCAAATAACCCAAAATCGCAATAGTGAAAAGCTTACTGTACTGGAAAAGATAATCTCTGAAGCCTTCGCACCTCTTTTTTTGATTCTCAGCAAACTTCGTATCACGATCATTCTCGAATTTTCGCCTTTCATCCTCCGTCATACCATTCCCGTAAGATAAACGAACGCCCTCCGCCAGTATTCAGGGATCCCACTGTTGAAGAAGGGCGATCGTGTCCCGAGTCGTTTCCGCCGGGACTCCTCTTGTCGCCCTCATCATTGAGCCCATAGTCTGCTTCAAAGCCTCTCTCAATTGAAATGTTTTTGTTATGTCCTCGAGCTCGTGCAGCTAAACGAAAATGTAGGAATAATATAATCAAGAGCGCTTCATATTTGACTTTTTTCGGCTAAAGTATATGCAGCTAGAAGTAACCTCCACAGCCGAATCGGAGTGCTGCATGGAAAAGCATGGAAAAAAGAAAGAAAAAAAAGGCTCCGAGACTAAAAAAAAGAGAATATTATTATTGCAGGACACCATGCAGAAAAAAAGAAGGTAGTCAGATTCAGACAATAATGGCACCACAGCTGGCCCATTTAAACTGGAGCTGTCCTTCGAGCTCGGTCAATTGCGATTCAGCAAAGACAACAGATCACCGAGCTTCTTTCCGTATTAACCATTATCTCCCTGTCACTTTTTGAGAAATTTGATATTGTATAAAGGTCATTTTAGGTTTCAAAAACCTCTATCGCTCAATCGAAATGAAGACGAACAGACCCCTAACGTTGTAATTAAACTTGTTAGTCAAGGAACCTTCCTTCTTACCTGCTAGGCTCAATTTATTTACTGCGCGCAAGGCTTTAGAATATCGGATTCCGTTGGGCTAGTCGGCTTTTGGAAGCATTTTTTCTAGGGCTAACATCTTGCAATTTCAGGACATCTTCCATTTGCGACGAGAAAACGCGTGAGCCACTGCTCTCTAACCTGTCATTGATTGTGGAGACTGCGGTTCGCCTGCGGAAGCATGGACACAAGGTCGTCCTGTTTCATCCGCGCCATTGGTATTGGATGCGGCGGTTGGACATTGAGAAACGCCCGAAGCATCTCGCAACCGTACAGGTGAGTTAGAAACCGCTCTTTTCTCTTGTTCGCCATGAATCTGCGTGCTCCATTGCTAGAACCTAATACGGAATCACTACTGCGCTTGCAACGTATAGGCACTGGCAGCTGTCGGTCAATGTCGCTTGATAGCGCTTTGGGATTCGCTTTTCAAGCATCTACGGCAACCGATCGCTCAGATTCTCCTGACTCGCAATGATATCGCCGATGTGAGAGTCGCCGCCTTAAATTTGTTACGAAACGGATACAGCTGCTAATGCTTTCATCGTTATCATTTCTTATTATTATTGTTTTACCTCAATTAGCGTGGCCGATATCTTAATGCTACGAACACGTTTTCGGAGCTTCTCAACATGGGTGTAGTGCCGATCGTGAATGAGAACGATACATCTCCGTCAGCGTAGGTTCTAAATATAATTCCAATTTATTCTCTTTCTCTCTAGTTTTTTTTTTTTTTTTTTTTTTTTTTTTTGCGCATGCTGAAGATCTTAGGCAATGGAGGGCTTACTTTTGGATCAATAATAATGAATAGGAAATCAAATTTGGCGATAACGATACATTGTCGGCCATTACCGCAGGCATGGTAAATGCCGATTATCTATTTTTAATGACAGATGTAGATTGTCTCTACGACAGCAACCCCCGGACGAACCCAAATGCGAACCAATTGAAGTTGTCGAGGATATCGCATCTTACAAGCAGATGGTAAGCAGTGATGTTTTTCCCTTTGATAACTTGCGTCGTGGTATACGAAATCGAGGGCAAGAAATTTGAGGTTTTTTTTGTTCCCTTGGAACAACAGTGACAGAAAAAGAATTGGGGTTTAATATTGCAAGGATACTCCGCCGTTTCATGTTGTGTCTCTAACGCATGCTCACCGAACAGTGTCGAGCGCGGGGTCAGCCTTGGGAACGGAGGCATGGCAACGAAGCTTGTGGCAGCCAGACTAGCAACCTCCGCGGGCGTAACAACGATAATAACCCGAAGCTCGGTGCCAAGCAATATAGTAAACATTGTCAATTACGTGCAGGCACTCAGGACGCCCAGCGTGTCGAATCCTGCGTCCAGGGAACCGTCACCCAAGAGGGGAGAAAGGACTTCTTCGAGCCCTAGCAAATCAGCCTATAACCTCCACCATCATCACAACCACCACAACCTCCACCACCAGCTTCTTTCTGGCCAAATGAACCCATTGCGAAATCCTCGACGCCTCCTGGAGGAAGGCGGTCCAGAACCGGTACTCCAACTCTCGCAGAGTCTGGAAGCAGTACTCCAGCGCTTGCAGAATCCGGAAGCTCCACGCCGGCGCTGGTAAAATCTGGAAACAGCACCCCACCGCTGGCGAGATCCCTTTCGGCCGTATCCATAAGCGCAATGGCAACAACTCATGAAGAACTAAGAGCTTCTGCTCCCTTGCACACGCGCTTCTGCCAGGCCGCGCGCAATACGAGACCGGCAGTTTTTGGCTGCTACACGGCCTCAAACCGCAGGCACCATATATATTGACGAAGGGGCATGGAAGGCTCTCACTAGGCCTAACAGGGGCGGTCTTCTCCGGTGGTGTTCTGGGCGTAGGGGGCGCTTCGTGCAGCAGGAAGCTGTCAGTCTGGTTCCTGCGAGGAAAACGACGAAGAACCAGGTATGAAATTGCCGAGAAGAGGTTGGCCGTGCGATAGTAAACTACAGTTCCTCCGAAATCAAGAGAATCAAGGGCCTTCAAAGCTCGGAAATTTTCTCAGCTTTAGGATATGGCGTAAGAGATCCCTTCATCGTTATAATCATTCACGTCTAGTGGTTTTTTTTTTTTTTTTTTTTTTTGTTACATTTATCTATATTGTGCCGGTATTAACATTCAATGCAGATAGCGAATATGTCGCACACAGGAATTTGCTCGTCATGCATGGACAGTCCCTTCGGATCTTCCCGTTAGATGAAATCTTTGGCAAAACTGCATTTTTTTGGCCCGGGGGGCTCTTTGATACCGTATACAATTCTTCCATGGATCTAATAGAGTTTTCTAGAGTTTTCCTTCATGTATATATCAGCACTAATACCACTATTATAGTAATGATACAAAAAAGTCACTTGGCGCGACCGAATTTGGAGTTTCACAAGGCGTGATCTTGTGTTGTCAGATATCATATGTGTATCACAGAAGAAAACGATACCACTGGAAGAAGCGAGTCAGAGCTGTTGATACTTTTTATTTTATACAACTTTATATGTACAAAAGCGCTCGGGTGAAAGTTTAGCGAGCAATATGGATATTTACGCCGAGCGAAAGCAACATGCTGCTTGCCCTGTTCCCCAACGTTCGGGGTCGACTTTCTGCGGCAAGGCATCGACTACAGTTCTTCGCCTCGATGAGGTTTTTTAGCCGATTTGGTTTTTTTTCTTTTCTTCCGAGTTGCTGTTGGTGATTTCGATTTTTTCACACCAAAGATTTTCGAGGAACATGGCCTTTTGATATCCTTGACCCACGCCATGTTCGAGTCCTTATCGACGAGCACGAACGCCCTGCCCTGCGCCCATCTGCCGTCCGCCAACGCGGTGAAAAAAGTCGTGTGCTGAACGGTACGTCGAACAGAATGACATTTTGACGCCTTGGTGTCGATGCCCGCGTGAAGTAATATCGGTCGTTACGAGAACCTTAAGTCGTCCTGCCTGTGAGCCCGCCTTCTCTTCGTCTTTCGGTCGTAAAGCTTTCTATCATGCGCGGGACTCCGTGTCTCTGTTCACGTCCACGCATCGAAAACCCTTCGTATGCAGGTATTCAGCGATTTTGTAGTGTCGGTAAAAGCGCTCGACGGTATCGAGCGATTTGGGTACGTGCGGAGCACATATTAGGGCTTCCAGATTGCTTTTCCAATGATCTTGTTTATTGGTTGAAGGATCGATCAAAGAGGAATCGGCTCGTCCACACGATATGCGATGTCAGCGAGAGTATATTTGGATCGGCACTGTAATGGTGTAAGCAGGTGCGGCGGGAAATCAGAATGTCCACCGGGCCCCTGAACAGACGTGCACGTATTACAACTTCCTGTACTTCTCTGAGATCATCCGAGCACGGATTTGGGAATGTGCGAAAGCGCATAGCCAAGGTTCCCTACTGGGTGGCAATTCGGATGTGGTACCAAGACGACCGCGAGAGGCTTTCCTGCTTGGATTTCTCAGGTTAACCGGTTCGTCAGGGAACAACTCGTATTTTGACAGGAGTTTTCGGCGTTGCGTTGCGCCTCCACCTGCTCTCTCTAGGAGTTCCAGCTCAGCGCGTTCTCTCCGCTTCAGGACGTCTATAATCGGTAGCAAGTATGCAGCTTCCCGGATCCCGTTTCAGCAGCGATAGTAGATGAGCTCTTGGTTTTCCTAGCGCCGGCGCTTGGCCAGGGAGCAGCAGAACTTGAATGCCTGTCTTTCATCAGTTCGCACACAAGGCGTTGAACCGGAGGTCTATGAAGGTCATGTCGCGGAGCGCATCCTGCTTCACAGCTTCAATAACTTCGGGAAGCAAACGCATTGACTCAAACGTTGGTGTTCTCGATCGCCGTCGTAGCGCTACTCTGTCCTGCGCGGTACGAGCTGCAGCGCTGCCTTACGGAATGTGCTTGAGACACACGATCTGAGGGCGTATTACTGCGAGATCGAGGACGGCTGCTCCCCGCCACAACATGCCTCTCCTGCTCCCAGTACCGGGCAGATGATGCTCCTGTTGCGCTACTGCCGTCTTCCCGATCCGATTCTTCGAGCGTGATGAGCGGCGCAGCGGCGCGGTAAATATCTCCGATCATCCACACCGCGCTCGATGACGGGAATCTCCCCGCCTTTGCGCTTTGCCTTCAATTCTTTCTCGTCCGTGGTAATACCACCTCGGCCACCTCGGCCACCGCTTTTAGCTTTTCAACATCCCGGACAATTGCATCCGCGAGCGCTGCGCTTTGAGCTTTGAGACCGGGAGCCGACTCAGCGCATTTGCTTGTAGCTAGCTTTCGTCCGACGTTTCAAGGCATTGAAAGGTGTGGAGTGTGGAAGTGGCGGTCTGGCAGTCGGAACGGTGCCTAATCTGGTTGCCGGCAGAGTATGTTTCGTATGATAAAACGTCACATACACATAATGATTTGTATGCACCCTCATTAAGACTAACGAGCCATCCCTCACCACTCTCCTCAATATGACAGTGATTGTAGTTCGAATTAAACAAAAAAAGACCTACTTCATGAAATAGAGGGTTCAGTTGAAAAAAAAAAAAAACTTCTTTTCTCGTTTCTCAGTTTTTCGATCGCCGTACTCGGTAACCCAAAAAAAAGAACTAGCAAGGGCCCAGAAGATAAGTAACTCTTGGAAATTGCTTACCGAGAAGATCTTTCTTTCCTTTTTTTTTTTTTTTTTTTTCTTCTCTGAAATTGAAATAAGCAATGGATTTAGTTAATAATTTTTATTCTTCTACCTTTTCGGTAGTCTAAATATAAGGCTGCCTTCTTTTTTTTTTTTTTTTTTTTTTTTTTTATATTTGCCGATCGTCGTACAACTCGTCTGAAAAAAAAAAAAAAAAAAAAAAGCTTTCGCAGGCAAAAAGAAAGAAGCAAGGGGAGACTCCGAGAGAGAAGAAGAGAGAGCGAGCATACCTGCAACCCTGGGTTTCGTGCGTTTTTGTTTATTCCGGGTTCCAGGGCGGTTGTATCGAGGAAGAAGCGTGCGAAAATACTGGTAATACCGTAAGTAGCACTCCTTCCCAAGGTTTCGCAATATCAGCGATAGAGAAGTCTGAAGGATATGGAAGACCCTAGCGTCCTGTCTTCCTCTCGTTCCTTTTTTTTGTTTTTTTTTCTTTTTTTCGTCTTCTTCTGTTTAGACGCCGCCCTGTTCCTTTCCACTCTCGATGCAATTTTAATTTAGACGGACTTCCGATGATAAAGGGAATTTTTAAAAAAAAAAGTATAAGAGATGCCTGTTGTGGAAAAGTAAGACGACACCCCGATGGAGTTACCATGCAACGGAGCTATGAGATACATCTACACCATTTTTTATATCTTTGGAGGAAGACTTAGTAAGTAGGCGAGTAAACAAGGTAAGTTAAGGGTAAATAATACTAAACGGTTGTAGTAAATAATAAGGCGTAATACTAGGATCAGTTAGGGAACGAGATAAGTTCAAAGCAGTAGAGTAAACGAGACACTAATGAGAAAACTTTTGCGTCTGAATTGGAGCTCCCAGGGGGTTGATCGATTGTTAGGCTTGGACACACAAGCAAGCAGCGTTAAAGACGAAGAGGTATTTCTTCTTTTTTTTTTCTTTTTTTTTTTTTCAATGGTGCTTATATGCTTGTCCTGCTTGTTAGCTTGCCCCAGAGAACCATAACAAATAATAGTAGAGTGTATAGAACAACAACAGACAGGATGGGAACTATTATAACCCCCAGTACACACCCTCCGTGACCAGAAAAACCACTTCTTTTTATCTTTATTTTTATTTCTTTCTTCTTTCTTGCTTCTTTCTCTTCTTCTCTTCTTTAATTACTTTAACTATTCATTCAGTAACAACTGGTACATTACTAGTCATCCTCTAATCCATACTCAGCCTAGTCACTGCTACACTCTTACCCTCAATCTCTTTCTCTCGTTAATTCGAAGGAGAAAGGATCGGTGTATATTCTCTCTCAAAGTTAAGAATCATTGCTATAGCTGCTCAATTGATATTCAGGAGACAAAAAAAACAACACACACACAAGGTAGCAAATTATTCACATTCTAACATTCCCTTATTTATTGTTTTTATTATTCCCGTCATGTTGGATAGAAAGAGAATCGTTGCATTCCTAGGATATTCCTTAGGGCTTTTGCTCTCTGTTCTGTTCTGCTCTCATTGTGGCTATTCCCTCTCACTCCTGTCTCGTCGGTTCCTAGCCCAATTCTCTTCTTTCTACACAACATTCCTTGAATCTTTCTTATGGATCAACTTTCTATCTTGACTATCTCCAAGTTGCTATAGCTGCTCAATTGATATTCAGGAGACAAAAAAAAAACACAACACCAAGTAAGCAAATTATTCACATTCCTAACATCCTCCTTATTATTGTTTTTTATTTGACCCTACCTCATGTTGAATCAGAAGAGAATCGCTTGCATCTAGGATATTCTTAGGGCTTTTGCTCTCTGTTCTTTCTGCTCTCATTGTGGCTATTCCCTCTCACTCCCTGTCTCGCTCGGTTCCTAGCCCCAATCTCTCTCTTTCTACACACGACTTCCTTGAATCTTTCTTATGGATCAACTTTCTATCTTGAGTATCCTGCAGCTATACTGCTGTCTCATCCTAGTGCGAGAAGATTTTTTTTCTAAGTTCAATGGTACAAATGAAGAAAAAGAATCAAAGCAGCAGTAAAAGAGAATAATCTAAGGAGCGCAACTGAAATAACAGTTACACTAAGTATACAGCATCCCGCTACTATTTGCTGTGCGAGCAGTGGTAAAAACGCAAAAAAAAGGTATAACAAGAAGAGGAAAAAGAAAAAAAAGGTATATACACCTACCTCCTTCCAATGTTATATCTATTGAATTACAACAATAACGGCAATATTCTTCTTCGCATATGATTGATTCTCTTACTATCTGAATTCCCCGTTCTTTTCTTTCTTTTTTTTTTTTTCTTTTCCCCGTAATTAATGTATTCGGCTAAAATAAAATAATAAAATACGGTTGCTATAGACAACCTTCCCACAAACAACAACAACACAGCAGCAACAACAACAACCTCCAGTGTTTTATTTAACACAACACAACAACAATAAGAACCTCTGAAGAAAAAGAAAAGAGAGAAAGATATATATATATATATATAAAAACAAAGCTACCAAAATGGATTCATCACCCTCCCTCACAACGAGGGCATTATCTGAAGTCAGTTCTGTGGAGAGGCGTAGGAACAGCCCTTCTTACATCCAAGTGACAAGAAAATCCTCTAACGAGGAAAATCTATACGCAACATTCCATCTTCTTTCACTGCCTCCTCTACCGTTTTTTTGCCACTATCGATCAGCTTCATTCCCAAGAATTTTTTGATTTTTCTCTAATACTTAGGGAGAAAGAGGGACATTAACTTACTAACAACTACGCATTGAAATAGAAAACAATGGGACAAGATGAATCCCTCTTCTTCTCCATTCCCCAGCCCATACCAAAGTTTCTCAGGGAAGTTCTCGCGAACCTTCTGGCAAGGGGAAACTGCAGGAGAATCGGCCACTGTCGTTGACAGAGACTCACACTCCCTCGCAACCGCAAAGTTGAGCTCGAAAGGCTAAAGAGCCAGTCTCGGGTATCCAAGAACATGTTCAGGGTTCGTCACAGAGCTACACTCACACTGCTGAGCTGCCCCAAACCCGAGCAGGACTCCGGGTTCAGTGGGGAAGTCCACAAACTCGCGAATTGCCGCTCCTCCAGCAACAGCAAGCTGTCATGTACGGCTCCAACAACGTCAATGGCGGGGTCGCCTATCGAAATCCTCATGCCTCGCTGGATACCACATAAACGGACCTAGGAACTTTGTAGACGATGAGCTTGCACGCTCAGAGTCCACCGACACTCAAACAGGTCACATTTGACGAAGACCCACAGGTTCAAGAGTTTTGAACCACCAACGCCGGATCCCTCGGTAACGTCTACGGAGCGGAGCTATGATACCGATCTGAACAGTCCCATCCTGACGACGATTCCGACGACGAATACGATTTAGAAGATGCAAACATACCTGTCATCGGCCCCGAGGATTGGATGCCGGCACGCCTGACCGGGAAAGCTTCCCAGGTCGACTCCATCTCCCATGGGATCGCGACCGCTCCCGCCGCTGCCGCAAGTTCGGTCGACTCTGCCTCCAAGCTTTCCCCTGCCGGAGCACGCCCTCTTCCCGGATTCCCTCAGCAAAGGAACAACCTGGGCTTACGGACTCTGCGGAGGCTCCCCGGAGATTGACACTGGAAGAGAGGCTCCGTCTGGTCATGCTCCAAAGTCCCCAATGTCCACCCCGGAGAAGGCAGCAAGCAAACAGGCAACCGATAGTCCTCGCCCCGGAGATTCTGGGCCCCAGCAGGATGAGAAAATCATGTCTCTGGATGATCGCATGAAACACATGAGTATGGACGAAACTGCGAATAAGCCGCAACAGCAACAAGAAATGAGGAAGATGAAGAAAATGATAATGATGATAACGACGAAGGACATGAAGAGAAAGACTCTGATGTCAGCGAGGACGAAGGCAATGAGAGCTTCAGTCCCGTCTTCACTTTGGGGATTCCCGGGAGTGACATGGAGGAAGGAGACAAGTTTGAGCTCAGTCCTGCACCGAGGTTGCCCTCGTTCTCCACAACCGAGCCAGAAAAGCTTTGCACGATTGAACGAGAAAGCGCAAGGTCGGACCCGGAAGCCGTTTTGGCATCTGAATTAAAATGCCTAGAATCTCACGCGAATCCATCCGTCGGCAGATGCAGGCCCGACGCAATCAGCCTTTTGAGGAGTCGAACGCTTCGGCCGACGATGCCTCGTCGCCGGCGCAGCTGAAGGATAGCGTCCCCGCGAGCGATGACAGCACGGTCGCAAAGGCATCCACCACCGCTGAAAATAACCTTATCCCAGAGGAAAATCAGCTCAGATTGAGTGCGATCGCGCAGCTTTACATCGAAGAGCGGGCGAAGTCGCCTCTAGCAAGCCGCCCCTCCCTCAGGGCGAGCCTCTCTGGATCCGAAGGCGGGGACTTTGAGTCCGACCAGAACATGAGAGAGCCATACAGCGATGACGAGGATGAGCACGGTGGAGTGAATGCTCACGATGACGATGATGACGAATCGAAGTACAGCGATACGCCTCTGCAAGGTGCAGCAGATGACGAAGATGACGAACCAACTACCCCGACGCAGTCCACTTTCAATGAGAAATTAACGAGTCTCCCATCAACTACTCCTGAGGACAAGATCAGCTCCGGACTACCGGACCTTTCCACTCTTGCGGGCAACGAAGACCTTGGCCTCAATGAATACATGACACCTTCAATGTCCGATATGACGAGTCAGAACCAGGTACTGCGGCCCCAGCCCTGGCGGTTCCAACTCCACCTACCAAAGAGTTTGTTCAGAATAATCGGCCAATGACCCCGAAAGCCACTTGCTTATGACGACGGAGAGTTTTATATGGACGATACGGGCTCTGTTATTCGCCACCAGGTCTACGATTCAGATGAATATGACGATGAAGATTACAGCGACCAAGATTACGAGGAGGAGTTGATGAGGAAAGGTCGCCGTCTCCAGTTCCGGAGAGAAAAGCAACAATCAGGTCTGCTAGTGGCACCAAGTTGAAGACCCGGAAGAGCGCGACACCAGCCGACATGGAGGCCATGGCAGCCGCCAGAAGGCAAGTTAGCGCCAGCGTAGCCGCGCCGCCCGTCCCGCCATCCCCAGGAATTGAAGGCCGCAACCAATCAAAATCCACCCGCCAGACTGGTGACGATGAATCCGGCAGCGACACTGAGACGAGCGCGAAGATAGCGGCCAGGAAACGCAAGAGGGCTCCGAGGAAAAGCCTTCTGAGTCGTCTCCCTCTATCCCGCTTCCCGAGCTGGAGCTCACGTTGGATGTCGTATGAGCGATATTACGACAGAATTTAACCGTCTTATTGAAGCGCAAAAGGTAAACTACTCCACAAACTCTATTCTATCAACATTGGTTCTCACCCTAAATGTGTCTTTCTCTGCTAACGTTCGAATCTTCTTTCTCAACAGCGCGGATACCTGATGCGCCAGAATACCAAAGTGATTCACGCCACCAGCGAGGCCAGTGAGGAGAAACGAGTGAAAAGGCTAAGGTAGATCCTCAATCCAAGAGTTGGAGCGTTGAGCCTTGGAAACCTTCCAACAGCCCAGGAACCAGGCGCCGCAGTCTGAAGGGCTCCGACTCGCTCAGGAAGAAGCCTACTGACCCCGGCCGCCAACACCACGCCAATGCCATGGCACAACAAGGGGTTTCAAAAGAGCTGCCCGTCGTCAAAGAAAATGACGCGGAGCCAGAGCAAGCTACGCAAGCCGCGCCTACGGAGGAAGAGGAGGATACCAACCAAGGCACGGAACGCGGAAGGTTGTTTGTCAAAGTTATTGGAGTCAAAGACCTTGCACTCCTTTGCCACAGGGTGAACCTACATACTTTTGTATGACCCTGGACAACGGTTTGCATTGCGTCACTACTTCGTGGCTGGAGTTGGGGAAGAATGCCCCTATCGACAGGAATTTGAGTTGTATGTTCTGTGCTCCCCTCCCCGGTACATCTGTGGAACCTGGTCGGGAATGCAGCCTAACTAACATTAAATCTTCAGGGTTGTCCTCGATGACCTCGAGTTCCAGCTTACGCTGCAAACGAAATTGACGCAGCCGCCACCTCCTGCAACAGCCGCCACCTCAATCAAAGCACCTTCAATCGCATCAAAACAATTTCGCGAAGGTCAAATCTAAATCAGCGTTCAGCAATATCTTTCAATCTCCTAAGAAACGCAAGGAAATGGAGAGGATGCACTTGCTTGAACAGCAAAGACAGGCGCAGGCAGCTGCCCTTTTGCGGCAACAACCTACCGCTCCACCAACGGCCTGGGATCTTCTGCATAATCTCGTTGCTCGGGATGGAAGCTTCTCTAGAAGCTACGTATCTCTCAAGGATTTCGAATCCAAGGCCTTCGGCCGTCCAACCATTGTCGAAGTTCCTTGCTTCAATGAGTGGGCTGTTGAAATGAGCAGTGTTAAAGGCAAGAAGAACTACATTAAGAAGGCGCCGTACAAGATTGGAAAACTGGAGGTCCAGCTCATGTTCATCCCTAAAGGTCCGTCAATGACCGACAACGACATGCCCAAGAGCATGAACAGTGCCATCAGGGAGCTCAAGGAAGCCGAAAATGTTGCGGCACAAACCTTTGAAGGCCACCTATCACAGCAAGGGGGAGATTGTCCCGTAAGTTCAACAATCTTCACAGGTTGCCATTACCATAGTTCTGCCTTTGATGGTTTGCTAACTTCTTTACCGGATATATAGTTCTGGAGGCGTCGTTCTTTAGACTCGAAGGTTGCCGACTAAAGGCATTCCACGAGAGTACCCGCCAGCCAAGAGCGACTATCAACCTGAGCAAGGCTGTTAAGCTCATTGATGATCGGAACACCCTTACTACCTCTTCTGGTTCTCAGAAGCGCCGTAAATCTGGCTTCTCCGAGGATGAGGAAGGCTATATGTTCGTCGAGGAAGGCTTCCGGGTACGATTCGGAAATGGAGAGTGTATAGATTTCTATGCAGATTCGCCCGAGCAGAAGAAGCAGTGGATGAAGGTTCTAAACGAGACCATCGGCCGCTGCCCGATGCCAAGGGCTGGTGCGAGATGGTGCTCGCCAAAGAACGAATCGATCGCAAGCGCTCTCAGCAACAGGTCGTTCCTCCTACTCCGCTGCAGATACGCAAAAGTCATTACCTATGTCGCCTCCTGTGAAAAAGACTCCTACCCACCAAAGAACGCAAGCGGAATACCAACCCAACGCCCCACCGTTCCTACCACTCCCATCACCAGAGAACGCAGAGTAGTGGTCCTGCTCCACGCCCACAGATTTCTACTGGAAGCAGGCTACTCTCAGCCCTCGCACAGGCGCTGCTCGGCCTCAATCCTTTTTTGGTGGACAGTTCCGGTAATCGATGAAGCTACTTAGCGTACCACAACCCCTTACATTGTAGTTAAGGAATAGAGACTTGATCGTTGGTTTCCCTGAAAAATACATGCTACAACGGCAATTTTATTTCTGTTTGTCTATCTCGGACTCCTTAGTTCTTTTTCTTCTGTCTTGTCAAATTCATATGTTTCGGAGTTTGAAAATTAGGGTATTTCTTTTTCTTTTTACTCGGTTTATTTTTTCCTTATTATCCTCCAGTGGTCCTACAACTTCATCTCCGCTTATACTTTTTGTTCTCCTTGTCCCTCCTCTATCCTTTTACATGTTCACTTCTTCTGTACAACATTGAAGCATTATCCTTTTTGTGCCTTTTCACATGCACCGCACCGTATACATAATCATAGCATCCTTGCTTGATGCTATTTCGCACTACTAACCGGATGAGTACTGCTAAGAAAAGGTCTTGGTTCAAGGAAGTACTGTCTAATTTTATTTTTTTTTAAAAAAAAAGAAAAACTCATCATTTACTTGCTGATAACGTGCATCTTGTTTATCCAGATAAGCTTGTTTTTTCTTTATTTCTTCCTTTTTTATTATTTGTTTGTCCTTTCAATTTGCATATAGTTCTTGACTAGTTTAGCGTAGCGTCTGTCCCTGCTTTGTTCTGTTTCTTTGTCAGATAACACACACAAGTCGATTAAGTTTAATACAGTCGATTCAAACAAAAACTAAAAAAATAAATTTGAATTCGAATCGCCCCAATGAAGCAATCAATGATGATATATCAGATTATAATACAATATAGTTTTGATAAGCGAGTAATTTCTACTTAACCTTAGTCTCCGAAAAATTCGCTATGGAGGAGCCATCCAGCCAACCGGGACGTTCAAGAAAACCCAGAGACTCCTCCCTTATAGTGCAATGTAGTACTTCAGCTCCCGGAGCGTCCCTAAGGACACCAAGGAACCCTACCTCTGCGTTCCCAATATCTTGGCTAGCCTCGCTTCAGCACCCTTCGTAGCTGGATGAGAGGCACCGAAGCTAGCGCGCACAGTATGGGTAAATGAGCATGCAGCAGCGTCGGCTGCCCATCCAGCTTGTCACGAACACTGCGATAAGCTTTGGGACCGTCGTTGTTCCGCTTGATCTCCTTGGCTAGCGCATCACGGCTTCGCCTTTCATGTGCGACGGGAAGGACGATGGCGTTCGTCTTTTCGCGCAGCTCTCCAGATGCGATGTTACTGCATTCGGACCGACGAGAAGATAGGGAGACAAGCTGCCACCGAGCCGCTTCTTCTTATTCTTCTCTTTTCTTCGTCTCTTCTGGTGCCCTGCTTGTTTCTCTTGTTTATCACCCTTGTCTTCATCTGGGATCTCACTTGATGATTCCAAGAATCTAAATAGTATTGAATGCAACGATACATACGCACCGGATCAGCGCATTTACTTTTTTTTTTCGCAGTTAACAAGGAACCATAGGCTTTTCATACGAATATAGTAGGTTCCCTATATCATGTTGGCCCTGAGGTGATACATACGGCCTGTCAAGTGGCGTAAATCAAAACAAGTCAGCGAATGAATTGCTCTGAAAAATTGAAAGTACGAGAATTTCAAAATGACCTATATCTCTTTGGAAGCACCCGAAGGGAAAGCGCCCAAATTGTAGCCACAAATGATCACAGATAAAGAAAAGCTTACCATTGAGGGGACGAGAGTTCTGTGAAGGGCGATTCGAGACTGAAGACAACTTTTGCGTTCTTCTCTTGAGCTTTTAGAGAGGACATATTCCTTGGTGAAGGAGTTCGGGAAATAACGATTATTGTGAACTCGATAGAAAAAAGAATAGACACTGCTATAGAATCTACCCTACAGCGTTGAAATTAAGTATCCGTTGGGCGGCGTTGGTATAATTCAGTAGATCTACTATGGGGAGAAAGTAAATAAACAAGTAAACAAGTTGATGTTTCGGTAAAGTCTGGAAAATTTCACTTTTTGCGCATTAATTTTTTTTTTTGGTCAACTGCACGGACAAGCCAAGTCGGTTTGCCGCACAGTTGCCGTATAATAGGTCATAGCGATCAAAGTATTTGGGATCCGCCACGGCAAGACTAGCTTTAGGGAGAGACAAAGATCATACAAGAAGATGCCATAGTAATGATATACGGCCAGCTCTTTATAGTCGGTGCACTCGCTAACGTAATATAACTTCACAGCCTATCTAAAGAAAACATTCCTTCAACTAACTCAGATTCCCTTTTGCTTGTGATCACGAGACTTTCTCAACCTTTGAGGGTATATTATGGTAAGGTACTAGAGTATGATATAACGTGCTCAGCCAACCATACTCCTTTTGCGGCCTCGTAGCCTGAACTTCCCTAAGCCTTTTCAGCACGCCTTTTGACCCCGAGAACGACTTTTCATACGAGTCCAAAACGACCTTGAAAGGCCCAACGTCTCTGCGTACGGGTGTGTACTGCTAAACGCTCTTTCCAAACGTATAGGTCGACAGCTTTGTCCTCATCCGAGCCCGATACAAAGCCGAGCCCAAAGTCGATGAGGATAACCTCAAATTCCGTCGTTGTCGTCGTCGCCGTTATTTCCTTCTTCTCCAAGTTAACTTCTGCTTAGTAGGATGTTGCTGGTAGTGAGATCCCCGTGGACGATATCAACTTCGTGAAGTCTAGAAACCGCAGCGCCTATCTTCTGCATCAGAAGCTTCGGCGCATCCATTCCTTCCGCTTCGTCACCCTCCCGGCCGCCTAACCCGACAAGGACGTCAGAGCTTCCCGTATGCTTTCCCCTTCTATCCATTCCATGAATATCTCGCCGCGAACCTCATCGACGAAGTATAGCGCGGGCAAGGAACCCCAGCCCTCGACAGCGGTAGAGCAGCCTTGCTTCCGAGATGCAGCGGTGCCTTGTGAGGCGTTGGTCGAGCGTAGGGTGGCGGTATCCTTTCTTGGGCCGCACTTTGAGCAGGCAAGGTGTATCCTGCAGGAAATTGCCCTTGTACACCAGAGCTTCTGCTCCCTGCTTGACGAGAGTCATCGAGGATGAGTTGCCGGACATGGTAGGCAGGCTAATAATGGCTCTAACAGCAAGTAACCAAGATGGCACGCTTCCTTCCTGAAGTCTCTTGAGGAGTACCCGACTTTTAAAACTCCTATGGCATGCAATCCTTCGGTAAGCGCAAAATCACAGGAGCTGCCAGCATTCAAATAATAGATGTTTAGCGTTGCAACGTTGTAAAGATGAGTAAGGAAGGCGGTTCTCTCTCTTTCTTTTTCTTTTTCTTCGAGGTTATGATATTGGAGATTCTTTTAGTGAGCTGCGATGGCAACAAAGAATGCCTAGGTTCAGTTATTGAGACACCCGAAAGTCACTTCAACAAAATAATAATAAGAATAATATCATTTAATTAGATGATGTTCAACTACTTACTTGGAGCGCATGCTGTAAAATAATTCTGAAGATATATATATATATATATATAATAAAATATGTACTTACTGCTACCATTGCTACTTATATCGCAATGTTTCGATCGGAGGAGAGCTTGAAGCTTTGAATGATCAGTGGAGAGCTTAGCTGTTTTTTTTTTTTTTTTTTTTGGGTGGGGGTGGAGCTCTTTCTAAATAATAATAATAATAATAATAATAATAATAATAATAATATTCAATAATAATAAGCTCCCCTCAAATTGCTTGCTAACATTTTTCCCTTTTTTTCCCTTTATCAAAAGCTTCAAAAGGATCATCACATACAATTACTAAGTAACACATACTTAAAGTATATATTTGAATGATTTTTTCTCCCTCCTGCTTTCATTCTTTCTAATTAACGGACAGGAAGAGCAAGAGGAGTTAACGGGCACCTACAAAAAATAATAACAATTAACAGAAAGTAGTATTTGTTCATGATACCAATCTATACGTCAAATTAACACTCTATCTATCTACCTGCCTGTTCAACCAATTTAGTTCCCTTAGCTCAACCGCCTTGCTTTTCCATCTCGCCTAACTTGAAGAAGAATGGCTTCTCAAGAGAAAGCTACTATATCGGGAAAGACAATGCCCGCAGCAGGGCTTGCCGGATTTATCTTAGAAAGGAACAAGTTTTTTGAGGAACTGGTAAGCTCCGCGCCGAAGAGCTCGCCTCGAAACCCCGAGACCCCATCAAGATCGCCCTCGCCGTTGGTGGTGGTGCTACACCACCCACCGAAATAGAGGGAACCGCCTGGAGCACCACCCCGGGCAGCTGCTGAAAAACGTACCCAAGGAAGTCGCCGCAGATGTCGTTGTCGCCAAGGTCGACGGTAACCTGTGGGACCTTACCCGGCCTTTGGAGAAGGATTGCAAAGTCTCATACCTGTCTTCGGAAGACCCCGAAGGCCAATCCGTCTTCTGGCACTCCGCCGCCCACGTTCTCGGTGAAGCCGCAGAGCACGAATACGGGTGCCTCCTGTCGCACGGCCCTCCGACTCTCACCGGTTTCTTTTACGACATGGCGCTCGAACCTGGACGTACGGTCAGAGAGGCGGAATGGCCGTCGATTGAGGCAAGGGCTAAGAAGTTTACCAAGGAAAAGCAGCAGTTTGAGCGAGTCGAGGTCTCCAAAGACAACCTCCGCAAGCTATTCGCATACTCCAAGTACAAGCTGCAATTCGTCGAAAAATTCGTCCCGGACGGCGGCTCCAGCACCGTTTACCGCAACGGTAGCTTGTCGATCTTTGCCTTGGCCCCACATACAGAACACTAAGCAAATAGGAGCATTCAAAATTACAAGTAACAGTTCGGCGTACTTTATGGGCGACCAATCCAACGACTCTCTGCAGCGCATTTACGGCGTAGCCTTCGGCAAGGCTGATCAGCTAAAGAAATGGGAGGCCTGGCTAAAGGAGGCTAAGGCAAGGGATCACCAAGAGATCGGAAAGAACCAAAAGCTCTTTTGGTTCAGCGAGCTTTCTCCCGGTTCCCTTTCTTTTTGCCTCACGGTACTCGGATTTTCAACGCGGTTCAGGCAATGCTACGTGAACAGTATTGGATACGTGGGTACGACGAGGTCCATTCGCCTCTAATGTACGACGTCGACCTCTGGAAAACCTCTGGCCATTGGCAACATTACCAGGATGATATGTTCCGCGTTCCATTCAAAAGCCATATTCCCGATAAAAACCATGCTCCGGAGAGCGCCGACCCCAACGCTCCCTCAGCAGCACCAGCAGAAAGCGACAAGGACAAAGACAAGGGCCTATTTGCTCTCAAGCCAATGAACTGCCCCGGCCACTGCGTTATGTTCGCCAGCGAGGAGCGTTCTTACCGATCGCTCCCGTGGCGCGTGGCTGACTTTCCGCACTCCACCGCAATGAAGCTTCGGGCGCACTAAGCGGCCTCACCAGAGTACGCAAATTCTCCCAGGACGATGCACACATCTTCTGCTCACCGGATCAAATTAGTGGCGAGCTCAAGGGGATGTTCGACTTCATGACTCACGTGTACGACCTCTTTGGTTTCCCATTTAAGCTTAAGCTTCTACCCGTCCGGATTCGTACATGGGCAAGCTGGAGGACTGGGATGCCGCCGAGGACCAACTAAAGCAAGCCCTGCAAGAATTCCGGGGCGATGACTGGACTTTGAACCCCGGCGACGGTGCGTTTTACGGACCTAAGATAGATGTAGCGGTCAAAGACGCTCTGGAAGAGAATTCCAATGCGCCACAATTCAACTCGACTTCCAGCTACCTCAAAACTTCAACTCTTGTATCGTACTGGTGAAGCTCAACAACAAACCAAAACAGAAGCAGAACCTGCTGCTGCTGCTGCTGCTGCCGGTGCTACAGAAGCTGGCACATCCGCGCGCAGTATACCGCAAGGTATGTCGCGCCCGGTAATGATTCACCGTGCTGTGATTGGCTCCTTCGACCGATTCATAGCCGTCATCACCGAGCACTTTGGTGGTAAATGGCCTTTCTGGTTGTCGCCGCGACAGGTAATGGTTATTCCGATCATGAAATCTGCCGAAGACTACGCGACCGAAGTCAAAAAGATCCTCCACGCGGCTAGAATCTATGTCGACGTCGACTTCTCGGGCAACACCTTGCAAAAGAAGATTCGAAGCGCGCAGCTGGCACAGTATAACTTTGTTCTCGTTGTAGGCGCAGAGGAGAGAGAGAGCCGTGCTGTCAATATTAGGAACCGTGATGATCCAGCTACCCAGCAGAAGGGAGCGATGATGCGATTGGATGAAGCTGTAAAAAGATGAAGAAGCTGCGGGACGAAAGGAAACTCAAGAATAGCCTCGATGCATGAAAGAATTCAAAAGACATTAGCGCGGTATATTGACCTTTATTTCTCAAAAGAAAAAGAACTATATATATAGATATTTAATTTATTCTGCTAGTAGTTTCTCCTTCAAAGGAGACGTCTTTAGCTAGGCATTATGAAAGGTATATACAGCAGAAATGCACCGTAAAGAAGTAGTTTCCCGAAGATATATTGCTCGAGAAGTAGAAATCAAAATGACATGAGATGTAATATTTCTAGACAAAATATGTGAGCGAAGGTCCATTCTGTATTGATAATGCTCTTGGTGGTTTTAGGTTTACAATCGGCTTCCAAAATAATTTCCTTTTGACCGAGCCTCAATATAACAATAAGATATATAAAGAAATTTAATTTCTGCTAGAAGGGAGAGATGTGGTGGTTCTTTATGCTCATATATATTATTGGGAGGGGTGCGGCTCTGCGCTTCCCGATTGGGATTAATATTAATTTCTTTTAATTTTAATTATTTAATACGTAAGACTAGACATATTTTATCTTAAAAAAGACCTCTAAATGGGTTTATAAAATTAAAATAATAGATTTAAATTATTAAATAAAGCTAGTAGAATAGAATATTTCTATAAATTAGCTATATCGGTAGAGTTAAAATACTTTTTATGATTGATAAAAAAGAATCTAATTATAATAATTAATATGTCTTTTAACCTTTATTAATAAATAAATCTTCTATAGCATCGATTTACGCCTTCGATAACTTATATAGATGTTAGCGTCGCTTTTAATATATTAAATTATTAGTAAGCCATTATATATAATTCTATTTTATTAAATAATAGCCTATAAGGTATATTAGTTTATCGTGGGCAGTTGGGATGGGAAATTCCCTCCTGACCCACCCCTATCCTTGCCAAGAGCTAGGGATTAGGGTGGCCATCCTATCCACCACTGGGTCGAGATTTAGGGAGGGATATCCTCTATTTTACGTATCCCGGTAGGGATACTAAGTATCCCTATTAGGGAGGGATCTTAGTATCTCTAGTAATTATATAGTCCCTCTATAAAGCTACTTATACTGCTATAGACTTTTAGATAGTATTATACTGTAAGATAAGTAGAAACCTATTAGGCGTTAGCTTATTATATACCTTTAAGCGAGATTTTCCCTTATAAATAAGTTTTTTTCCTTATAATTTTACTTTTTATCTTTTATTTTTTTAATAATAAAAAATCTTTATTTAATAAACTTATTATTATAAATATAATATTATTATAATTAAGGCTCCTCGAGCTGTGTAACTAAGCCTTAATAGGTTCCTAATAATTCCTATAGTAACGCTATAAGGCTCTCTATATTAATAAAGTAGTCTTTCTACTCTTAAGACTTCTTAATCTAATAATATTTATATATATAGCTATAGCTAATATTAATAGATTAAAAGTCTTAACTTATTCTAATTAATTTAACTAATAGAAAAGAGGCTAAAAAATACTCTTAAAATACTATAAATAAAAATACTTAAAATTACTAATTTTTATCCTTTAAAATAAATTTTTTAAAGCTAAAGAATTTTCTTAAGTTTCTTAACCCTTTAATAATAAAATTTTAATAATATCTTTTATAACTACTATTTATTTATTAAATCTTACTATCTAGATATTAAATACTTATAATAAATTATTAAGTCTTAGAAAAAGCTATTTAATATTTATTAGAGATAGCTTAAACTACTTAAAATAATATTATTATATAAAATTTTTTAAACTCTTTTATTTTAAGAAAGCGAAGCTTAGCTTTAAACTTATTAATAAATAAAAAGATAAAGTTAGACACTATAAAAAAGTAAAAAAAAAATTTTTAAACTCTAGCTTTTTTAATAAGCTCTATCTTTAATTAGTTTTTTATATTAGCTAAAAATATATAAAGCGTCTTAAATTAATATTAACGATAATATTAAAGATCTTATTAAAAATAATAAAAAGAATTAATTCTTTAAAAACGTTTTAAAGAATTCTTTAGTTAATTTTTTTTATTTAGAACTAGTTTTAAAAGATAAATATCTCTATAAAATTTATAAGAACTAGATTATTAGTATTATTAATAGTATATTATCGTATTATATAATATCTTAAATACTTAATTTTAAATTTTAGAAAATTATAGAATTACTAGTATAGAGATTTTAGCTTACTAAAGCTATTAAACTTTAAAAATTTAAAGTAAGACTTAAGATATTTTATATCTTTTTTAAAAAAGATTAATATTTTATCTTATAGCTTAATCTTATTATAAGCGAGTTAAGTAGATTATTAAAGAAAAATCCGCTATTAATAACGGTATTTTAATAAAGAATTTTTTAGATTAATCTTATAAGCCATTTTTAAATATAGCGATAGTAATTAAATTAAAGGTATCGCGCGAAAAATCTTTTTTTTTAATTATATTAAAAAGATTAGAGAGAAGATTATTAAAGATCTAATTAGCGTTCTAGGTCGAACCCGGATTTAGGTGCTCGACCCGGTCGGGTCAAAGCGCCGGGCCTAGTGTTCGATCTCGCGCCAGACGTGACGGATTTGGGGACCCTCTTTCTGGCCCGCCGGGTTCCCGGTGCCACTTTTGTTGGCCCGCCGCGCCGACTGGCCCGTCCCGGAGCGCGACGCGAATTCCCGCCAAGACTTTTTATATATAAAAAATAAATAAACATATAGATTATTTTATATAATTTTATATTATTTTTTATATTTTTATATCGATTTAAATATTATTTTTTATATATATTTATTATATTATTATTTATATATAATATATTTACTAGCTACTAACATCTCTATATCTACTACTAGTATTCCTATACCATAGTTTACCACTATAGATATCTACTACTAATATCTCCCTACAGAGTACCGGTATTCCCATGCTATGGTTTACCACTATAGATATCCACTATCAACATCTCCCTACAGAGTACCGGTATCCCATACTATAGTTCTACACCATGGGTGTTCTCCCACCAACATCTCCATGTCCACCACCAACATCTCCATGTCTACTACCAACATCTCCATATCTACCACCAACATCTCCATATCCACCCACCAACATCTCCCTACAGAGCACCGGTATCCCCATGCCATGGTTCACCACCATGGGTGTCCTCCCACTAACATCACCATATTGTGTCTCTATATTAAACCAATATGTTAGCAAAACCTCTATAACTACCAAAAACTAAAGAGATCTTACTTACCTAAAGCAAAGAACTACTGCGGTATCCTAATACTAAATAATAGAGAATTAGGTTATTTTTATTAAAAACTAGGGGAAGGTAGTATTATAGGTAATACTCTATACCGGACCCTAAATCCTAGTTTACTTTACGGATTCCTATATTATAATATAGAGAACTTAGAGATTTAAAGTAAAAACTATAGAATAGTCTTACTTCTCTAAACTTAAAGGAATTTATCTCTTAAAAAATTAAGATTTTTAATCTTAAAATTACTAATTCTATCGATCGAACCCTATATAATTTTAATATTAAGGAACGGCGAGTAGAGTTAAAAAAATATTTCTTATAAATGTTCTAAAGTTATTAGGACTCTGAAGGCCTAATATAACTCGTTTTCTCTTAAATTACCTATAGATTATAGCTATAGATCCTTAAAAATAGGGGTTTTTTAGAATAAAGATCTAAATAGCTTTAGAACGTTTATAAAAATATTTTTTAACTCTACTTATTATTTTTTTAATATTTAGGTAGGATTATAGCCTACTTAGAATATTAAAAAGTTACTACCTCTTAAGTTCGTAGAACTTAGACCTTTTTATAGTTCTTATTTAGATTTTTTAAGTTATCTAAAGTATTCTATAGCTAATAGTATAATATTATAGGATTCTAGTTTCTTTTCTATATATATATCTTTACGACTTAATATACCGCAATAGTTCTTTATTTAGGTAAGTAAGATCTCTTTAGTTTTTAGTAGTTATAGAGATTTTACTAATATATTAGTTTAATATAGAGATATAATATAGTAATATTAGTAGGAGGATACCTATAGTAATAAACTATAGTATGGGAATACTGGTACTCTGTAGAGAGATATTAGTAGTAGATATAGAGATATTGATAGTAGATATAGAAATGTTAGTAGGAGAATACCTATAGTATTAAACTATAGTATAAGGATACCGGTACTCTATAGGGAGATATTAGTAATAGATATCTATAGTAGTAAACTATAGTATAAGAATACCGGTGCTCTGTATAGCGGTATTAGTGGTAAATATCTATGGTGTTGAACTATGGTATAGAGATATAGTAGCTAGTAAATGTAATATATATAATATAATAATATAATAAATATAATAAATAATATAATAAATAATATAAAAAATATATAAAATAGATATAAAATCGATATAAAAATATAAAAAATAATATAAAATTATATAAAATAATCGACATATTTATTTATTTTTTATATATAAAAAAGTCTTAGCGGGAATTCCCGGCTAGGGTCTGGGACGGGACCGGGTAGCTGGCGCGGCCTCAAATCTTCAAATACTATCCGGTCCCGGCCCGGAGCACCCTGCCTGGCCGGGACACACCATTGGTTCCCGGCCGGATCTCGATCACTAGCCGGGCCGGGTACCCGGCCCCGGCCCGATACGGGTCGGGTTAACCCGCTAAGATATTTTTATATATAAAATAATTCTATTTATAGATATTTTATATAATTTTATATTTTATTTATATTTTTATATCGATTTAGGAATTATTTATATATAATTTATTATATTATTTATATATATCTACTAGCTAATAATATTTCTATACTATAGCTTAATATCTCTATCTACTAATGTAATTATTATATTATATATATATATCTACTAGCTAATAATATCTCTATATCTATCTACTAATATCCCTATACTATAGCTAATATCTCTATATCTATCTACTAATATCCTTATAAATATAGCTTAATATCTCTATATACTCTACTAATATCTCTATATCTATTTACCAACGTCTCTATAACATAGCTTAAAATCTTTATAGCAGAGTACCAGTATCCCCATAACATAGGGTATATCTTTATATCCATCTACTAATATCTCTATACGATAGCTTAATATCTCTATATCTATCTACTAATATCTCTATAGTAGAATACCGGTATCCCTATACTATAACTTAACCATAAGTATCTTCCTACTAATTACTATATTATATCCCTACATTAAACTAATATATTAATAAAACTATTAAAACTAAAAAAATAAAACTAAAAAATCTTACTTACTAATATTAAATTATCGCTACAATCCTAAGTTAAAGATATATATATAGAATAATAGTTAGGATCTTATAGTATACCGATTAGTTATAGAATTTTTAAAAAACTTAGAGAATTAAAGTTAGAATTATAAGAAGAGTCTAAGTTCTATAAATTTAAAGAGAAAAGTCCTTTTTAATACCTTAAATAAACTACTATTAGGATTAATACTTTTTAATATTAAAAAGTAGCTAATAGAAGTAAAAAATATTTCTTATAGACGGTCTAAAAATATAAAAACTCTTTTTTATCTAAACCGCTCTTAAAGCTTAATACGAGTATATAGCGCTTAAATAAGATAAGTTTTTTATAAATACTACTAAAATCCTTTAAAAATTTAATAATTTTAAGATTAGAAGTTTAATAGCTTTAAAAGCGTTTATAAAATATTTTTTATCTCTACTAACTATTTTAATACTAAAATTATATTGTCAGGCGCATCCGGGCGTGCCATGCCGAATGTGGGACCTTCCTTAGTGCTATGGCCTACTACTAGGCTAACTAGTAAAAAGGTAGATAAGTAAATAGCTACTTATTCGCTTAAAGGTACGCTATATAAGGTAGGTAGGGGACTACTACTCTAGTACTATACGTACTACGTGTAGGCTTAACTTATCTCGAAGACTTACTACTATAAGGTATTAGCCTTATATATTTCCTCTTAGGCGCATATACCGCGTATAGTACTAAGGCGCCGTACTATCTAACGTATATACCTTAAAAGTATAACCTTTACCTTAGTATTTACTTAGTAAGACTAGCGCTAGCGCTAAGACTAGAATATCTAATATAGCTAGTCGGTATATATTTATTAGCGCTAAGGCTTAACTAAAGGTAATTGGCTATTTAGATAT